>VZTI01002266.1:1398056-1493762 GCA_013397865.1 Struthidea cinerea | reverse complement strand
CCTCCCCGCCCGGCCCCGCCGCCATTCCCTCATTCCCGCCCGCCGGGTGAGTGCGGGGCTGCGGGAAGGGGAGGGGAAGGAAGGGGAGGGGAAGGAAGGGGAGGGATGGCGGCGGCGAGGGCAGTGTGGCTGCGTGTCCCCAGAGCCACCGTGTGTCCCCAGAGCCGCCGTGTCCGCCTTTATTCCCGCCGCTTCCCAGGGAGCGAGTCCCGGCAGCTGCCGGGCCGTGCGGGAACAGGCGCTGTGCGAGTGACGCCGGCGACACTGGTGACGACAGCTGCCCCCGAGTGAGGCGGGAGCGGGCCCCTTCTGCCGCTCGGTTCTTGCTCCAGCCCTGCCGAGAAGGACCTGGGGGTGGGGGGAGGTGAAAAATGGGACCTGAGCCGGCCATGTGCGCTCGCAGCCCAGGGGGCCGATGGCGTCCTGGGCTGCACCCAAAGCAGCGTGGCCTGAGCGAGGGAGGGGATTCTGCCCCTCTGCTCCGCTCTCCTGAGGCCCCACCTGGAGAGCTGCATCCAGCCCTGGGGTCCCCAGCACGGGAAGGACAGGGACCTGTTGGAGCGAGTCCAGAGGATGCGACCAAGGTGATCAGAGAGCTGGAGCACCTCTGCTATGAAGACAGGCTGAGGTGGCTCGGCCTGGAGGAGAGAAGGCTCTCCAGGGATCTTTTTGCAGCCTTTCAGTGCTTAAATGCTGTAAGAAAGACAGAGAAAAGACTTTTTACGAGGGCCTGTAGCAACAGGACAAGGAGGAATGGTTTTACATTGCAAGAGGGTAGGTTTAGATTAGATGTAAATGAGGTTTTTTTCGGGTGAGGGTGGTGACCCTGGCAGAGCTTGCCCAGAGAACTTGTGGCTGCCCCATCCCTGGAAGTGTTCAAGGCCAGAGTGAATAAGGCTTTGACTGAACAGATCGAGTGGAGATGTCCCTGCCCGTGGCAGGGGGTTTGTGCCAGGTGATCTCTTCCAACCCAAACCATTCTGTGGGTTTGCAGTTGTAGTAACTAACAAAACACTACAGAAAAGCACAGTTCTGTGAACAGTATATACCTGAATTTAACTACATTAGATCAATGTGAGCGAGCTGAGAGGTTGATATGATGGATTTAGGTCTGGAATTCAAAACTGGCAATTCAGGATTGGTTGCATTTACGTTCCTGACATTTGGGGAATGTCAGTTTTAGATCCTAGTGCTGGCAGCGTCTTCAGATCTTGCTGTCAACCAGGGACTAATTTTCCGTCTTTAATTTTTTTAAGCATTCCCTTGCCTCATATAGACCAGTGACTTCCTGCTACTGGGAATGTCCATCCTGCCAGGCAGAGGGTGATGTGAATTCCCTCCTGCAGGACTGAGGTGACCACAGGTTACTACTGAGGGAAGGCTGCTCCAGGAACTGCTGATGAAGTATTGCCCAGGAGCTGGGGGATCAGCAGGGTGTCCCACTGCAAGGGAGAACTTAATGCTACTTGGAAATACCAGAACTGGAGTTTAAGTTTCAGGATAAGGGATTTGTGCAAGTAAAAGCGTCTCAGTACATTGATAGCATTTGCTTTTGGGAGTGAAGCTGCCATTTTTACTCGGAAGTGAAAGCATCAGCATGTTCTGACTCCTCATGGGTTGGCTTCTCAAACTTGCTCAGACATGCCCAGAGTCAGTTTGAGGTGGCCAGCCCAGACCTGGCTGCCGGGCTGTGCTGCTCCAGGGCTTGGTGCTGGCTCGTCCTCAGGGTGCTTAGCTCAGCTCTTCAGGCAGGCTTCTGCTGCTGCTCTGGGGGAGGAAATGCTGGAGCAGCCTCTAGGCAAGTCTGTCTGCACATGGTTTAGACCTACTGTTAACTCGATTTGTGCCTTAACTTTCCTGAGAACTTGGCAGCTAAACCATTTGTGAATTAACTTCTTTATTCTTGCATAGTTGTACACAACATACTGTGTACTTGGAAAAACCAAGTAGATGACTTTCAGCTTTAAAATTCAATGTCTGTACTTGTATGAAAGAATTATTTTTTTTCTACATAAACCATGAAGTCTGACAGCTTGGCAGAAATCAAAGCAGAATCTTGCCATTTTAGTTTTTAAACTGGTAAATTTTACAAGTGTTAAGCTTGTAGATTTAGTAATTACATAGCATCAACAGAAAGGCCTAACAATGTTCCCTCTTTTGTAAACTGGTACTGTTGAAGGAAGTGTAATAAGAATACAAATTTCTGATCCTGTCCCCTCTCTCCACCTCCTTCTGCATGTTGCCACTAAATCTCTTAGAGCTGAATTGACTTTTTTTTAAAATACTTTGCAGCTCTGCTACAGAAGACCACTTGACCACAGGTTCTTTGTGTGGGTGGGTTCCTGCCTTGGTAACGATCCATTGGCTTCATCACTGTTCTTTGGTATAAACTCAGCTGTGGCGTTTGAGCTTCTGTGAGCAAGGGCTCCCAGCAGAGCCCTTTGGAGTTGGCTGAGGTTTGAGAGACGATTGGAGGCCTGCTTGGAGCAATTAATGAGACCCTGAAGCCACAGCTGTTCCCAATATACTCTGATATCCCACTGGATAAGGCAAGAGCTGCTGCGCTGAGTCCGTGGGCTCTTGAGGGTGTGTTGCTGGCTGACTGTTGTGGGTCTCTCTTCTCTCGGACAGGAAGATGCCCAAGAAAGGAGGCAAGCATGCTGACATGGTGAAGGAAACGCAGGCGCAGTGTAAACGGCCCAAGTTGGACGCAGCTGCTTCTCCATCAGTCCTGAGTTTTGAGAGCCCAGACAGCCTCTTCAGGAGCCTGATCTCTCCCATTGAAGAAGAGGTGTTTTTCAGGGAGTACTGGGAGCAAAAGCCACTGCTTGTTCAGAGGAATGATGCCCTGGTGGCTGCTTACTACCAGTGCCTGTTCCAGCTGTCAGACCTGAAGGAGCTGTGCAGCCAGGGCCTGTACTTCGGGCGAGATGTAAACGTCTGCAGGTGTGTGAATGGGAAAAAGAAGGTTTTAAATAAAGAAGGCAGAGTGAATTACATGCAGCTGAGGAAGGATTTTGACCAGAAGAAGGCAACAATACAGTTTCATCAGCCTCAGAGATTTAAGGTGGGATTGTTTTGTTGTAATTAATGTAATTAATGCTTGCTTTATAATGTGGTGCGGCTTTTGCTGAGTGGCACTAGACGTGGCTTCATATCTGCCCCCAGGGGAGGTAGTTTTGATGACCTGCTGAAGTCTTTACATGAACTGTATAAAAACACAGTTTATACTCCTGCACTGCCCATCATGTTTCAGTGCTCTGCAGTAAGAACAAAATCTAATTCATGCTGTAATATTTTTGTATAATACTAAGTATTCATTTTAAATGCATATAATTGATTATCAGGCATCTGGGTTTAAATTACCTCTTCCGCCCCACTTTTTCCTTGTGCAAACAGGGGCTTTTGTACCTCTTCCCTTTAATCAAGGGTGAGGTGTGAAACCATGTGAAGTATTTCCAGGACACTCCACCATTCTTGCCAATGGATTAGCATTGAATTGCACCATGGAAGTGACCATCCCATTTTAGCTGTGTCCCCAGTCTTTGTCTATGGGAAGGAGATAGTGGTGCTGCATAGTTGTAAAGGACTTGGATGCTTTGTAGGTACTTGGATTTAGGCAGTCCTTTTTTGTCCCAAGGTGTCAACACAGTCTAATTGTGAGGTGGATCCAAATAAGGACCCAAATACACGGCTGGGTCCCACATGGAGTGTCACTGACTGACCTCAGTTGTTGGCATCTCCTGGTGTTTCCCTGTCACATGTTGGGTGTGAGTAAAGTTTGTGCTTGAATATTCCCAAGCGATTGGAATCACTTGTAAAAGGTGTCTAACCTTTGTGTTATTCTCTCTTTGATGCAAGTCCTGCATGTGTTTATTTTCCTAGCGTGTTTTGCTGTTTGTGGGATGATGGGTAGTTTATTCTCTGTTTAGCTTTATTGTTGCCTGGTTTTGCAGCCTGAAGAGGGTACAGGGAAGAGAGCAAACATCAATGCTCTTTTGAGGCACCAGACTTTTTGCCTTATCCATTACTGTCATGGCAGATCTCCTTTGCTTCTGCAGTGCTTGCCTTCAGGAGAAGCTGCTTCCCAGGCTCTGTGTCCCTGTGGGGTTGTCACCATTATTCCCCAGCAATGGGCTGGTGGCAGCCAGGCTTGGCTGAGCTCTTCAGTAATAACAGTGTTTTTTTTTTTTTGTATAGGATGAGCTGTGGAAGATTCAGGAGAAGCTGGAGTGCTACTTTGGGTCTCTGGTGGGCTCCAATGTTTACATCACTCCCCAGGGGTCTCAGGGCCTTCCCCCTCACTACGATGATGTTGAGGTAGGACAGCACCACCTTGTCTGTGAAACCCTCTGTGGGCTCCTGGCACTGGATGCCTCTATGTGTGCTTCCACCTCTTCCCCAAATAAACATTCTAGAAAGACTTCTGTTTTTCCACTGAAAACTTAGGGTAATTATTTGCAAGTGTTTCCTTATATATTTTTGCTGAAAGTGTAGTAATAGTAATGGCTAAGTTTGAGACTGGAGAGAAACAGGGATTTCCAAATTCAGGATAAAACAGATCACACTTCACAGCTCTTCTCTCTGTTGTCTTTAAATACAGTGCAAAAACTTAGTTCAAAAATGTAAATTTCTGCATTTAGGTATCTAAAAAGTAAAGTGAAAGGAATTGTATTTGCCATGCTGGGAGTAGCTGAGAGCAGGGATGGAGAAAAGCTGTGTTTGTCAGAAAAGCAACCTGTGCCACTGTTTCTGTCCCTGGTTTCTGGCTCGCTTCCACAGACTTGGCAAGTCAGAAGATAATTTAAAACACCTGATGAGTTTGATGTGTGAGGGGGCAGCAGGGCTTCCTTAGGTCCCCCCAAAAATTTGGATTTATGGTCTTTTGCAGGTGTTCATCCTGCAGCTGGAAGGAGAGAAGCACTGGCGACTCTACAAACCAACGGTGCCTTTGGCTCGGGAGTATAATGTTGAGTCAGAAGATAGGATTGGGAATCCCACACATGAGTTCATATTAAAGGTATCATAATTTAATTGCTTCAGGTGGTCTGGGCTGTGGTAGCCAGAAAGGTGTAGTCATGGTTGGTAGGTTCTTAGAAGTAGCTGATGTGACCAAATTTAAGGACCATAAGATTAAAATGGAAAATCAGATTTCATCACTGTTGCTTTATGAACTTTCTCTTTGTGCTGCTGTTTATAGGACAAGCCATAAGTGAACTGATTTTTTTCCTTCGTGGAGGCAATTTCACGTGCTTTGCATTTCTTTCTTGTCTTGACTTTATTGATCTAAAATTTTTTTCCAGTGTATATATTAAATTTACATAGGTGAGAAGATAGTGGAGGAGGAAGGTTCTACTTGTTTTTTTAAGTGTCTTAACTAAGAATTTCAGACAGCATTTTTGTAACATATTAGGATTTTTACAGCCTATTTGACCTTTCCTGTGGAACACTGGCCTTTTGATGTGATCTGACCAAAATCCCATGGCACTGGTCCTCTCCCAGCCCACTGAACTGCCAGCAGGTTCATCTCAGCTGCTTCTTTGTCCCCTTGCTGCAGCTCAGCAGGACTGTGCATGTTCTAGCGTGTTAAAAACTTGTGTTTGCAGACAGGTGTAGAGCAAATATTGACAGGAGGTTGGAAAGTTGGAGGTGTTGGACTTCTGGCTTAGAGTGCTTTATGTTATTAAAGTGTACACTGGAGAGTTGCTCGATTTTGTGACTTTAAAGAACATATATTGTCAGTCTGTCTGCTCAGAGAGTATTTTCTCTGTTTGGACTACAGTGAGGTTTGACCAAGTGGCCTAAATGTATCAATTCTGTTTCATTTTCCTGCAGCCCGGTGACTTACTGTACTTCCCCAGAGGGACAATTCACCAGGCTGACACTCCTCATGGGATCTCCTACTCAACACACGTGACCATCAGCACCTACCAGAACAAGTAATTCCTCTTTATTTCTTGTTTTGCATGGCTTTCCTCTGCCACATGATGTGTGTGAATAGTAGAGACTTGAAGCTGGTGTTTCAGGGAAGTGATGTCCTGTTTCTTAAAAAAAATAACCTTGTAATGAGCTCTGCTTGAGTCTTTTCTGTGTTCTTCCTGTTTAGCCCTTGTGGGGTTTGTTTTCCTGTGGGTACTACAGGGATAGGGCACGTCACCTTCCCTCCAGAAATGTGGTGACGTGGAATATATGTAGATACCCCACTCTTACACAGGTGCCCTGGTGTTAGGGACAGAGTCTAAGCAGCAATTAAAGTTTTGCGGTTTGGGGGAAGGAGGGGAGCGAGACCATTGCTGTTTGAAGCAGCCTCTTTGCCAAGTTTTAATGCAGCAAGCTTGATTGCTATTTAATTGCCTTTTTTATTATTCACCAGCTGGAGACTTTATTGTGGAAGATAATGTTACAACTGCAAACTCACTGTTATGTCTGAAAAAACCCTCACCAGTGGCTGAAGTTGCTGTTCATTTCCTAATCCAGATAAAGAGCCATGATTTCTTCCTTTCCTCAGGTTTTCTCCTGTATTGATGGTCACCCACACCTCTTCTGACAGATTCTTTCATGCAAATATTTTCTGCTAATCTGTGTTTTTCATCTCCTACCCCACGTATGAGAGTCAGATTTCTTTTGACACAGGTCAGGTCCTTGTCCCCCCATTGAAACATTATTATCACACAGGGAAATGCTGCTGCTGCCACCTAATCAGCTTCTCAGGCTTGGAATTACTAGCCTGAGTTTGGGACTTCTTGGATTGGGAAGGATTTCTGTTATCTGCCAAACAGGGCAGAACAAGTTTGGGCATATTTTAGATAATTGTGAGATGAATCTCTAACCATCAGCTGTGCCACTGTGGAAGCCCAGGGTCTCAGTGCTGCTGGTAACTCTTCCTGTGGCCAGTGTGCACAGCAGGGTTTGTCCAGCTGGGTCTGCATGGATTTACTGGTCAAGCCCTGCTGGGAAGCCACGGATTCAGCTCCTTGTAATGGGATTGCTGGAGATCTGCAGCCTTGTGTGGAGTCAGTGCAGTTTCTCCATGGCTGCACCAGCCCAGTGTGTGACTTGTCAGGAGCACATTCCCTGGGGATGTCTGTTGTGGGCGAGGAGAGGAGCAGGAAAAGCTTCAAGACTGCTCTTCTTCCAAGGTTAAAAAGTGCAATCATCATCCATTAAGGTTATTGGCAATGAAGTGTGAGAGCCTTCCTCTGCCCCTGCTGTCAGCAAGTGTAGGTAAAATAAGCAGCAGTCCTGGTGTTTTGATTTGGCTTGTAGATGGAAATAGTATGTGGAAACATTTTGCTGGAAAATTAAAGAGAATTTGAAAATAGCTGTGGAGGAAGTGATGGTGGAGGTGGCACTTCCAGGTATTTTTAGGTACCAAGAGAAAAGGGACATCTCTGTATGTTGGGGCAGATCACAGCAGGCAGAGAAGTGTGCACATGTGGGATGAGCAGGGCAGTTTGGAAAAGCAGTGAGTAGCTGAAGACGCTTGCTGGCAGATGGGAACTGGGAACAAGAGAAGCAGTAAGAAGGAGATGTCCAATTCCTTTTCTTGGCCAGAGTTCTTCCTTCCCACTGGGAAGCAGACAGTGAAACTGTCTTTGAGTAGAGATGATAAAAAAAATAAAAGAGCCTATAATAAATAATAATTGTTTTACATCTTAACACTTTATTTTAGTTAGGAAAATAAAGTAAGTTGTGTGTTTTATTTCAGGCAACTTTTTCATTAAATTTTTTTTTTTTTTCCTGTCCTCCAGCTCTTGGGGAGATTTCTTACTGGATGCAATTCCTGGCCTTGTGTTTGCTACAGCAAAGGAGGATGTGGCACTTCGGACAAGCATTCCAAGGCAACTGCTCATGGTTAGTAGGTGGGAATCAGGGACTCATGGTGCATCCAGGTGATGTCAGACAGGCAAAGTTCCTGTCGGGCCAAGCTTTTTAATCTTTAAAAGTTAGTGAAGCTGTGAATTGTTGTGGGACCTCCTTATGGTGGTCCTGCTGTGCTGCTGCTCAGCTTGTCAGTGTGCAGGAGGAACAAGGGTCTCTTCAAGTGCACTTGCAAGTCCTTTAGCCCAGAGTAAGTGAGAGTGAGCTTCAGCTTTGATTTGTGAACAGCTTGTGGGGATAGTGTAAAAGAAACACAGCTTGGTTTGGGACTAAGCAAAGATAAAAAAGGAGGGTCCAGATTTTCACTGCTTTGCTGCACTGCTTTAGGCCTGGTCTGTTCAGCTTGAATTCTGTCTGGGTGTTTAGCAGGTGAACACAGCTGACTCCACCAAAAAGCTGAGCAGCCTTTTGAGAAGGCTTGCAGACCATCTGGAGAGCTCCAGGGAACTGAGATCATCTGACATGAAGAAGGATTTCATTATGCACCGGTTGCCTCCGTGCTTGGGATGTGACTCTGATGCTTTGACTCCAGGTAGAGTTTGAGCTTCCTAACACTGGCTGGTGTGATGGTAGTGGCTAAGTCTGCCTCTTAAAACTTCTAGCATTTCATGGCAGGCCAAGAGCACAGTCTAGGCTCAGCTTTGTGTGGCCTGGCTCCCTGCGTGTGTTTACACACCTCTGTTGGTTAATTCCCAGTGTCTGGTGGGACAGATGACCCATCTCCCTTAGAGTGAAATAAAGGTTATCCAAGAATTAAAAAATCTCTCTGCTTTCTCCCTCCGCCACAAGTTTGAGAACATGTGGGTGTGGGAACACAGGTTAACAAAAAATTCTGGCTACAAGAGAATGGGTAGTGCACAGAGGGGGCTCAATTTGTACCATGTCTGGTTTTCTTCCATTCTAAGGGAGGATTTATTTTTCTTAGGTGGGAAAATGCCAAAAATAGATAGCAAAATCAGACTGCAGTTTAGAGACCATGCTATCATCACTGTGGAACCAGATCAAGAGAATGCTGTAAGTATAAGAAGCCCCCCTTGTATGCCTGGGGTGGGGAGTGGGAGGCATGTGAATTGTTGCTCTGTTGTACTAAAAGGTCTAAAAGGGGTTGTGCAGTTCTGCTTGCTTGGATCCTGCATCCCATTATTGCTGTTAGGAGATCCTGGGGCTGTTTGCTGAGTAGTGAAACTCCACATTCCAGCCTTCTGGAGGAAGGTGCAGAACTATATTCAGTCTGTGATTCTGCATGGCTTTTATCTGAGCTTACATGGGGTGGATCATTGCAGCAGCTAAAATGGCCTCCATAGCTCTGGATAATAGAATTTTTTAATATTCTTTGTATTTAAGAACAGAAAGAAGTTATAAAATTAGGGTTCCTGAAGAGAGGGAATTCTCGTGGTTGCATTTAGTCTTCACTGCTGAGTTATCTCTGTATCTAAGTGGGTGACAGTGGTACTGTAAGTTGTTCCACAACATAGATACTGGCATCTTGCATCATTCTGTGTTTACACTGCTGCTTATCTGTGAAGGTTTATTAGTATGAAAGTGTAGAAGTGCTTTTTGTTACCTTAATTTAAAAAAAAAAAAAGAGGTGGGACATACACCCAGGCTGGATTATCTTGTACAGTTTTGGGGTTTTTTTTTTTCTTTTTTTCATGAGTGGAATGTTTCCCTCCAAGAAAAACATACCAGAACTTTCTGATTTTTCTCCTCCATTTTGTTTGTGTCCGTATTGCTGTGAGATTGCGTAGGGTTTGGAAACTTCCTTTCCAGTTTTTTTTGCAACTGATTTGCACAGCTTTGACCAAAGTTTAATAATGGGCATGTGATTTTTAAGAGACAGATCAGTCTCAGACTGGAGATTTATTAATGCACATCTGTTCATTAAGACTTTTTAGGCGAACTGCCCTAAATAGCCTATTTTCTACACACCATCAGTCCCATGACTCGAGCAGGGGCAGTTTTAAGGCAGAAGGCTGTAAATAAATTTTCAGAGGTGTTTTGGAGAGTCCTTTTTTGCTGGGAGGTGGCTGTTGGGTCATGCAGTTGAGAAGGTGACTTGCTTTCCTTGCTGTAACAGTGGGCTCTGGAAGTAAGGAGCTAGCACTGGACTGAGTGTGAGGGTGTGGATGACCTGTAACCATTTTCTTCCTGCTGTCTGTCAGGATGAAATTCGCAGGGAGATGGTTTATGTGTATCATTCCTTAAAGAACAGGAGAGAAACTCACATGATGGGGACAGAGGATGACACTGCCAGTGAAGATGGCCTGGCACAGGTTTGTTCCTGCAAACACACCCCAAAAGTGTTTGCTGTTGTGGGTTTGGCTGTGTTCTTCAGCACCCAGAGCTTCTCATTCCTAAAGTACCTGGATGAGCTGAGGCAGCAACAAGGGCACTGAACAGTAGAACTAAGTAATGTGATCGCATGCTTAATTAACCATTTGAGATGTTAACGGGAAGTCCCAGTTAGCAAAGCTCCTGGAGCAGCTAAAATCATCTCTTACTTGTGTGTCCTTCAGCAGGTCCTGTCTGAGGCTGCTGGAGATGTAGCACATGTTCCATGGGGATCCCTGCACCTCATTTCTGCCATGTTCAACCTGTGTTAGATCCTGTATCCCCTGGAACAGTCTGTGCAGGGCTGTTCACGTCAGGCTGGGGCGGGTCAGCACTGGGAGTAAAGACCTCACTCTTCTACTGAAATGTAATTCAGGTCTGCATAACGCCACCAAAGAGGCAGAACACAGCCCAGCCTGGCCCTGGCTTGGCCCTTGCTGCAAGGCTTTTATTTTCCTTTTAAAGTAAATCTCACTGCTCCTCTAGAGCTGAGGTTGTACACTGGCACCTGAGCAGCACATGCACATCCCAGGCTCTTCCTTCCTGCCCTTAAAGACTCCTGGGAATGAAGGTCTTCTGTGCTTCTGTGTCAGGTAGAAATAAACTTCCGTGACCGTGCTAAAATAATAGAGTAGGGTTAGGCAAGAGTGTAAATTTAAAATTATTTTTTTATTCCATGTGGAAACTACAGGAGGAAGCCACATGCCATAAACATCCCTACCTCATAAAGTGTGCTAGAGCATGGAAGAGTTACTTCTCAGTAAAACAGATCTGGATAAAACTTGTCTTTTGGAGGCTGCTCTCTTGAACACCAGTGTGCTGTGGGAAGGGAGCACGTTCCTGCTGCTCCCTCCCCACAGCCTCACACGCTGTTGTGTAATAAAGTCCCTGTGCTTTGCTGAAGGGTTTGTTCCTGTCACTTTTCCCCCAGCAGACTCATGGGCTGCGGTTCCCTTTGCCATACTTGGATGCACTGAAGCAGATCTGGAGCAGCAGCACTGTTAATGTTAAAGAGCTTAACCTTACCTCAGATGAAGAGAAAGAAAACCTTGCCTTGTCACTATGGACTGAATGTCTGATTGAAGTTCTTTGATGCTTTTGTGAATTAGCTGCTCCTCTAAGGTGTATTTCTGGCTGTTAAGCATCTCTTGAGAGCAAGGCTTATTAAATTAGGTTTTTTTATCCATCCAGCATTGCAATATCTATACTTTGCTACTTTCTGATGCCAAATGTTACCCATCTTTCCATACTTTTGGGAAACTGGGCATGGGGAAAAACAGGTAAGTGAGCCACAGCTGCAGGTCTGTGGCTGGATGAAGTCACTCCTAAGTAACATCAGTGCTGTGGTGTCCCTTTTCCTCTGGAGAGCTGCTGGGATGTGGAGGACATCTAAAGTTACACATGGAACAGGCTCCAGAACCTTGGGCATAAAACATTTAACTTGTTTTTTCATTTGTAAAGTTCATCATCAGGAAAAATCTGTTTGTTCTGTTTGATTGCCCTGACAGAACAAAAGCTTCTTGGTAAAAGCTGCGTGGGCTGTTCCCACAGGGGGAAGACTTTGCCCAAGAAACCCCCTTTTCCTTCAGATGCTGCCATCCCTGGAATAAACAAACAATAATATTTAACCTCTACCTCCCCCAGCACCAATTTCAAGTGAAGGTAACCCAAAAGCCTGAAGCTGCAATCTATATCTTCAGTGTTCACTTGGATGGGTTTTGATGAGACTGGTGCAGTTACTTTAATACTTCATTGATTTTTAATATGCAATCTCATGTAACAGCACAGCCACATATTCAATATACTTATCCCCCTTTTTTGGCCATTGGAAAAGAAATATTTTACAGGAATGTGCTCAGCATCTGCTAAAAACTATTGTTTAGTTTGTTTAGAAAGAAACCAACCAACGAAACGTTTCTCCTAAAAAGTTTTATACAGTTAAAATATACATGCTTTAGCATTTTACATTCAAGGTCTCTTAAGTACAAAAGCCTGCTTTACTTTGTTATGCAACACTGAGACACCAAGTATGATTTAGTCATTCTTCATTTAAAAAACTACAACTTTTTACACAGGCTTTTAAAATTTCATACGGAAAGTCACATGCAGAACACTTGATGTACTAACTTACATGGAAAAAAGCTTAACAAGTGCTTTAGTTGAAAAAATATATACATACATTTGAGGATCTGTTAAACAGCAGATTTATGATAATTTTAGAATGTAAAATAGTAAGTGCAAGTAGATTTTTTTTTTAAATAGTACTATATAGAACTCCATTTCATACAAAAATAGACATCCATATATTTTATTTCTATGGCAAACTTAGAGTTTATGTCTTTGTTTGGGGATGATCCTGTTTGAGTGCACAGCTGGCACAGTTACAGCTTTTGGAATCTAAAATATCTGTATTCAGCTAACCTGAACTCTTTAAATAGTCCTAGAAATACATACCCTGAATATACAAATGCTGGGGGGAAAAGAAATATTTTCAATGAAGATTAATTTAGTGATGAAGCCAGGGAACTGAGGGACTTCTCTTCCATGTCAGGTGTTCAGAGGGGTCAGGGGCTGTGGTTGGTCAGTGCTGAGCCAGGAAAATGCTTTTCAAGCACCACCTGCAGTCAGTGAGGTCTGAAGGGAGCCAATAGCTGTGGTTGCATAGTGTGGAAATTGAGGAGAGCCCTGACACACCAAGCTCTGGACCCTCAGTTATCCTGTGTGCCACAGTGACCCTGACCTGCAGCCACACGGGGAACATGAAGCCAGCCCTGGACTGCAGGCTGCTGCCACCTTTGGATCATGCCAAGGTGAGTTGGTTTCTGCAGGAAGATGTGGTTTCCAGGCCAAATGGCATGGTATTAAATTAAGCCACTTACACTGAAACAAAATACAGCTACAGTTCAAATCAGAGCTGCAAGTGCAGCTTAGCCCTTGTGCAAGTGCCCCTGACCCAGGACCAGCAACCCCTGCTTTGATACACACACATATGGCTGTATTAAAGGTGATCTTCAGAGGCAACTCCTGACTTCCAGGGTACGAAACAGGCCCCAGGTCAGGAAAAACAGTTCCCAAAACTGGAAATTTGGTGCTGTTAAAAGCAGAGAAGACAAAAGGCTTACCAGTATCATTTTGGGGCTGAAAGGCCACGCTATTGCCTCATTTCACATGCTGAGCTGGAATTCCAGTTCAAAGGTGTCCTTATGAACAAAATATATCGCATTTTAGTGAGAGACATGATTCAGGATCGCTTGGAGCCTAAGCACTTGGGAATAAAAGCCCAACTCAAGTTCCTTAAAGCTCATCAGTGCATTCACTCCTCAGCAAGCTTCCAGCAGTGTGAGAGGAAGGTAAAGAGCATTCCTGAAGAGCCTCTCCCCTGTTCTCTTGCACTTCCCATCCTGCAGAACCTCTGCCTACTCTTTTGCATTTAGCTTTCATACTTCAGATGATGAGTAATGGTGACTTCCACAGGAGCAGCCTCTGAAGAATCACCTTCCCGGCAGAGAGACATTGGATCAACCTCCCATCTTCCACATTTGTGCAAAACTCAGTTCTTTTAGGAGCTGGTGCTTGGCATGAAGGAAAATAGAGAGGAGGTGCTGCTTATGGTTCCAGTGCTATGTGACTTCAGTAGTTGGGTTCTTTTTTTCCCCCTCTCGATGTTGGTAGCCCACAGAAAGTCCATCTCTGGGGTGGGTTTTACTCACAATATTTCAATATCCCATTTCTGTGAAGGTTTGTTTTCTACTGGCTGATTCATAATGATGTGATTCTTGTCATAGTAATTTCCTCCTTAAAAACAAAAGGAAGTCATGAAGGAAAAGTTTTTGAAAAAAATGCTCATAAAAATTAGACATAATCTTTGAGAAGTGTGACTAAGTAGGAAAAGCAGCTGAAAAATAGGAATTACATGAGCTACGGGGCTGGTGTCTGCAACTGAGCAATGAGAATTTTAACCAGCCTTCTTTTTTCAACTCCTTTTCTTTTTGAGCTATTCTGTGGTTGCTTTTCCTTCACCATTTTGTCTTCTGTAACTTGCACTTCTTGCCATCTGCACTCCTTAACTCCCTCAAGCACAACTGTCGATCTGATCAAAATAAACCTCTGGAAACAAAAGGGAAGGGTTCCTCCCTGCCCTGTTGTTTCTGATTCCTCTGTCAAGCAACTGGACAGGAAAGGTGGTATTCAGTTTCTGACCTTAGGTACAAAAAAAAAAAAAAAAAAAAAAAAAAAAGGCTGGAATATGGCAATTAATCTTAATCAATGAACACACTTGAAACCTGTGAGGTTTAGGGTTTTTTGTTTTTAAATACCTTTAATATCAAGCACCAGTTGCTCACTGAGGTATGAACTGATGGTTCCATCCTCGTTGAGTCTCCACTTCTGCCTGTCCTTCCCATGTTCTGTCCAGAGAGCGACTTTGGCCCCAGGCATGTCTCTGCCCCCAATGACATCCAGACAGGCATTGTTGGCCTAAGAAACAAGGAGAGCAGTGAGAGCCAGGCCACAGAGCCTCAGTTTTGGGCCTGGCTTGTTTCGGGCACCAAGCATATGGCAGTAAATTGTGCTGTGGTTGGTAAGAAGCGTGGCAGGCAAGCGAGGAACAGATTATTCAACACCTGAGCAGCTGCTTGATCAAAGGTGGTGGTCTTTGTTACTTCATTTTTTTAATGTTAAACCATCAGCTTTTTTTATATTAATAACACACTATCAAGGGCAGCATTAATAGAAAATCACTCTGAAACTCACCCTGGACTTGAAGAGTCCCCGGCAGTAGTGCCAGAGCTGGGAGGCGTTGCTGCTGCGCGGGGCCGCGCACACCGACGTCGCCCTGATGTCTGCCAGGCTCCCAGCCACGGTCAGGTACTTCCCCTGGGCCCTGTTCCTCACTCTCAGGTACACTGCTGGCTGCAGTGGGGTGAGGGAAGAGATTTACAACAAAGAGATCAAGCAAATGGATGTGAGAGGGTTTCCCCCTCCACCTTAAACCAGTCTTCTAAACTCGATGTTCAATTTTTGTTTTCAGCTGAGGATGTTCAGGAATTTTTTTGTTGGAAACAAACGTGCATGTGGACCACAGTTAAGTGCTCTTTCACATGCAGATGGGCAGCTATAAACAGCAATGGCAGACAGGTTTTTTTTAAATAATGTAATTATGGCTATAGAACTAATTCCTGTGATCTGCAAACATGCCTAGTTCAGCACATTTCACTCGTTCCGAGGGCAGTAAGTGGGCTGCACTCCACAAGGTTTTTATTCTTGGGACACAAAACTTACTTACATATCCAGCAACTTCAGCCCTCATTAACTGGAATATATGGCAGAGATACACCATTACTTTTGAACACACATGGAAAACAGGGCACTGACCTGGTATCCCTGTTTACTTGGTTTATGGAAAAAATCAAGGGGATTTTGCAGGGCTACTGCAGGGATTGAGCTTTTGCTCTGTAATTCACTGGTTTCAGTGCAAATAAAAAGCAGGGAGTTTTAAAGGGCAGCTCTGCTGGAACCCCAGCTCCAGCACAGCTTTTCTTCTGGGAGCTTTGAATCTCCTTTTTTTCCATATTAAAACAAACCCTGAGCTACAGACTATAAGGCCTCTCTCCCACCAAGCACCCATAAACAAAACCTTTATCTGTACAGTGTTTAGTTACTCTTTACTTTGTGGTTTAGAGACCTGAACCTTTGAATGAGACTGAAATTGGCATTACCTGGGGTGAGGCAGAGAGGGAAAACCTGGTGGGAACTGCATGAGCTTTGCCTCTTTTGGAAATCCAGGCTACAGCACAATAAAATTCGCTCTTGCTTCCATTTATGTTAATTATGAAACAAGCCAGTGTGGAATTGGTTTCCTCATTATGTTGTTATATGGCAAAAATGTAAAAATAGAGCATCCACAGAACGTGCTAATGAGCAGTTCAGAAAAACAAAACTTGGCACCAAGGAACTGGGAATTATTTCCCTTAGGAACCTAACATAGATCTCAATAACTGCCACGAGAGGCGTTTTCTGCTTCAGTAATCTGCCAGTGGGTCCTTCTGGCTGCCTACATTTGGCCTGATTTAAGGAGTACAGCACACCCCACTGTACTTGGTGGCAGAGCTGATACCTGTGCACAAACCCCTGCCCATAAAACCCCTTTTCCTCACTCAGTCTCACAGTACCTGCTTCACAGGACGAAGGGAGCCAATCACTTTCCAGCCACTGTGTTCACTCCAGTTTGAAATCTCCCTGGGCTCCAGCAGAATCTGCTTGCCTAAAAAATTGCATCCCTCGTAGGCAATCCACCTGGATACACAGAACAGAACATGAAAGGGCACTCATTATCCACAGCAAAACTAAACTGCAGCTCAGGGCTGTGCTCTTGGAATCGCCCAAACCTCTTCATAGAGGGCTAACAGCAAACCTCTATTTCTGTGCTGCAAAATACCCTCCATTTCAGTGGGATGACTGCCTTCTGTTGACATTCAGACCTGTTTTCTGTTTGCCTGCCTACAGCTTGTAAACTACACTTCTCATCTCCCCTCTCCCCGTCCATTTTTCCCCCCACAAGTAGGAGAACTTCTGCGTGAGCCCAGCTGGGAATAATGCTGGTTTCAGCAGGCCTGTGTTAGGGAACTAGGGAGACACACTTGCAGCTTTGCCTGGTTGTGCACGTTAATTATGAGAGGATCTTGTCTGATGTTTTTGTTCCAGTTAAAAGCTTTTTATACAATTCCACTTGTCTGCAAACACATACAGGTATTCACTCCAAACCCCACACCCTGCTGCAGCAAATTTTCCTGTCAGGAATAGACCATGGATGGGGCTGAGTCCTGCAACACCCAGTGAAAGCACTGGCTCATACAGACCCCTTGTTATCTGGGCATCTGCTCAGTAAATGCTGCTCACAAAGGCAGCCTCAGGAGCACAGATCCCTTCTGTTTATATCAATAGGTCATTGTTGTGTGGACAGTGAATCCTAAATGCCTGACTCATTAACTCCTCTGAACACAAAGGCAATGCTGGTTTCCCAGGTTACCTGTTTTACAGGTCAGCTGCCAAGAACATGAGGGATGGCTACTCTCTGAGTCAGTGAGAAAACACCCACAGCCTCAAAGCACCTGGAATTGCTTTTGCCCAGTACCCACAATTCAGAGGAACTGAGAGGCAGCTTTGCTCAGGGCTCCATGGAGGCTCAACTGTGCCAGCTGTGAGCTGCCTGACAATGAGGCTGGGTCCTTGTTCCTTCAAACAAAGCCCACACCACCTGACTAACAGGTACTCAGGGCAGCCTGACCATCCCTGTGTCTTCCTTACACTTTGAACACATTCCTGGCTTTTTTTCCCTTGCAATGGTTTCTGTCAAGTCACCGAGAATTCACTGTTAACATTATTCTTGGAGCATGGAACAGTCTCACTTGGAGTGCAGTTTCAAAGCAGACATTTATAGGGAGCAGAGGCGGAAAGACTTACAGTGATCACCATCTGAAGCCAGGCTGGGCTCCTGGCATTCAGCGACACAGACAAAACATCTCTGCTCTCACACAGGCTCTGCCACCTCTCCCACACCTCTGAGTACCCCAGCACCCTTCGCCAAGGCAGATTCCAGGCTTGTGCCTTACTGAGGTGGCCAGTTGGCTCAGGAAGGAGCCTTTTACCTAAGCCTGGCAGCAAGATGCCATCGGAGTATTTGCCTAAAGCTGACAGCAGGATTTGGGACAAGGAGCCAAAAACCCTCTAAATCTCCCTTCCTGAACTCTGAATCCCAGATAAGGCAAACAAACCTTCTAGGACATCCCACAATCACCTGACACCCTCAGCCTTTAGGCTACCTGTCGGCTGTGTGAGATGGGGACGGGCTGTGGAGGTCTCTTTCCTAGGAAGCATTGAAAAGAGCTCAGAGAAAGCCCAGCCCTTCTGTCCTGAACCCATCCCAGAGACAGGGAGGCAGCTAACCTGGCTTGGATACCCAAAATTGAGCAGAAAGATGCAGAAGGGGCTGGCCTGTTGCACTCACTCTCCTGTGCTTTCTTGCCACGTGATCCCAAAGCCATCACCCTTCCTTTGCAGTCAACTGCTTGGGCAAAGTGATTGAATTTCCAGACAACACAATCACTGTATTTTCTGCAAAGGTTCAGGATGGAAGTGGCACAAATGTTGGGAACTGTTGTGAATTGGCAAAGCTCTATGGGGAAGCTTGTGTTCACTGTTCTCTCAAGAAAATTACAGCCTTGCCCATGTGGAAAAGGTGGGGAAAGGTCAAACATAAACATAGGAAATGTGTGTCCCATTAGGAGAACAGCAGTTTCCAGCTACTCTCAGTTGCAGGATGAGACTCTGCAAGTTATTTGTTGCTGCTGTGGGTGTGGAGGCTGAAAACCTGGCTGAGACAGAACACTTGGGAGCTCTTCCAAAAGGTGAAAGGGAGAGATGCGGAAGAGGTCACTTGTGCAGATGGAAAATGTTTTCACAGACGAACCTGTGTACATTCACACTCCTGGAGGAGGGTTAAACTAATAACAGAAGCAAATTACTCTTCCAGCCGTCAGATCCACCCTGAGCTCCTCTCAGAAGCTGCTGCTTCTCTGGCAGCCAGTCAGCACATCAAGCTTCACTGAGCCACTGCAGTGGTTTAAATCACTGCAGTTTATAGCTGGTATTTTACAGCCAGTTAATAAAAGCACTCTGAGTTTCCACCACCTGCCTTTAAAAGTCTGTGTCTCAAAACAGAAGTTAAGAATGTAAACCAACCTATGAACAAGGCAACAATCATGAGACAATGCATGCTCAGTGTTAGCTCCTACAGTGTAAAACTGACAGGGATATTTCTTCCATACTTACAATCCACTTCTCACCCACACAGACTGGGTGTAAAAATGGAGGTCCTCGTTCAAAACAGAATTGACTGGTTCACTGAAGTGCAGCTCTCTGCCCTTGCAGCATTCCAGGGTGAACAGACTGATAGAAGGCTCAGCAAAAACCTGGGGGAGGAGGAAGGAGAAAAAAAAGCACAAAGTTTTAGTAGGAATAGTCTAGCTTCAGTTGTTAGACATGATGCCCACACTGGCCCACTTCTGTTGAATTTCCCGCAATGCTTTTGGGTTAGCTCGGGCTCCCTCAGCAAATATAACAACAAGGGAAAACCCCAAAGCACAGAGCTGAAACAAACTGCATTTATCAGTGGTTTTGTACTCACTGTAGTGCCCCACTGACTCAGGCCAGGCACAGAGAGTCACCAGGCAATGCAGAGGCCTCTGTTTGCCTCTGGAAAAACTCATTTTGATCTGATTTATATCATCAGGGCCTTGATTGCTTTTCAAAAATCCACTTTATTTACTTATTGATGGAACACGCATCTAAAATAGTGAGGCAAATCAAAGTCTATTCCACACACTTCAATTAGCTGTAGTTCACTGCAAAAATCTTAGGGAACTACAAATTGTAAAAGATTAGAAGGGTCAACTAAAAAGTTCTCAATGTTTTTAACAGACATTCCTATTTTTCTTCTGACAATCTTGAAGGTTCAACAGCATAATTAGTAAATTCGACAATCTCATGGAGAATTGAAACATTTTTCACTTAATGTCCTTTTCTACAGTTGACAGATTGCCTATGAAAGCAAATTAAAAGATCAGTTTGCATGAAAATGTGGTGCAGCTAATAAGGCCAGCAGAAAAACAGAGGAAGCAGATTTAAATACACAAATTCTGTGCCTTAGTACAAGGAACACTTGTACAATTCTTCAGCATTTTTAACCTAAAACGAGAAGCATAAGCACTTGCAGTTTACACCTTGATGCAACTGGTGAAGGAAGAGGGAACAGGTCTGGCTAACTCAGTGAGCAGCCTCTCCAGGAAAGTCACCTTCTTGCAGGAGATGTTACCCTGAGAAAGCTGGCTCAGGCAAAAGTTGGGATTTCTCTTGCAGCAAAGACATGGCCTCAGGTGGAATAAATGAAACAAAATCTTGAATTAAAGTTGACACAGGCACTGAGTAATTACGAGAAATGTAATTTTCATGTTTGAAGATGCACATGTAGTGTGCATGTGCATAGAAGTGTCTCTGAAAAGCTCAGGGGTGAGTCAGGACACGTGAATTTTCTTGACACTGACTCAGAGCACTTGGTATGCAGCTGGTTGGTCAGATTCTGCCCCAGAGATTGCCTTCCTCTGCCAGCCAGAGCAGGGACTGCCTAAGTCATGCAACACTGCATGAACACAGAGATTACTGAGACATTTTGAAGGAGAGCTTGGGATCATTCACTCAGAGAGATTTTTAAAGCCCACTGAACTCCTAAAACCTCATGTTACAAACCAGAAAGAGATTAAAACCTGTAACATTTTTATTTTAGAATGTCAGCTCTTCCCAAGTGCCTTCTGCTGGATGGGATGGGTCAGATTTATAGTGTGTGGCTAAAGGCTCACTTTGAAATTCAGACCAGCAGGCCTAGTGCAGGCAGCTACCTCTGAGGTTGCTTTGCTCAGCCAGGCAGAATCATCACACTCCTGTTTGCAAGAGCCTTGGCACTGCCTTTCACCTGAGTGGACACCAGAAGTCACGTCCAGAACAGGTCTAACAATTTTCACAAGTGCATTGCTAACCATGAGAAACACCATTTGGCATCTGTGTTGCTGGACATTGCTACCCAAACCTAAATACTCATCCTGCTGTTGCAACACCGAGGATGTTGAGACAGGGCTGCTGTACTAGATGGACAAGTGATCTGACACAGCATATCCATTTATACAGCAGGAACCACAACAGCAAACTGCTGGAGTCGATTAAAATGACTCCAGCTCTGTGTGGTTGTGACTGTTTGGATGGAATGGTCTGAGAATTCCCTGTCCAGCTGCTCAGAGTCCCTGACACACACACCACTGATGACTCTGATATCTCTCTCCCAGGGAGACCTCACAAGAGATGCAGTGACCTTGCAGACATGAAGGCCAGAAACAAATCAGGCTGCTGTGCCAAGCCCTGAGCTCTCCTATTTCCACAGCCATATATAGAGCAATGCACTGATTCCTCACATTCTGTATTCCCTTCTAGGCCAACAGCTGGCAGCAGTGACTTGGCCTGGCTTTTCTCTCTGACTTTGTTTTCCCAGCTCCATGGAAACTGGGAACAGTGAAAAACAAGGTTTGGGGCTATGCTGTTAGGCTTACTACAGAGGCATCTTGTTCCCAGCCTTTCTTGCAGAATGCTGAGGAGCATTTTCACCTGAAAGGTGAGCTAAAGACATCTATATTTACCCATTCCCATGTCTAGGTCAGCATTACTTTAGCTTCTTTGCACCGTTATTTCAAGGAAAATACCTGAAGTGCCATGCTTGGGGAAAAGCTTGCCAATTGTGAGAATGGCAAAGCACTAAAGAATTTCTTAACCTGATATTTATATGTGTAGGAACTGACTGCCTTTGCTTAAAGCAGCACCAATAACATTTTAAGAGGTTTTGCTTGTCCTGTTCTTTTGTGCAAGTGTCCAGAGAGAGACTTGAAGAGATTTACTATATTCAAGAGGCCAGTGATTAAGGAAAGCTGTATTTACATAGCATTTCAAGATATGGGCAGCCTTGTAAACTGTTAAATACACTGATACACTTTACTTAACAGGTGTGGTGTTCTATGGCTAATACAGCACATGGTGCAATGAAAATGACACAGGGAAACCACGGAAAATCAACACTAAAAATCAACACACTAAAAATCTCTTGCACAGTTCAACTCAGCTCAGACTTTCCCCTCAATGATTTTTACTTTGCTTTTAGTGAAGCTGTGCAACACAATTTTTCACAACTCAGAACAGATTTTTATGCTTTACCAGTTCAGGAAAAAACCCACAATGCAAGCATGAAGTGTTTGAGATTAACAAAGATCAGTGCAAGATGAGCTTCCTCAGTCGTGTACAGACCCAAAGAAGCTGACCAGAGGGCACTAGAACTGAAAGCCAAGTGCACAGGTGAATTTGCACACATGCGTAGAACAAAAAGCATAATTTTAGCTATGGATAGTTTTTCATTATGAATGTTGCAAGAGTTTTTACTAATAAAGCCCTTTTGAAAAGGGGCCATCCCAAAACACATTTTCCCTCACATCTTTTTTTCTTGCCAACTTAGGTTTTGCAAACTTTGATGGGAAAGCCTAATAAAGGCAAAGGGAGAAATCCAAAGGGCCACGAGTGTAACCTAGCCATGGCAAGGGATGGTGCACTGCCCCATTTCCCATTGCTGCTGACCTGCTGCTTTGCAAACAGCATTTACCAGAGTCTGAACTGGAGGAGCCTGCACAGCTGTGTTACAACATCCTCGGGAAAATCTTTCCTCTCCAGGCTTGGCCAGCTCATCATTTACAAGTGTCCCTGCTGGAGCTGCTCTTGCCTGGCTGCTCCCTTCAGTGTGGGATGGATGCTGGCTGAGGGAGCGCAGCGCTGGACGATGCAACGCCCATGGTCCAGTCCCAGCAACACAGAATGACTCAGTGCCTGGCCCTGGGAAAGTGCAGTTAGTTTTTGCATCTGATTTCTTTATTTGCCTCACAGGAATGCTGGGGAGATTAGTTAACACCTGTATTTAACTTAGAAAAGATAATATAGAAATACAAGGACTATCGTGATTCATCAGAGCAAGAATAAAGAATGCCTCAGAAAAAAAGGGAAAAAAACCCCAACCAAACAAAAAAAAGCATTGCACAACCTACAACCTGGATCTCATTTTTGTTTTTAGAAACTATGAGACTGGTTTAACTTACATGTTGAAGGTAACATTTTAGAAGGAAATCTAATTGCTCATTGCAAGAATCCTGGGTGTTTCTGTCCATGTAAATCATACCAAATATTACAGGGAGTTTGTCAAAACAACACAGCTGACAAAAGGCAGCACCAGAGCTGAACTCCTCTTGCAAGATGATCTATCCTAAAAGATTAACCTCCTCAAGCAGTAAACACTGGACAAATGCCCCAATAAGCAACCATGGCTCTATAAATGGCCCAGCTGCCTCCACCTGCTCCCTTGCTGCTGGGCAAGGGCCCACATTTCCTTGCCATGAATCCACGGCAATGCAAAAGACAAATCCTTGCTGATGCAGGCACGGAAACCTGCGCCTCTGCAGCAACTCTGAACCTGTGCTATGCTTTCACCTGCCTGCAGGATGGCTGTTAACAACAACACGGCAGGCACACTTCATCAACAAGCTTTTCTGAAAGAGTGCTCTGGGGTTTTCAGATGAAAGGAGATGATGAGAGGCAAATGACATCAGTGCCAGCTGGTCCTTCTCTGTACCCTCCTGTTAATCCACAGCCTTTCCTAAACGCTCTGAGGATGACGAAACAGTCCAACCTGAAACTGAGAAAAATGGAACAGCAGGAAAAAAGCACAGCTAGGGCCTCCTAAAGATTTAGTTTGAGTCTTATACACCTTGGAAAAACAGGTGTGATGGGAGAGAGGAAACTTCATCAGGAACTACAGTGATAGGACAAGGGGCAATGGCTTCAAACTGAAAGAGAATGGATTTAGTTTAGATGTGAGAAAAAATTCTTTACTGTGAGGGTGGTGAGGCCCTGGCACAGGTTGCCCAGAGAAGCTGGGGATACCCCATCCCTGGAAGTGTTCAAGGCAAAGTTGGATGGGGCTTTGAGCAACCTGGGATATTGGGAGGTGTCCCTGCGCATGGAACTGGATGATCTTTAAGGTCCCTTCCAACCCAAACCATTTTGTGACTCTAAGAGGTTCCTGGGAAAAGGGAACACCTTCCCCACACTCCTAATGAACCTGCCCAACTTCTACATTGCTATTTCCTGAACAAGCAGTAGAGGAAACTGGTTACAAAGATGTGTTGAATTCCTCCATGATGCCAGTGCACAATAAATGAGGAAACAGCCAAAGTGGAACCACATTAATCTGAATTTCTTGTGAAATGGGAGAGTGTGTGCGCTCTCCCATTTCACAAGGGTGAGGGAACAGCTTAAATGCCATACTTAAACACTGACAACTTCACTTGTCAGCAGACAATAGATAAAACATCCCTCCAAGAGCTAAGAGCTAGAATAAAAATTAGCCAACCTAAAATACTGTCACTACACTGAAATCATCAGACCACCACTAGTGTGAGCCTATTTTCTTTTCCAAATAATTTTGCTCTGCTCTGAAAGTTTTGGGGTTTTTTCCTATTTTAGTTGGACCAACTCTGATTTAGAAGAAAAATTTAAATTTTGTTATGTAATTAAGCTCTTAGACAAACAAATCATATTTCTGTCAGTTTTCAAACTAAAACCTCAAAAATTTACTTTCTTAAATAGAAAAAAGAAACTTTTTTTTTCATTTAGTGCAGTTGTTGTATTTGTTTGCAAACAGTTTGCAAAATCAAAGCTGCATTTTCCATAGAACAAATGGAATGTTCCTAGTGTGGGACTCCTCCACAGTTACACTTGCAGCAAATACATCTCACTGAAAGGAGAGCAGGAGACAATGCACATCCAGGGCTTGGTGTCAGGGTTAAAAGTTCTCCCTCTCACATGTGAGCTGCCAAGGGACACACCTTACCTCTGAAATGAGGCTGGTATTCAAAGCTGAATAATGGAAGGGGTTCCCCATGCCACAAATGAATTCAATAAAGCTCCACAACAATTCCACTTGGGAACAGGCTTGCTTCTCTCTTGAATGAGCTCACAGAAATATGCTGTAATAAAAGGGGCTCTGTTCCAAGAACAGTGCACTGTGGACAATGCTCAGAATTAACTGTGGCTGCTCCTGACCACAACCTGCTGCGTGCTCCGGGTCATGCCTTCTGTGCCACACCAGGGTCTCCAACGCTGCCCTGGGCTCAGCTCACACAGGGACCTGGGGCATTGCCATTTGGGAAACAGGTGGAGTTCAGTACCATTTTATGTTGTTTAGTGCATTAATTTTGTGAAATACAAAGGCTCCTATTAGCCAAGAGAAGGGCCAAACTAAGAGATGCAAAAGCAGAGGAGGATGTGTGTGAGCTCCCCGCACACAGCCTGCCAAACACACTCCTTCCACGGCCTGGCCCTCGGGAATCAAGGGCTGCCAGTAGTTTCCTACCATGCCAAACTCGTATTTACTTCCCTGTGAGATTGCAGGCTGGGGGATTTGGGTAAGGCCTACTATTCGATGTCAAAACTTGACTTGGATTTAGCACAGCAGAGTCCAAAAGCCTAACTCGAAAAGGGGAGCTTTAACCTAAAACCCAGGCTCTCAACAGGTGGGAAGTCACTGTATCTGTATAGTCTAGTGAAAAGTCCAGCTCTCAGATTTGAGCTGTACATCCTTCCCACCATGCCCATGGGTTTGGTGTTTGCATTTGCTTGGGGTTTGGAGGGGTTTTTTTGGCTTTTTTTTTTCATTTGGTTGGTTGGGTTTTTTTGCCTTTCTTTTTAAAATCTGTTCACAAACGGTAAAAAAGGACTTCATATGTGAAAAAGCTGAATTGAGTAATCACAGAAGTCTAGCTTCATAAGAGTTACACTGAAGGACACATGCCACATAGGCTGAGTTTGTGTCCTGTGGTCAGGGAAGGAGGGAGAGTTTGGAGAAGCTGGTGGCCAATGCTAGAGAGGAGGGGGCAGAGAAGCCACTTGCTTCTCCTTTACCAACAGTGTTACAGCTCATCCTTGATGCTCCTGCATAAGAGCACACCAAGATGTGGAAGAAAGGCACAGACATCACATCAAAACCACAGATTTGTGTGGCCTGCACGCAGGACTACAATGGGATGTACAAAAGGTTGTATCTCTCTTTTTCTGGAGAGCACAGTGCATTCCTGTCCAACCTCCTGGCCATGGAGGGCCTCGTACCTCACTTGTAAAAAAGAGAACAACTTTAAACCCAGAACACGCAAGAGCAGCTACAAGTGACCACGTGCAAGTGTGCATGCAAGCCTGACCCGTTCCCAACCCAAAAAATCCTGTGAGCCAAGAAAACAAACCTCACTCTTTTCCCTAACTGGGAGTTTGTTTAGGGCAAGTACTCGCTTTACACATCTGACAAGGAAAAGAGTTCCGAAATGTTGTTTTGGTTTTTTTTTTCCCCAATAAAGACTTACATATTGAATAGGCTTGAGGGATTTGATTGTAGCAGTCGGGCAGCCACAGGAACTGAGGTCAACGTAGAGGCCTTCTTCCAGCACACAGTGATTGTCAGTGGTTTCCCCTTTGTAACACAGGAGCCAACTGCAAGAATAATGGAACAAAAAAGCTGCTCTAGCTGCTTATTAACAGTACATTTTTTTCAAGACCTAATACTTGCTAAGGACATAAGGCATAAAATATTTTCTTTGTTCTTGTCAAGCTTAAAGTAAGGTGACTTGAAAGGCTATGCAGCAAAGCAACCAAAGCAGCAAAATCGAATTGTGTGGTACAGAAACCTCAGTTCCAGAGTCAAACGATGTTGAGTGGAATTCAGACACTTGCACTGTAGCAAAGTTCTCAAAATCTGGAATAAATTCTAACTGGAGTTAAAAAAAGAATCACAGTAACTGTGCAAACCTCCCCCAGGGAGAGAAAAATGCATAGTACCCAAACCAAGGACAGGATGAGAGTTACTGAGATGCCTTGCAGGACAAAGGGTCTAAGACACGATGGAAGATGATGGGCGTGTGTTATGTGCTTTCAGCTGTCTGAAATTTTGTAACATTTACAAAAAAAATTTCATATTAGTGAAAATGATGGCATGTAAAAACAACAGACACTTACCATCCCCGGAGAACCTTAAAAGAACATGGTATGAATGATGTAAAATCAGAAACTTCTGCTGTGAAATCTACACATGCTCCTTGGAAATGTGTATTACTGAAAGCTTTGAGCTACAAGAACAAAACAAAACAAAAACAATGACTAGAAGGAAAAATGAAGGCATTATCATTAATGTAAACAGAGAAAGCTGTACTCTCAGAGAAGTACCCATTCAATTCATAAAGATACAATTAACAGAACTAATTCTCATTCAGAGGATATTTTACATTTCTACAGCTGCTTTATTTTTAGAAATACTAAGTATTTTGTCATCTCTGGGCTGGCACAGGAGGCTTCCCAGTGATGCTAAGGCAGACAGAGTTACAGCAGGAGGGGGCTCCGGCAATAATGAGAAGAGTAGGACTCAAGGCTGTTATCATCCACCCAAAGTACCCCTGAACTGCACTAAAACTCTCACTACAGCTCAGCAATCCAGTGCTCAAAGCAGGATGGGGAAATGTTGGTCAAAAGGTACAGGGCTGCTGTTGACAAAGTGCCCTGAAATCTTCTGTGATCACGGTGGTCACAGGTGGTTTTTCATTTCAGAACAAGCAGGAGGATTTCTGAGGGAACTGGGGACCTCTGAAGTTCAGCCAAGCTGCTTTTACATGTCATGGTAAAGAAGTGCAAGTCACAGTGAACCACACCCCACCACAAAGACGCGATCAGTTCATCCTGGAAAAGCAAGAAGGCTGAAAGTGTTGCAGTAAAATGGAAACAAACAAACAAACCCCCAAAAAACCAACCTCCCCCCCCAAAATAAATAAAAAGCCCAAATGAACAAACCCACCCCCCCAAAAAAAACCCCAAACAAACCCAAACAAAAAAAAACACAAAAAAAAAAAAAAAAAAAACAAAAAAAAAAACAACAACCCAAGCCCCCACCAAGACAAAAAGAAACCCTAGTATGATGCTAGTATGATGTAGGCCATGATCTACAGCAAAGACACCCAGAATTCTGTACCCTTGGCCTGCCACTGTGTAACTGAGATGAATTTCATTTGAAAGCCTGAAAGAGAGGCTGGAAAAGAATGAAAAATTTAAGTGCATCAAGAGGACGGCTCATATTCTGTAATGGAAGAAAAACACGATGGCTGTTGCAAGAGCTACTTCCCCCTTCGTGCCCCAAACTGGCCAAGCTTCCCGCCAAAGAAAAGAAATCAAGTGCTTTTGCCAGCACAGAGCGAGGAGGCCAAACACAAGGGTCAGCAAATGATTTCATGGAAAAGTTCAATCTCTGTTTTTAAAAGGAATGAATGTTTCCTGTTGGAAAGAACAAGAAAGGCTTAACCTGGCCTTGCAGGCTGTTGAGTGCTAACTGGAGAACACGGATCAGCTACAATAAAATGAATTAAGTGTAGCTGATTTTTCTGTAAATACAACTGCACTGCTCCATCACAAAGCACCTCTTTAAGCTGTAATTACATAGTATTTTCTACCCACTCATCTCAAAGCTCTTTACAAAAGGGAATATATATACACATACACACTGCCTTTCTTTCATAAGCCACGTGCTGTGCAAGGCTTTTAAAAAAAGATTCACAACTCATTTTCACACAGAATATATCTAGTAATGAATGAGGGTCTTAATTTGACAAAAGGCTGGGGTGGAGCAGTGATTCCTCAGTGCAAACACTGCAATTAGTCTCCAACTGCAGCCATCTCCACTTTGTCAGGGTTTGACATTAGTGTGTGAGGTTTCGCTTCCCAAAAATCCCACGGACGGAATATTAAAACACAAATACAGGGTTGCACAGCAATTACCTCTGCTTCCTAAATCATTTGTACAAGTCACCTGCTGTTGAAAGAGGCTTTGTTCTTGCTGGGCAAAGCTTTATTTTAATAAATAAAATGAATGGCTTTGTAGAGTTGGTGATTTCTTACACTCTGTGTACTCAGTTTATTAGGGAGCTTGGCAGGCGGGAAAGGTCAGGGGAGTTATTGAGAGATTGAAGAAAATTCTGCTGCTTTTCCATTTCTGATAAGAACAGAAATGAAAAAGAGACACACTCTTGTAGGCAGTGCAAACAGTTCCCTTAGTTCAGACATATGCTTATTAAAGGTGAGAGAATGTATAACCACTCAAAATAACCAATATAGGATTTATTCAAGGGTCAAACATCAGGCTGTTGGAGGATTTGCCAGCTCATATGCACCATGCCTTGAACTTCCAAACTAAGAGACTGGTTTTCATGTAGAAAACTTTTATTTTACTCTGAATGTGAAATTCTTGATATTTATCCAAAGGGTTGTCTTTTACTTAGGATAAGTGATTAAATGTTTTCCCATTAAAAATTACTCAAAATATTTCCCGTCCTGTAAGAACTGCAGAGTTATGAATGATGTTCTTTCTTCCCTAGCCACAAGGCAGAATCCTATGAAAACCAGGATTGTGATAAATCAGGATAGTATTTTTTTCCCAAATGGTGTTAAGACTGTTATTAGAGACCACAAGAGGCAAAATACCATCTAGTACACATCAATATTTAAAGGTGTCTGTGCAAACACACACACAGCTTTTAACATGTTTCTGGAAATAAAAAGGCTGTAAAGCACAATTTATTGAAACTTCAGAAGTTTGAATTGATCTTAAAGGTCTGCAGCACTGGAATAATGCACTCAAAGAATAGATTTTGGGAGATGTTGAAAAAATAGAAGAATTAGAGATGGAAATAAAACTATCTTCAACTGTTTAGACCCCACTAGTTTTATCTGAGTCAGTTATTTTATCTGGTACCATTTACCAAGGCCCTCCTGTGAACATACTTGCAAGTCTTTGGATTTGGCTGCAAACTGCCATGTGAATAGGTCGGGCAGGAAGTCAGTGTTTAAGGCTAAAATAATACACCAATTATGTCTTCAGACAGGAAACATTTCCTGTAGTCCTGGGTTAATCATAAAATGGTAGAATTTGAGAAAAAGGAGGGTGTGGTCCACCTGCTAAGTAACACAATGCACAACATTTCCCATCCAAGCAAGAAAGAGAGAAATTGTGTCCAGATGACAAAATACTTAAGTTTGCTGAAACAGAACCACTGAGCTCTAAAATATCTTTTGTCTGAAAATAAGTCATGTTTCTCGAAATAAACCCTTCCAAATTTGCTTAATTAAAAGCATGACAGAGAGAGAGAGAGCAATAAAACCACTCAGATCATCACCCATGCTAGCAGGACAGAAAAAGATCAACCAAACAACTCATGCTGGACAGGGGGAGAGCCCTGCTGGGACAGAACATTGCAGGAGGCACAGAGCACACATGGTGATGAACACAGAGCAGGTTTTTGTTTCAAAAAGATAACTCAAAGGTCCATTAATGGAATATAACCTTGTAAGATAAGGACCAAAAGTGTAAGACCCTAAACTAACTCATTTTCAAGACTCAGAGTGAATTACAGGGACTGCTTTCTCTTAATAAGTTATCACCCAGTTAGACACAACTTTCAGGGAACATGTCAGAATGTATCATAGAAGATATTTATCACAGATTTACGATAACCAGGATGTGTTCAGTTAAGCTCTAATGTTACTGTGAGAAAAAGGGAACCTTATAAGGAGCAGCTCCACCTGCTTGGAAGACTTTGGAAAGCAGAACTACCAGTATCCAAGACTAAAAAACCTAACTTCCAGGTGTTGATGCATCTGCAGGTTTGAAACCTGCAGTTCAGTTTTCTGCAGTTTGTATTTTCATCTTCACCTGACACGTAAACACAGGAGTGACAAGCTGGATGCAATGCAAAATAATGGAAAGAAAATCTGCCATAAAGAGAAGGATGAATGGATGTGATGGTGCGTTTCCAGAAACAGGAGGGAAAGAAGAGGGAAATTAATAGCTATAGAGACCCAAAGTCACTCAAAACCTACAGGACTGCTTGCATTTTTGGGGACAGAATACTAAAGGGTATGATCTGGAACAAAGCAAAGAGCAGAACATTTAGCAGACCTTACTTTTACACATCTACCAATTTCCTCCATCACTGATCTGCTGTAGCCAGGTGACAATACTGAGGTGTCACCTGAAATTACTGAGGTATCACCTGAAGCAAGGCATTCAACATTACCTGCATTTAATTATGAAGTGTAGTTTAGTACTAGAGACTGTTATGTAAGGCCAACATACCAGATGTGGAGGCTCATTCGTCCCAAGGGGCTCCTGCAATAATAAATACACATACCTACATTAGAAAACCCCAACATTAATTACATTTAATTTCCTAGGATACGTGCCAAGTTGCCTGAAGTTTGTTAAGCATGAACTCGGGAGCAAAGGAAAAAAAACTTCCCAGGCTCTTGGCATAATTCTCTTCCCCAATTTCTGCCGTGAGCTGCCTGTAAGCTCATGACTACCTGCCTGATAGTTCAATGCCTTTCACACAGAGAACTTGCATCAGCATTAATTAGTTCCCATAATGTGGATTAGGATCCATGTAAATGTCTCTGCATTTACTTTTGAGGCTGTTTCTCGAAAAGAAGACAGAACTGACACCAATAGAAGACACCTCTCTCAACATGTGGTCTTCAAAATAAGGTTAAGTATTCCTTTCACATTCCTATAATTTATTAGTTATTAATAATTTATTACTTCTTATCATTTAATACTTATTGCTGAAGATTGTCCTTGTTTTGCATGAGGGTTTTGGCAGTTCTGGCACTAATCTGTTTGGGTGAGTTGGCACTACCTTGGATTGAATAATGGAATAAAAATATTTCCTGTCTTTATTCACTGTATCTACTACAAATATTTCAGCATAAAAATAAGAAAAAAACCCAACAGAATTCTATTATGTAACAACACAGGCCAGATAAATTCTCAAGTATTTTTAAATACATTATCAACTAGGCATTATAAATTACTATGTTTTAAGGCAAATTAATCTTTCCAGGCCAGGTAATTTTTTCCATGTATGCAGTCTGCCAAAGGGAAATTCTTATGAAGTTTCGTGACAATTTGCTCAAAAGACAGAAAGATCCACACTGTCCATTTAAGTCTCCATCCTGAACAGACTCATTATGCCTTTCCTAATTGTTTCCAAGCAAACAGACAAGTTGTTATAACACAGACTCTCCTGTTTAATTATTACGGTAAACTCTGAACTCCAAAGGTCTCATTTCTTTTAAGTTTTTCCCTTAAATTCTGGTAACTCACCAACTTAACAGGTCGAATTGACATGATGGTTTTACTAGATCCTCCCCAGTCAAAGAAGCATTTGTATTTTCCTTTCTCCAATACATATTGTTCTCCACAGAAATATTTCTGCTGATATGCCACCCACCTGGAGAATGACACAAAAATTAACCTGAAAACATCACATTTTTCTGAGTAGTTTGATGACAATAACAGCAAGTCAAGCACAACAAAAAAATCCACCTGGCAGACAGTGCAACATTAAACCTGATGAGAGGCACAAAACTGTCTCGTACTTCATTTTCTACTTTAACCTACTTTGACAAACACAAGATTTTGGGTGTCTGCCTTCCCATCAAACTCATTGTGAGATGATGCCCTGCTCAGAAACTCATAGGAAAGACATTTAACTGATAACTTTTTGATTCTCTCTTAATTGAATCTTTACCTGTTTGGCATCCCCCAGACAGGGCTTTCTTACAGCTTTCCCAGTTGGATTTAGGAAAAATGGTGCAAGAAGAAAGAGAAGTAACTGAGGATGGCTTGATGAGAGAAAGCAAAAGCCTGCAATAGTTGGCAGTTCAAGCTTGTCCCACCCTGCTTTCCCTGTTGCCATTTAAGAATGAAATCCCCCCCTAGAGGGTCCCTCTAACCCTGCACAGTGGCAGAAGCAGATGGGGGATAGTTAGACACCACTAAATCACCCACTTTTGGTGGTGTATTCCTCTCTTACTCACCCAGCATTGGGACTGTCTTATTAGGGATATTACAGGGCATGTCCTCACCCATTTTACTTTTATCACCCACTGGTGAATCTGTTTGCTATTAATTTATCTAATGCTTTTTTTTAACCTCCTGGTGCTCTCTGCTACCACAGCCCCTTCAGCAGCAAGTTCCAGAAACTCACTGCCTCTGGTGTAGGAAAGGCTTTTTTTCATCCCACCTCAAAATCTGCTTTAAAGCAATCTCCAGTTCTGCAAAGCATTTCCCCCAGCTGTTGTCATGCAAGATTCCGTGAACTGCTTTAATCTTGTCTTACCACCTTCAGGATTTTGCAGCTCTCATTTGTATCCCTCATCTCCAAACTGAGTCTCAGCCTTTCATTCCTGTACCTAATCCTCATGAGACACTAATCACCAATCCCTACATAAGCAGTTCAGGTCCCTCACTTCACAGTTCCTGATCCCCATCACCATTAGGGTAGGTAGGACAAAGTTAATAACTGCATTTTTAAAATTACTGTTAAATGTCTGGGATTTCCAACCCCATGATTCCACAGTGCTCTTTTCCCACAATGTCTTTCAAGTTTTAGCACGTGATATTATTTTTCATGCACAGTACCATGCCTTCCAAATAATAGCCTACTCTAGCATTCCAATAGATACTTTCAAAAAGGCCATTATCTCTTACCTTCCTGTGAACTCCTGCAGTATCTGTTGGATCAGAGCTGTTATTTCATGCCAAGCATTCTAGTCCCCTCCACACACTAATTTTTAGGCTTCTAGTACTTTTGAGTTTTGTCCTTAATTAATACTGCATAACTCTGTCAACAGACACTGCCTGTGGTCTAATGTACCTTATTTATTGCAATCGTGTTGTTTGTTTTCCTCCTGAACTTCACATATGCACACCAAAAGTTAGCCAAGTCCACCCTGGAAGCTGGATCAGTTTGAACCAGGTATCTTCAACACCTGTTGGTTTAACTCCCCTCCTTTTAGTTTAAGTAGTTCTATAAAAAGTATATTAATTTCGGTGCCAGCAGTCTGACTTTATTACAAATGCAGCACATCTCATCCTTTCTGGACAGGCTCTACCTGTCCCAAAAGTTATACCAGCTCTTAATATGTCTAAAATCTCTCTTCAGTATTACTGCCAAAGCTACTGTATCATGAAACTATAGTCTTTGACACCTTAGGAGGGACATTACAAACTTTCTCTACTAACAAGAACGCTCAGATCCAAATCACGGCGTAGGCATGAGAGCTACAGAAAACTAAAATTATTTCCCTTCCATCCCCCAAGGAAACTTAAAGAAACACTTTTCTCCTCCAAATATTTACCACGTGTACCATGTGGAATATATTCAAAAGATGCACCCAAATGTGCACAGGAATGTTTAACAGCTCCATCCATACATTTGAGCAGACTTACACTCCACTCTTCACAACAATCGACCTCGTCTCTGGGCCAAATCCAGCCTGCTCCAAATCAGGGATTTCTTCATTGACGATGTCGAATGCTTTTCCATCTTCATCATCAGACTGGAAAAGCGCCACTGAAGACTCTATGAAATCCTAAGAGGCAGCACAGCAGTTAGAAGACTGTCACAGCTCAATGACTCTTCACAATATAAAACATTTTGGGAAGGAGTTGTAGCCAGAGAGACAGCATGTTATGGAGCAGTGAAGGGACTTGGCTCCCTGGTGTGGATCTTTATGGGATATTTTGGCACTGAAGTTCTGGAATAACTGGAAGCCTGGCAGTCTGATATGGCCTTCAGGGGTTTGCATGGAACAGAGGAAGAGCCTGCTGCTCCTGAGCACCATCCTCTCCTCTTTGAGGATGGCTCAGAGTGCAAAGATGCCCACGTGGGAAGGAGAAGAGTTGAGAAGAGAAGAGTTTAGCACTGATCTTCCAAAAGCCTCACTCCATGCAGACCATGACTATAATCTTTTATTAAACTTCTCCCTTCCTCATCCCTTCCCAGCAACATGGCAATAATTATGGAGAGGAAAAGATCACCTTTCCAGCACAAGGGGTTTGTACTTTCTGGATACACCCACTGTAGCTATAAATAAATCCTGCTTAACACTGTCACATTCTCTCTTCCATAGCTGTGACACTGCTTTGTGCTTTCAGCCATCTTAGCTTTGGCCAGATTACCTGCACAGTTTCAGATTATTTGCATTTGGGTTTCAAATGTTCAGCTTTTTATCCACTTAGCAATTTTAAGTACACAGTTCAGTAGCTGCTTGGGAAAATAGAAAACAACAATCCGTTCGCTTTATTCCTTTAACAGAAAGCACGAACTCAATTTCAGTGTTTCTCAAACATTCAGCAGTGTTATAAGAAGTTGAAAATAAGTCTTGCAAACAAGAAATAAAGGTTTTCAAGCAAATAATGTAGCTGACAGAGATCCATAAACATATGAGGACACCACCATGGGTATTATTACACTAAACACTGAGAAAACAAAGATTTATAACTATGAAAAACCACTTAGAAATTAAGGCCAAACCAAGCATGCAGCCAGATTCATTTGGTCAGGTGAACCTGATCAAACAGGCTCATTGGAGGGCACCACATTTTTCTACAGGATGCAATCACAATGAATAATGAAAACCAATTCTGGAATGAACACTTGATGTGGCTCAAATTCTCTGCACTGTTTACAGGACAGTAAAAGGTGATGGAACAAATTCTGTAGTGAAACCGGTTTTCTTACTGTGCTGACCACTTCCTTCTTTCATTTATTTTAACTGTTGCAACTACTTCAGGTATAAACTAGAAATTAAAGTGCCAGGTCTGGAAAAATCATCATGAACAACTGCAGCTTCAGATTACTTTTTAGGAAAAAACAAACAAACAAGAACAACCAAACTAGTGCAGTATTACTGCAAATGAAAAACAGCTACTCTTAACAATCCTAAAGCAAAAGACTTTGTAAGAGTGCCCAAAAAGTCATTTAGATCAAATATACACATAATTTCCTTAACTAGATTTAAAATACTGAAATATATCCATGATTGTAATTAAATTTAAGACATCTCTCAAATTCAGCTATCATTCTTTCCTCCCTGAATTTCCACTACTGCTTCTCTTACAACATGCAACAGGAAAAATACTCTTTAAGAAAAGACTTTCAGACCAAGGCAAATTGTTCTAGACTTGAGAACATAAATGGGAAAGCTCCAAAGGCAACAAACTCTGCTCCACAGGAAAGGACTCAGAAACTTTGCTCTTTCCCTGAGCCATGGGCAAACCCCAGCTTGAAAGGCATTTGACACTGCAGAAAAGAAGCAAATGCCACTGTCCCTCAAAGCAGCTCAGAGTCCAGACTGCTGCCTGCCCTCAGGAACAGGCTCTGCATTTGACTCCGGTGTGATGCTGGCAAGGGAGCTGGCAGCAGCTGGAAAAAACAATCCTACAAGGTCTTTTTACCTCTGCTTCCCAAACGCTTCCCCAACCCCCACACCAGCACTTGTGAGTGTTCACTGCAGGAATACTCAAGCCAGCCAAAAGCTGAGAGCCCTTGCAGCGTGCCCACACGTGTGCACATCTTCACCAGTGGCCGGGGAAGGGGGATGTGCAACAATCCCCACTTTGTGTGCGGCGCCCGACTTTTCCCACTTGTCGGGAAATGAAATTCCTGCCTCAGCTCGACGGCAGCACTGCCGTGAGCACAGAAACAGGGGCTGCATTTCCCCAGCACTAGCAGGCTCTGGTGGAACCTGGCACGTGGAGTGTGGTGGCTGGGGAGCATCTGAACAGCTCTGCACATTGCTAAGCCCCGGTGACAGAGGGCACCGACACGGGCTGACGAGGCTCTGCAGAGCCACTGATGTGCCTCTGCCCCAGCTCCAGCTCTGGGAGCACCACACAAACACTTCTGATCCCACTGTGCCTGCAGCTGACTCAGGTACCCGGGGCTCAGCAGCTTCAGCTCCCAGCCCTCCGAGCCGGGCTCAGTTGTTTGAAGGTCTGGGTTGGCCCTAAAGCCAACACAACCACGGACAGCCGGCGTGATGCCCCAGCAGAAACATCCGAGTCTGGCTGAGCCGGCCCCATTGAGCCCACACCAGTGAGTCTGTCCAAAGAGCAGGGTCAATGCCCAGCCCCCTGCCCATCTAAACTGACCATGAATAATGTGGCTCAGTTACACTTCACAGAACCCCAAGTCTCCCACAGAGACTCTCGAATTCATTTGACTAAACCAGAAGAGTAATAAAGATCTGATATCCAGGGATATCCCTGCAGATTCTGAGACCATTGCAACCTTTACCTTGCTTCCCCTGATACAATTCCTGATCTTAGGGAGAAGAGCCAGGACATTTGCTGTGCAGTGAGGGGCCTTAAGCACAGAGATTTTGGATTTTTGCCCAGGTCCCCTTGAAACTGAACGTTTGGTACTAAAATATTTTTAAAATCCTGACCTTAAGTATCACATACAAAGTCACAAAGGGAGCATATGGCCAGCCTGAACACTGCTCTGTGTGCTGCACATCGCAGAGAGGGAGGCAATCTGCTGGTCAAGCCAAACAACACAATGCCAGGGCCATTACTCATTTCATTGGCAAGCAGCTGATTGCCTTCAGTTATGCAACAAATTGAGGGGAATTATTCCTTTTCACGTCTATTATCAATAGGTAAACATTTATACATATTTATAAGGCAACTGGAATGATATATGTTGATATATGACTGTGAATGATACGTTTTTTTAAAATGTTAATGACTTGAGCCTTCTGACTGTTCCAGGTGCAAGTAAAATTAAATACAAGACATGGAAGATCATTCTTGCTACCCCACATGCACAATTTTAACTTGTATTTATGTCCTTTGCCAAGAGGAAAATATAAAAAGATCAATTTCAGTTGCTCACATATCCTACATATAGCTGGAAAAGAGAGGAAAACTAAGATTATTCAGTAATTGAACAGGATTCTGCACATTCAAAATGAGGACTCTAAAGAAATTTCCTACCTACTTTTTTCTCATAAACATGAAAATAAATTATTTAGAGAGGGATATTTGTCTTCAATTCAATTCAATTCAATTCATTCTCCAATCTTTATAGATTCTAAGCACAGCTTTTGCTAGGTGCCTGTCATGAAAAACAAACCTGCAAATTGTGAATTTAATTATGGCTATCTTGGGTTTACATTAACTTTTTATTAAAAAAAGCCAAAACTGTTGAGACAGTGACTTTCCTCTTAATGCCTATCTTCAATTTCCACAAAATTCCTGGCCCAGGAGTATCACATCTCTGATGAGGAGATGAGTAATCCAAGTATACAAAACTGAGTAATATCAGAGTGAACAATCTTAGTCTCAGAAGAAGTTACTCTTTGCAGCTGTTTTTAATGCTCACAGAGTTCCCATTTTAATAAAAAAAAATCCTTCAAACCCTTACACAAACAAACAAAAAACCCAAACCAAACCAAAGGAAATGATAAAGAAGTTCTAATCCTATGTTTCCCCATCGCTAAAAAGTCTAACTTTGCTTCCAATACTGGACTCTTATAAATAGTTTTTGTTATTATTTCATCCTTGCCTCCACTAAACACATTTTAGTAGCGGGGATTTTTTTACCGTGATTATTTTTGCTGCCAAAATTTTCTGGCAGAAAAATCACAGACAGAGGGTAATGCTGTTTTAAGGCTTGCAACAGCTGCTGCATTGAAAAGCTATTTTTATTTTAATCAAGAACTACTCTGTACACCCGGGCACGTTACGCTTTTAAGAGATTCTGTTTGAGAGATTGAAATAGCTCGAGGTGCAGGAGTGAGGTACTTGGGAAACCTGGCAGGTGGACGAGGAGTTCTGCACGATACAACTTTTGTATGAACTCCACAAAGACTGCTTAGAACCTGCTTCTTCTTAGTGCAGCCTAAATTTCAGCCAGTGGGAAAAGAATGAGGATGAACACGGGCAAAAGATGGAATGGCCAAACCCAAGCCAGCTGCACCGTGGACAAAGAATAACCTTGCTCTTTATGGACGGACCTGTGCATAATCTGTATGAAATCCATGTAAGTACTTACAGCCTGAAGGAAGCGGAAGGACAGGAGGGTACTGTCAGTTCCCCCCCAGGAGTGTCTGTCCTCATAATCTCCCTCCTCCAGCAAGAACTGATGGCCTTTGTAGCGTTCCTTATCATAGGCAACCCATCTGTGGCAGCCCCACAACAAAAGGAAGAGAAGTCAGTAAAGGCCAAACAACTGCACACATGATTTTCTGTAACAAATAAAAAGGTAAGAGAACATCCCAAAACCACTAAAATGAGTATCACAAACCCAGCCAGCCAGTGAACAAGGCAATGCTTGTTTGGAATCACAACAGGCACCCATGAAGTGTCCTTTGTGGATCAAAATCCCACCATGTGATTCTTTAGCCAACAACAGTTGATTTATGTAACGCTTCTCCATGTACCTCCTCTCAGCCAGCCACGTTCCCAACACCAGGATTTAGCACCACAGAGCCCAGGATGCATCACATGCCAGAAGTTTCAGTCATATAAAACACCAAGCAGTGGATCTCTTCAATGTGCTAATAAATGATGAGACTCTACCCTAGCTTGAGCTGGTGACAAAACTAACAGATTTCTGCAGAACAAGATTTCGCCTGCTTATATTTTTTTTTTTTGCTTTCATCTAAAAACATACACATATAAACAGACAAGTAAATTGTATATATAATACATATTATGTATGGAATATGTTTTAGCACTAAACAAATAGACCTTTTCAAAGTATTTTGAATAAACAGATAAGGCTCAGTTAAAAGAAGGTGTTTCCATATCAACGTCAAATCTCTACTGGATCTCAATTTGAAAAAGTGCTCCCCCCTACTTTTTTCTTGTAAGCATTTCTTTCATTAAAGCTCCCTTGTAAATATTAGAACTGCTGTACAAATTCTGTTGGCAGTGAAATTTGGCAGGCAGGGATAGCTTTACTTTTAGTACCATTTGGTTTACATTAATTCAGCTGTTTAGGTTACCACAGCACTAAAAATAAAAGCTGCCACAACAGACAGAACAGTGATTTTTAATAATCTGAGGCTTCCCAGATAGCAAACACACAATGCACTTATGAATAGATTATTTGAGTATTAACAGTTAGTTTTGTTTTGAATTTAGTGCTCATAAAATTCTGACAACAGCCTGAAAGGATGTATGTTATTCCATCTTTAAACTGAAGTGGAAAAGCCCTTTGGAAACAAGCGAGATTTTCTGAAAACTGTTTCATTACTGAGGTCTTTGGCAGAAGCAACCATCCTGCCTGCTCTCAGACAGTCCTGTCCTGTTGGGAGAGGGTGAAAGAACAACATGAGGGGTTGGCAGCTGGTGCTGAGTTTGCCTCAGAGCATCCACCTGTTACCCAGGTATGACACAGCCCCGTGTGTGTGTGTGAGTGACACAGGGAGGGGCAGGGCAACACAGAATCCATCCAATGCCTCAGTTAACGAAAATAACAGCACATTCCCAGTTCCAGATAACATGAAACAGGTGGCACAGGAAAACCATTAAGACAATAAAACAGCTTGTAGGTTTCAGAGGTATTAAAATGTCAAACTGAAGACTGACCACACCTACTCAAGGTCATTTCAGCAAATTAGGTAGAGACTATCAGGAGTATAAAGCAACACAAATTAAAGCTCTGTGTGAACAAAGAAACGAAGTGGCCTAATTTATTGGCATCCAAATGGCATACACTGGCTTCACACCTTTCACACATTTAGCTTGGTAGGCTGATAACTGAAGAGCTGATAACAAAAGAAATATACACTCCTTTGTTTTCAAAACATTTCACCTGTGGAAGACTCCAATCACCCCTTAGCTAGCACTTCTAAGCATTTAGTTATGCTTCTCTCCTTTAAAATAAATAAACATAAAAGTGAAATATACTCACACTCCACCAATTACACGTAGTGATCTGATTTCCTGAAACTCTTCTTCACTACCAAACAGTGCTGGGACAGAAGTGATGTTTTCTGAAAACTCTTTGGACCATCCTCCAAAGTCGGGTTTCTCATATATTATTATCTAGAAAACATGATGTTGAGCTTAATCCTTCAAAAGTAGACAAGAAGCCTCTCCCTGTACTTTGCTGAAGTTATTTCCACGACTGCAGTTAACAGCCCCTTCAGGTTCCTCATCTGCTGAATCACACAGATCAGCTGTTAACAATATTTATACCTGTTGCAGCATTTATTAGAAAAACACCCAAGTCATGCATGTATTTGTATAATTAAAAGTTACCTAAAGCATTAACATTTTTGTAGAAAAAGGTGGAAAAAGGAGCAATAACTCTGGATCAGCTTTCAGCTCCTCAGATCACAGAAGGATCATAGTCTCACTCACAACTCTCGTACTAGAATAGGAGACAGGCTGGAAGGGCTCTATTCCTGTTCCTCTCTTCCCTCTCCTTTTTTTTTTTAAACTTGGTATGTTAAATGGGAAAATATCCCCCAATCCCTTTATCAGTACAGTGAGTAATGTGTCAAGTCAGAAAAACTCATTTCATAGCAAATTCACATTTTCCTAATACGTGAAAAACAAACTGCTGCTTTTACACCTCACCAAACACTAAGTGAACTTGACAGCATTAGTGAATTCTTCTTCAGCAGCAAGCATTGAACAGCTATCAAACACCACATACCAAACAAAAGGAAAGCAGCTTGGATAAAGGTTTTATATTCCCAATGTGCTTCTATTTTATTCTCAATGCCCTCTGTGCTTACCTTGACATTCATTGGCATTTGCACCTTCAGTCCGCCCTAAAAACAGATGGGGGGGAAATAGGTATTTACATTAAACTTGAAGTGCCACTTTGACAAGTGTTTTACAGTGCTATCAGAGCACGAAGTCTTTGCAATTATATATATTCACCACTTTCAGCGTTGGCCATAGATTTCAAAAGGCCAGGCACACTATAAACCTGACCTACAAAGAAATCAGTGCACTGACAAACCTCTGAGACTGCAAGCAATTTAAAAATATTCCTTCATGGTCTAGGAATATAAAGTAAATATTTACTACATATTTAAACTAATGGATCTAGACCAGTTTTTTACATTAACTTCTAAAGCTTTATTGCATGCATTTCAAATTTCTAAAGCACACATGCTGCAACACTAGAAGCGAGAGAAAACAGCAGGAGAGACAGAAAATAGAGTCTGACATATTCATGTTTCTGGTCAAAGAGCAAATACAACAAATCCATCTTCTCTGGAAATGTGAGTGAATGATGCTCTGTGAGGGAATAAGACACTGACCTCACTTGAGTGACTAAAGAGACAGCTATTAGGTCTTACTCCTTTACGGCTTTTAAACTGTCTTTCTGCAGGCTTGCTATGTTCACAGTAAAATTTGTGTTATACCCCTTCCCATCTCTCTCACACGTAGATCCACGTGCTGTCTATCAACACAAAAAACAGCTGCACCTCCCCAGATTTGTGTGCAATCTGTGGTCAGAGAAATACTACTGGGTAATAAACTCCTAATCTGGTCTTCCACCCCCAGTACACTCTAACTGAAAAAAAAAAAAAAGAAAATCTAACTGAAAAAAAAGAAAATCAACAACTTTGGAAGGGCTTTTTGGTTAATGAGTTTGTATTGGCTGCAAAAAAAATCAAGAGCCTTTCAATTCTGCCTTATTTGACCTCCTCCCAACGACAGCAGTTTCCCAGGAAGATGCTGGGGGGTGCAGAAGCCCAGCAAGTCACAGTGACCGAAGCGAACACACGATGGAGGAGCATTCACGTGTAAGGATTAACCCAAAAAGAACTTTAGAATCCAAGCTGTTTTTAGGTCAAAGCCTCTGGGGAAGCAACAACAACAAAAAAAAGGAAGGCACACAATTTATTAGGGAATTGTGAAGTCCTCACCATTCTTAAGGGACGCAGAGATTTTACATCTGCTGAAGGAATTTCAGGTGGTGAATCACATTCTTCCAAAACAGTCATCTCTCCCTTGTAATTCAAGTCTGAATAAGCAAGCCATCTACAACAGTAAGGACAAAGGACTCAGTAAGTTCATTAATTAGATTCCAAATACAAACATCTTTTTTAAATTATTTTCCTTTTTGTACTCATAAGAGATAGATAATGTCTTAGCACATCAAAACAAAGCTGTATTTAAATATGCTGGCAACATCACTGCTGAGAAGATCTCAGACACTTTCCCTCAGTCCAACCTAAACATAACGAAAGAGAAGAAAATTACCAATTTGTTCAGTCACTTAAAAAAGCCAGCTTGCTACTCTATGAGTATCCAAAAAAATGTCAGTACCGAGAGACATTTGTATTGAATTTTATCTAGGATTGCCACCTTATGAATTAAAAGGCTTCCAACATCAATCCCATGTCATTTTTTTCAGTGGGAGTTATTAAAATATGATTATATACAACACTCCTTTGGAAAACTACTGTAATTTTGACATGAGGATTTAAAATGCTGGGAGTCCTTCAGACTGTTTTAAATCAAAAAGAAAGCTGAGTGTAGAAGCTGGGCACAGGTTTAGTAGACCACGCAAGGAATGGAGGAAGGGGCATGGAGCCATATGGAAAGTGATGCTCTTAAAACTACCAAATTTTGTCAAAACTAAGACAAGACTCTGTTTCTTACTCCTTCACCACCTCAAGCTTCACAGACATACTGTGAGACTGTGGCAAGGAAGACTTGGCTCACGTGGGAAGGCAATAATACTCTTGTAATAGAAGAGAGCTAGTGTCATTCTGCAATGATTTATGAGCAGAGCCACACAACTCCCAAACTCCAGGAACTGTGGGGTGCTGGCCCAGAGAATAGCCCATTCTGCTCAACACAGGAAGCACTGGGCTACCCAGGGGCCTGGGCCATATTGCATCACCTCCCTCCAGAATGGCAGGATATGGCTGGAGCTTGAGAAATGCCTGGATGATGTAACACTCATTTTCTGGTATTCAGCCACAGTGTTATGGTTGTAACAGGGTGGGTGACTCGGGAGACGGTATCTACTCTCCAATGAACTAACAGCTAATTATAGCTTCAGAAGAAGCTGAGTTGCTTCTTCTATTTATAAAACTACTCAAATATGGAATTACTGAAGACTTCTGCCAGCAACTAGGAAAAAATGCCTTCAAAAATTTGGTTCCACTACTAGGAGCCCACAGAGCACAGTGCTGAAGTGTAGAGCTGAGAATATTCAGTGTATGTTTACTGATTTGTAGCAAAACCCCCCAAATACTGTTCATGTCGCTGACTGACTTTCATCCCATGACGTTACTCTTCTATCTGCTGGCAAAATGCTGTTAAAAAGGTTCAGTACTCACACTCCTGATCTGACTCTTATATAAGGGTTTTTCTCAACATCCAGTTCTTCTAAATTGGCAACTGCACCCTGTACGCAGATGGGAAGTCCCTCTGTACTGCCAGCTGCCGGGCAGAACTCCACCTCTGGAATGCCACAGTCCTGTGGAAACAAATCAAAGGGTAATGCTTATCCACACCTGCAGACTCTGCCCCCAAACATCCCCTTTTTTGCCCCACCTTCTCACCCTTCTCCAGGCTTCATAGAATGGAAGGGTTTTATTCTTCTTTAAATGGAGGCTGGAATTTTTAAAAAGCTAAGGGAGGTAAATTTCCAGCTCCCACTAATTTTCAAAGAAGAAATTTATGCCTGTCAAGTCACTTTCAAAAAGGCCAGTTGAAATATTCTCCAACTAAAGGACTGAACAGCATTATAACACTGACTTTTTATCTTTTAAAAAACAGTGCTTCCATAACACACATGATGCATGCATTAACTAAAACTTTCCAGAAATGTCTATTACTTTCCCACCTCCCCCTCTCCATGACAATTAAGATCTGTAATGCAGAATCCAACGACAGTATCAAGCCGTACGAGTTAATTCTTTCTGCTGTGCTAAATAAATCTACAGCATTTTAGATGAAGGAAGAAAAAAAGAGCAATTTTGTAAAGTAGACACTTTGGCAATTTTCCTGTTACCACAAAGCAACAACCTCTACTTCCTTACTGGAGGTTTACTACTGAGAGGTACCACGCTGGAGAACAAACTTGTTGACCACATGCTCTTCTCTAGAATTTGCAGGGATTTTTTTGAGCCACCCTCATTTTGCAATATTTATATAACATGCATTGCCAACACTTTCTTCCCCAGCACTCAAACACATCATGAACCAACGAGGATCTTCTGCAAGTCCCTGTTTCAGCAGGGTGTTCCAGAACAGTGAAAGGTGGCTCACGTGTGTAGCTGGAAAACTTCACTTCTCAGTGATAACGTCCCAGAACACTTCCCCTTCCTGACCCACAGACCCATTTGCTTTAGGACAGAGGGCTTGGACAGCAAACGGAGATTCCCAAAATCCTAAAGGTGGCTGGAGGAAGACGCCCCCTGCACGCGCGCTGGAGAAGAGGGATGAGCAGCGGTCTCTGAGGGTGCCCTCAGAGAAGCATCCGATTTCTGGATTTGGTGAGGACACAGGAGGGTCACATCATGGCAGAGATCCTGCATGGGCCATGAAAGGAAAAACACAACAGCTTGAAGAGAAACCCAGCAACAGGGCACAAAAGCTCTGGAAGCTACAGCACCTCATCTCATGACACTCTCCTTTTGCACGGGGGCTTTGAGCGGGGTTTTAAAGGGGTAACATCCCACAGCTTCTTGGTTAGCAAGATTTTTCAGCAGCTATTGAACCGCCAGCAGTGAGTGTGGCAATTAGAATGGATGTACTTCAGGATACCATTTCACTTTGCTCCCCAGACCTGAGGTAACACAGTAATACTGTTTTGGCAACTCTCCCTCCTGCTCAATCACGCTTCCTCTGTATTGTACCTTGCAAACAATGCACACCCTTTGTTTTTAGAACACAAACTGCAATACTGGAATTTCTGTTTTCAGATGAACAAACACAGAAAAACGAGGAAAAAAGACTTTCTAGTACAATGCTGCTTTATAGGAAAATGCTAAGGAACTCCATTCCTCAATTTTAAGCAGATTGCTAGACAAGATTTAACAAAAATAAAAATAATCTCCCCATAGTTTTCACATGTATACGAATCTCATTAAATCATAGTTAAGAAATATATGAAGTCTGTGGGGTTTTTTTTCAAAAAAGATCTGATATTTAACAAGGCTGAAATTCATAAATCCAACAATAAAGCTTGACAAAGAAAATCGGAAGTTGCACCTAGAAGAATTCCACAAATAATGATGCCAGACTCCTGGTTTCAGATAAATTCTGAAACAAAGTACCTACAAGACTAGACAAGTAGCAAAATAAAAGTATCTGCCTTCGGGCTCAGACAGAATATGAGATGGAGTATGTTTAATTTTAATTCAGTAGGAGACTCTTGTTTTTGTTTTTCATTTAAGATTGGAAAAAGCCAGTCTGTATTCTCTTTTCAAGTCTGTTCTCCTGACTCTGCAGCTCATGGGGCAGTCTGCAGCTCAAGAGATAACAAATGTAGCAGGGTAAGTAAAGCACAAGCACTCATAATAAAATCTCTCCTATTTATCACCATCTCTCTCCAGCCAGATTTTGAGAGCAATAAAAAAACCTCTGCTCATAGTGATTGTATTTTTGAGTGCATTCTAGATTAAGTCCACAAACTTCTTCCATAAAGTGTCACACAGTAAACTGAGGTCTTCATCAAAACCAATTCAAATATTTATTTTTAAAGGTGGTAACATGGCCGAGCAAGAAGTACATTGTATTTTCTGAGCACGTTTTTTTAAAGTCACAAATACACATTTGGACTTAAATATGCAGTTCAATTTACCTGTACTGATGCACAGACTGCAGAGAATGGTAACATTTATTATTACTGAATGAGATGAATGCTATGTATTTGCAGATGCACACTCTGAGCTATGCTATTAATTTATACAATTCAAGCATGCAAACTTAGCTTGGTAAATATTGGCCCCAGCATGTTCATATTTGCCTGAGCATATTTAACAGGCCTCGTTACCTTCAGAGGCTCCTTTAACCTTCCCAATAAAGCTACCATCTTTAGAAACAAAATTAAAACCACACAAATATGATAGCAGTCAGGTGGAGAACTAGATCCTTCAGTCCAAAGCCCTGTCATCTGCAAGGCGTCAAGATTCGGAAATAAGATACCCACATGCAAAACTATTATCATGCAAAACTGCTACCACAGTATTTGAGCCCAGATCCCAAACTGGAACGTTTCCTCCCTAAACTCACCCCCCAAACTGTGCCACCCCCCATCACAAGCAGTCCAAACTCACATCACTCATTGTCCTGGCAAAAACAGAATAAAAAGCAGAGCAAACAGATCAGGCAGCTGTGCTCATTTCCAGTGATAATACACAACCAGCAAATGCTTAGGTAGGTCACAGCCTCCAGGCATCCCTCTGGATGCCTTCCTTACTCTGTGGTATTCTCCTCCTACCTCCACAGAGTCATCCTGGAATGCCTGTGCTTCCCTCGTGGTCTTTAGGGAGTTGGGATGTTTACAAAGCACGTGGAACACTTACAGACACCTCCAAAAGAGTAACATGGCCCTCAGCAGAAAGGTGAGGGCTCCTTCTGAAGAGAAGCCTTAAGCCTTTAGCATGAAATATTCCTCTTCAGTGGCATCTCTGACATTTTTCTAGTCTGACCAAGAGCTCCACGAGAAGTGGCAGATCTAAAGCCTTCAACCCCCTCAAGGTGGTCTCGGTTGCTGATCCTTCTTCTGGGTCTAGCCCTAACAGCTCCAGCAGGGCTAAATAAATTCAGCACTGCTGGGCTTTCTCCTTGGACCTGTCAGCTGTGGTGACTGAATTGATCAAATCAGTCTGTTTAACTGGGGTGGTTTTGTGTTAACTACAGCACAAAGAATGACTGAAGTCTGGCTTCTTACGGGAAATGCCAAAGCAAGGAGAGAAGAGCCTATTAAAAACCAGGCCTAATTAGTTCTGGTATTCACATGATTGCTTTGTAAATACAGTCTAGACACCACCTTACTTTAGATACATGTTTTGTCTTTAGGATGCCATCTGCTTCTGGAGCATTTTTTTTTTTTAAATATTACTCTCTGTTGGTCCTCCAGGCTTTTTTACCCATTCATAATTCTGGCTCCCAGTGCTCCAGCACTGTAGCACTCCTGCTACCACCCATCACCACCAAACCCAACTACAGAACTCAACAGGGCTGGTAGTAAAGCAAAATAATACTAAGAAAATTAATGATTACCGTCCTGTAAATGCCAGCCAGCAAATGAAACCATCTGAAACTGCTGGGTGTCTTCCTATGGCATCTGACAAAGTAGGCCCTGCTTAAATCATGCACTTCCTTTTGCCTGGCAAACCGCACAGAAGAAACACACCCTTCATGTAATACTGTGAACAATCCCATTACAAAGAGCTCTGCTTAAGGAGACTCCACAAGGAATCCAGTTATTTCCTGCCCAACCATCCTGCGGACAGTGATTATAAACTGCTGTTTCAGATCCCTTGTCACCTTGCAAAACAGTGGTTTACAAGATTATTCAAGAATGGAGGTGTCAGGAACTCTTCTAAGCTCTTGTTTTTGGGAACATAATATTCAGCACCCTCTGGGCTACCAGAAACAGATAGAAAAAAGCCCAACATTTGCAAAAAGGTCAACAAATGTATTTACAGTAGGCCAGAGAACTGACCTGGCGACACAGACTGTGCTGCAGGAGCTGCACTGAACCTGTGTGTGCAGGCAGACTTTGCCAGCCTTGGTTCACGCTGACTTGCCTTAGTGGAATTCAGTCTCCACATCATTTCAGACAGGTCTTCACTTTACTGGTTGCACAATCTGTTTCTTTGGAATCTCCTCCCCACAATTTTCTTGAAATTAAGTACACATGGGTACACCTAATGCATCCACAGTTAAGCCAGGCCACAAGCTAACCACAAATTAGCAGAATCTCTGCTTTTTGGGGAGGCTTGAAGCCAAATCAAGAGCACAAAGCTACTGGAAGATTGTTCTTTGGTCAATATGCTAGTAAAAAAAAAAAAAATTAAATGTACCTCCTACAGTTTCCTTAGCAAAAATCTGTTTTTCCTCTTCTTGACAAGCTGTTTTCTTCCCAAATATATAGCCAATGCTCTAATCTGCTAACTCAAGGCAACTGAGCAGCCATTAAATAACCACCATAAAAAAACCTGCTTGAAAAATTAGAAGACAAGGCAGACAACCTGGCCACAGAGCCAGTATGGCCAAACTAGCCTGGAGAAAAGACGCTGACAGCCTATGAAAAAGAGGATGGCAGTAAAACATGGGAATCACACACACGAGCTGCCTGAAAAAGAATCCACTATTTGTCAAACAAAAACAATGCCTATGTTTTCCACAAAAATAAATAAATAAGGTAGCACTTTGGCAAAATACCTTCCAAAAGTAGTTCCACAGCAGCTATAAAACAACCTAAAAAAGGAGGTTTGTTCATGAAGCTTTGTTTAATGAATCAAGGTTTAGAGGACAAAACCTGGCTTAGTGAGTGCACTAACCTCACCAACCACACCTGCTAGAGGTTTAAATTACACGAAGAAAGTGTTGATTACTAAACTAGTGTACAGTAACAAAGCTTTCCATCTGTATTCTATATAAATGAACCACAGACTGGAAGAAGAACCAAGGTCAAACCTATTTAGCTGTACTGCAAAGATTTTTATCACGCATGATGAAGCTAAACACGGTATCTTTCTACCCAAGAGCTTTTTTTCATACCCACATATCCAGCTTCCCTTGGTTTCAGATGATAGTTCCTACATGTTATTGTGGAATACCTTTATTTATTTAGTTGCCTTCCACGTTATTGATCAATAGTCATATTACATATTGGTCAAAGGCTTTTAATTTGTTTAGCTCAAATAAACATTAACTTCATTATTCTTGCTTTCAGTCAGCCTCTTTTGAATTAATTAATTTCTAAGTTTTTTAAGAGAATGATAAAGCATTTCTAATTGTCATGACATTATGCCCCTGTACTGAGGAGAAGAAGGTTATCAATTTTAAAATGACCTCTATACCGGCAGAAAACAGAGAAACCACTTTACTGAAAATCTTTCACGTTGTGAAACAAATGATAATTCACTCACAGCAAGGGCCATTGCCCTGTAACTGCAATGCTACACTGAACAATGAGAGCACAGAGTCTTCTTAAATCACAAGATCTGGAAAATGTATTCCTCATTCACTGAGTAACAATGGATGCATTACATTTAGTCTTAGACATTTGATTCTTATCTTTTCAACAAAAAGCCTTCCAAACTGATGGCTGTAGGCAGAGCCACATGCTGTAGGTGTACCACTGGTCCATGTGGAAACCCTAGGGGTGGCACAGAGCTGTAGAGGGAATGGCAGCAGTTTTTGGAGGCTATGCTGTACAAGTGGGATTGGAAACCCAACTACTACTGAAGCAGAGGCTATACAGACACAGCAGACAGCTTAAGATAAAAACTTCTTCAAAAATATGAACTGATCCTCTTTAATTTAAAATAACTGGACAGGTCACTGTGTCATGTGAGGGTGGTGGCAAAGAAACATAATCCACCTGCTCATGAACTCAGGAAGAAAGGGAAATTTAGCGCAGCAAAAGCCCTGGAATTTATCACCTAGATATCACCTAGAAGGTGAAAAAAGTGAGTTATAGCAAATGTAAATACAATCAGAAACACTACACACACATTGTCCACTGCTAGTAATACACCACAGTGACCAACAAATCAGTTATGCACGCGAGAATGTTGTGAAGAAAGTCCGTACCTTTGTTACGTGTTTGATCGAACCAACTGTGAGGTTTCTTCGATGATGTTTTATGCCTGGGAGATCCCAAAGGTGATCCAGCACAGCCTCTCCTTCTTCTAGTACATGTTTTCGACCCTGGAACTTTGGTTTCTCATAAAAAATCCAACTGCAATAATGATAAAATGAACTGAGTTGTTGCTGGTAGAGCACAGCTGATGGAAAGCCCAGGAATAAGCTCTTCTTATCAAGAAAAATATCACATCTTTCTTATGCTGTCCCTCAGTAGTCACATTCACTTCAGAATTGAAAAGTAAAATACACAGTTCTTCTCCAGGACAAAATATAAAATAAAAACACAGCTAAACCACAATGTGAATAAACAGCCTTATTTTACCAGGACAAATGTATTTACTGTCACATCAAAACATGTCCTGTTCAGGCAGATACCATAAAAGGCATAAAACATATTAACAATGGCATTCAGCATTTCTTAGGATGTGAAGGAAATGTATGCAAAACCACACAAGGCTTCCTCAAAACTGCATAAATGTGACATTGCGTGGCTGACAGAAACATTCCCTTTAAGCTCCACCAATTAAATTCCAATGCAACAACTGACACAGACCCAGCTCCCAAGCAAATTGAGAAACACTTGCAAACTTGAAGGTACTTGTATTTATCCTTCTGCATCCACATTCCTTTAAATGCCACATTAAAACCAGCAGCTGAGAACGTTCATTTGATGGTCCTTTTGCAACAGGTACTGTATAAGGAAACTGAACTGTAAAAAGCCAACTTTTTTTTTGTCATATACATCTCTAATCATGATTATGGCTGCACTGGCTCAGCATTTCAGGCAAGAACTCTAAACTTACTTGTGGCTCTATTAGAAACCTTCTGCTTAAACTTTCTCTCCCAGGAGAACAATACTTTATGTTTTGGGCTTTTTTTAAGCCTTGTTTCATGCTTTTTTCCACTGGTATCAGTCTAATTATAAAGAAAGAAAAAGACACTCCTGCAGATTGGCCGTGTGTCATAAATAAATAAAAATACAAGAGGAACATACATGCAGTCTTTTGGAAAGACTATTTAAATGTGATCTGGATTTCTTACCATCCTCTGATTATCCTAAGTATTGTTCCAATTGGAAAGATCCACGATGAGGCATCTAGCACATCAGAATGAACTTCTTGTTTACTTTTGTTGCCACAAGCATCATAAATAATAATCTGAAACAATACACAATGCATGCAGATGAGGGCCCATTTCAACACAGAGCACAGACAGTTATTTTTTGCTTGCAACTTGTGCCCACTCAGCTGAGAGGCTACACAGTTTCTTCTTTTATGAAACACTCTACTGAATGAAAACAACAATTGCTGAGAAAGACAGCAAAATTACTAGTGACAGGATATTAAACAATATATTCTCATTATTAGCATGGGCAAGCATATGCTAATAATACACAAAAATACATAAAACTAGACTAAAAACTTCAGATGCTTTCCATTCAAAAATGACAGTATGACAAATTATTCCATGTATCATACCGATTTACGTGACACAGACTCTGCTTACCTTCCCTGGTCTTGGGTTGTATTTGAGACTCGCCCTGTCAATGAGGTTCTGAAAGTAAAAGGACATGGCAAGCAACTATTAACACCTACAACAGTGGCACAAAGCACAGAAAGACTATTCTGGGTCCACTATTCCTGTACACGTACACAAGTGTCATTAGTAGCAACAACCAAGATTTGTTTCACTGCCATTCAGAGTTGGCGTAAATGGTTTAAGTCAATCAGCAGAAAGCAGCATGTGCTAGAAAGGAAGAGCTGTTATGGAAGTTATAACCTTTACAAATGTATTACCCCTTCCCAGCAAACAATAAACTGCATTTCTTAACAGAGGGAAAAACAAAGATCCCTCTAACACAGACTGGAGTATTCCCAACGTCGTGGAAAGACTTCTACAGTTACACATTAGGTCTGTGTGGCACTTTCAAATTCTAAACATAGGAAGAAGAACTGTTTCCATACCCTCATTTGCCATTGCTTTAAGCAAACTAAAAAAAGAAATATCAATCTATGGAAGCAGCTATGTTATTTACTTGCTAACTATAGTTTGTAGAAGATACTGTGATGAAACAATCAAAGAGCCCAGTAAGCCAGTATTTGTATTTTTCTGGGGACAAGACAGATCTATTAAATAATCTCAGAAGTGAAAGAAATAAAAGAACAATTTTCATATAAAAGGCAATTCCATCATCTTCAGGTTGAAATGTCCTTAACATGGAGAAGTCTGTCTTGTGCTATTATAAAAACTTGCTATTATCCACATTTCCCTATTTTACCTTCTGTTCACATATTCTGTTTTACAGTTAATCCCTTTCACCTATGTGCTGAACCAAGACTTATCTTTTTAAAATTATTTACTCAGAAGACTTTTCCTTTTAAACTATGACATTAAAAAGCCTAGTAACTTCTCATAAAAACTTTTGATTACTTTTATGATAAAAACTTAATTAAAAGATAGCAAGGAGAAGAGGGAGGCAGCAACTTTGAATCTAGGCTAATCACTTTGATTATAAATATCATGCGACATGATATCTTACCGCTGACAATTCTCCCAGTTTTGGCAAAGTGTTGTCTTGAAACCAATGAATCTTTGGCTGCAGCATATCCTGGAGAAAGCTTCCAAACCTGGCCCCCTTTTCAGAAGGGCCTCTGCTGGTAGATTTCAAATACTGATAGTACACACTTGTAGGAGGCTGTGCTACAGCAGCATCAGCTTTCTCTGGAACTGGTTTACAAGGTGGCTGACTGGGAGAAGCCACATCTGGAAACTGTTTTGGTTGCTCCTGTGAGTCAAGCTGTTCTTTTGAAAGAAGAAATGATTGTTCAGTAAAAGAAGATCTACTCTGCTCATTTGATTGAGGGGTTGCTTTAAATTTCCCTCTGCACTGACTGGAAAGGCAGTTGTCTTCTCCCTCAACATCAAGAATATTTTCCTCATAAGATGATTCTTCCTCTTCTTCCTCTACTCCATCCTCCTCATCTTCCTCCTCTGTGCTGAAGCGAGCAGTGAACTGCAAGCGCTCAGACACCGACTGAAGGAGGGAAAGCACAGAAGCGTGCTCAGAGCTGTCTTTGGAGACTCCCTCAGGATGACTTTCTGGAGACACATCCGTGGACAGCAGATCTTCCTGGGAGCTGTCGTCCTCGTAGATGGGAGACAGAGAGAACGGATAAACTCTGTAGTGCTTGGCCTCCACGCTCAGGAATGACTCCGAGCCCCGGCTCTCTGCTGCTTCGTTCACCTTGCTGTCGTGCCCACAGAGACAGGCTGACTCCTGCTTATTCCTTGCTCTGTCACACCTTAGATGATCTGTATTACCTGAAGGCAAATCAGAAGGAGAAAGAGAACCAGTTTGCATCTCATCAGTTGAGACAGATTTGTTTTCAGTTTGGAGAGCACCTTCATAAACGATAGTAAAAGAACTGTTTTCCCACTGTTCAATCAGTGGAGAAGAGGCCAAAAGTTCTGTTGGTTCCTTCATGTCATTGCTGCAGTCTAGGCCATCTCCTTCAAGCTGATCATTTCTCTCCATGTCTTGATCCTTCATTCGTGCCTGCTTCAGATTCTCATTATTTTGGGCAAAGACTGTGTTGAAGCAGTGTTTCCCTTCACTGCCCTCTCCGGGAACAGACAATTCAGGTACCATGGACTGTGCATCTAATCCAATATTAACCTCTGCCCCCTGCCTTGACCCTTCTGCTAGTTCCTCTTCACTCTCCACTGCCTTTGAATTTTGTAAGGTTGCTTTTACTTGTACAGGCAGTTCCTCTGCAGCCTCCTTCCCACAGTGTTTGTACAGACTGTCCTCTGCATTGCTTTCCAGAGACATCTGAGGGCTGCTTTTATCTTCGGATTCACTCTGCAGGCCAACACAGTCTTCACCAGGCATAAAAGATGGCAAATTAACATTTACAGCTGGCAGCAGTGTGCACTCTGGCATATTTGTATTATTGCATGAACCTTTTAACTGCAATGACAAAAGCATTTCTTCAGTCACAGCAGCATCTCTACCAATAAAATGTAAAGTTCCATCAGATTTTCTACTCATTGCTGATACTTTGCCACACATTTCTGCTGCAGCCAGATGGTCACACACCTTTCCACTGTGCCTCTCTTTTGCGGGTGTCAGAAGATCTGATTCTGGCCTTGCTAAAGTGCCAGAGGGAAGAAATCCATTTGTTTGACAAGTAATTGCATTATTTGGTATCTTTTCATCGCTTTGGGGCCAATCTATGCCATTTTCCATACAATTTGGAAGCAAAGGAGGACCTGAGCAACCTGCCTTTTCAGAGTTTACACTTACAGTCCGAGTTTCATCCATCTCTGTCGGTTCCTGTGTATTGGCAGGAAACCTCATATCCAGATTTAAAGCCTTTGGCATTTCAGCCTCAAGTTTAGGCTGAACCTTTCCAGAAGGTCTTTTCCTCTCAGTGCCTCGCTGCTGATTGGATGCCAGTTTTTGTATGGCTGAGTTAATGACCTCATCAACTGTTTCTTTTGCTTTCAGTGCTAGTGCCCTATGAAGGGCAATTTTATCAGGGATGCAAGAGAGTATCTTTTCATCTTGTTGATTTGTATCCACTCTTTCATTTCCGGTAAACGAAGACGAGCCTCCTGCACCGGTCTCATTAAAATCCTTTAATGATTGCACAGCTGACTGGATTTCTCCTGCTGCCAGCTGTACACTTTCAGCCTTCTGACAATTTGCTATACCCGTATTTATTAAACTATCCTCGCTCCCACAAAGCTGGCAGACGCCAAAGCCTTCTTTTGCTATTATTTCTTCTGTAGCCAAGTGTAAAACCGAGTCCACTATTTCTTCAGCTTTCTTCAGCAAAACAGCTGCAACTGGGAAAGAAGAACGTTCCTGTCCCTTCACATCAGTATCTCCCCATCCTTCCCCAGAACAGAGCCTGTTTGCCTGGGCAGGTGCAGCAGCTTCTTGGCCAGAAGGGGCTTCCAAGACAGCAGAAGCACCAAGAATCACCTGTCCCACAGCACCCCTGCACATGGCCTCAGAACCGGCTGACTCAGATGCAGCTTCCAAAGATTTTAAAGGACAGATGGGTGGTGGCACTGCCTCTGCCAGGACACTGCTGTCAGCCTGCTGTGTGGAGAAGGCCTCATCTGCCCCATCACTAGCTCGGTGACTGTAAGAATTACTGCTCCCCTGAGCAGCGCCGGACATCTCCAAGGCAGAAACAGGAAGGTTGGAGGCTTCTCTGGATACCAGAGGAGGAGAAGTGGGCCTGGGGATGCAAACAGCCCCCGCATCTACACCATCAGCAGAGCTATCAAGCATAGGAGGAGTAATCTCAGATTCCAGAGAACTTGCTGGGCACAGAGTTCTCACGTCTCCTGAGCAAGGTGGCCCCTTGGTTGTCCTGTCCACAGGGATTATTCTCCTAAACTCTGCAGCTGGAAAAATAAAGCTGTCCTGCTCAGAAGCAGCAATCTGGCCATTTTCAGAGTTAGTTCTTCCTTGTTTGTGAGATGAAGAATCAATTACTGTGGGTGATAGCCTAAGTTTATTGCTGTTATCCTTCTTGGAAGAAAAATTAATACACCTATTTTCAGAAACAGGCAGAGATTCAGAAATCAAGTCTACATTGTCTTTTTGACAGGTGAAAGCAGAATGGCTCGTGAAAGGCTTTCCCTCAGATCTCATGGCAGAATGGGAAACCATCACAGACACAGAGGTAGACTCGTGGGTTAGAGGTGCTGTCAGCTCATCAAAATTAGTTTTCACACTTTGACACCCATGTGCACACGGTGACACATTGGCAAGGTTTCCCTTTTTCACTGCAACTTCAGGCAAATCCTTCATCATTTCATCCCCCTCCGTTTCTAGACAAGGAAAACCAGTCTGCTGCGTGGCAGTATCCTTAGAATTCTCCACATGGATTAGCTTGTGACCATTTTGTACACGTGTTTCTTTCCCTAACTCACTCAGTTCTTCATTAGAAGTTCCCCTGCCCATGACTGTATCTTCATCATGTCCAATAGATGACACTGAAGTGGCTGAATCGCCTGTAGACATGCACTTTCCTCCTTTGGATTCCACGCTGAGTGAAGTAGGTATTTGTTCATTGAAAGGAAAAAGAACACTAGCAGGAAAGTTCTGTAGACTTTGCTCTCTTTCCACAGCTGTCACCGTTTTCTGTGTGTTGCCATTTCTTGGATCACCACCTTTACTGGCACTCCTGGTGTGCTGATCTCCTTGCTGCTGAAATGTACAGGTACTGAAATGAAGCCTCTGGACATCCAATGTTTGCTCTGAGTGATTATCCACTTGATGATTACAGCAAAATTCTCCCTTCCCCCCCTGCAGTTCTTCACTAACTGTCTTGCTTTTCGATTTGGGTGAATGTAAGCAATCACCCTGTATTTCTTTTGGAGACTCCTTATTAGCTGCTTTACTACAATAATTTTCTTTATCGAAGTTAGAAGTGGCATTTCTGTCTGTCTGAAACGGAGTTCCTGCTTCTCCCAGCAGTCCATCTTCTTTTCCAACCAAATTGTTTGCAGAACTGACTTTAAGGGAATGAGTACTCTGGGAAGTGGAATTGGCTAGGATCCCACTGTTCCTACTACTAAATGGCAATAATGAATCTAGTGAATACGTCCTTTTAACTGTTGTTGCAGCTAAAGCAGGTGTATTTCTTAAGTCTAACTCATGACATGATTCAGTGGATGAAGTTGAGGCCTTTGCAGCTCTTTCACGTTTACTTCTGCCCAACCAATGCTGAGCTTTACCAGACTGTTTGCTTCCCACTCTAACTGCAGAAGAATTTAATACGCCGTCATCTCGGTGATCTTTACCCTCATCTCTTCCATTTCCTTCTATTAGGCATCCTGATTTCTCAGACAGAGTTGTTTGGACTTCTCCATTTTCTTTGACTGTTGAAGCATTTCTGTTCTCAGGACTTTTCTCTCCTTTTCCAGTTTCTGACTGATTTTTCAGGAGCTGCCTGATCCTTGCAGAACCCCGATACGTGGCGTACGTGACCGCAGGTGCTTCTGGCTTCCGACGCGTCTGCCTGGAACAAGGATCACCAATATCAGCAAGGACACACAACAAATTGCTGGTATGGTAATAAAGCTTAGCACTAGCTGTAGACGATGTAAAATACTGTGTCCCTCCACAGGTTAGCACAAACTGCAGATTGTACTCAATATTATTTTCCTGCTTCTTCTGCTAAATACAGGTTTGTGTGACAAATGATACGGACACCACCTTTTACAAAAAAGCCAACTTAAACTGTATAAGCAAAAAAGCAGATGTTGCCTTAACCAACTTTCATCATTTATTTTCTACCAGACAAGGGAATTACTATTGGCAAGTGTCACTGCAAGGCAACATTTGCAGTGACAGAAATAATCATCCTGTTTTGGAGGTGTTATATCCTACTAAAGCAGGCCTGTACATTAAAACTGGAGAAAATTTACTGTACTGATGCTCATTAAAATATTGAATTGAAATTTAAACTTTTACCCAATATCTCAACATATTTTTAAGGAAAAGGATGAGGAGAAACAAAACATGTGGCAAAAAAAAAGAAAGTATATAAGAGGGGATGCTTTTTTGAACCACAGGGTAGTAAGGAAAGAGATTGAATGGAGAAAGGGTAAGAATGAAGACTGTTGGAATGCTGGAGGGAATACCAAAATGGGAAGACTAGAAATGTGGCAAGGCATTGGTAGATCTAGCCATCCAATAGTCTTAAATTTAGCAGCAAAAACCAGCAAATGCAGAAACTAAGAAAAGAAAGAATCACCACAGAGGAACTGTGATCCTGATCCTTCACTGCTCTTTCTGATAACACTAAGAATAAATTCAAAGCCTGTCACTTTCAATTTTCTGAAGAAGCACTTTTTCTTCTTTCTTAAAACTGGGAGACATCACAAATACTCACCTTTCTTTCAAGTGCTTTCTCTCTTTTCCCCCTATTTTTCCGCCTGTTAAAGAATTCTTGCAAAAATCAGTCACTGTCAGCTTTTCCACTCTTCACCTTAAGACAAAGTAGATGCTCAGACTAGACTTAAACTCCCTTCTGCCTCAGCCTCCACGCAAACTGAGAAGAAACCCTTTCAAAGTCTGCCCTATATCTGCTAATGCAGTGAATGGCTGGAATCGACCATACAGCTGTCTGGAAAATTGTCATACTCGTTCCGGAAGAGCCTCTTGGGCAAAAGTAACAACAATAACAAAAGGTGTTGGCTAAGGTTTTGGTTTCTAATATAAAAGCATTGCAATATATAAAAACAGCCTAGTAGCTTCTAAAAGCTCTTTGCACCTTCTCCCATTAGTTCAATTCATTGAGAAGTTGTTACAGCTCTAGAGTTGAGAACAAATAATTTAAGTGAGAAATAAAAAATAAATTTACCAAGGGAAGTGAAACATTTGAGTACCATTGAGTAACTGTAACTTCAGATCTCATCTGCATGGATTCTGAGTATATATTCTCTCAAAAGATAGAGAAGAATATGAAAAAGGAGTGGATTCACCGGTCTAAAAATAGAATCTCTTTTCTGTCAAGATTTTAGAGGCCAAGATTCTTACTTCAATATTAATTTTATTTTGAAGAGGGAACTTAATGCTATTTAAAATCACAAGTAAAGAATACACACAGAGTACAAGTGAACTGAATGTGAAATTATTCATATTCATAAACACTAAAAGAGAGATAAAAACAGTCATTTATATGCAGGTTTTACATTGTCAGGTACCTTTAGGCTAATGCCAAAATACAATAATATGGGAATTTAGACTTTGCGAGCACTTGAAAATTCAGTTTGTATTGGGATTAAATTTACTGTCATCTCTGATGGAGGCTACAGCAGAATCTCAACATAGGGTTTGTTAGCCACGTATTTTAAGTCACAAAGGAAACAGGAAAGTCCTGTATGAATAGCACATCTCCCAACTTGCCAAGTTAGATGCCTACATTTAGTCTTCTATAGCACCAGTTTGGCTTCCAGAGATACCAGCAGTGGTAGCTGCTAAACATCACACACTCCATCTGTTAAAATGGCTGACCTGAGGATTCCCAACCCTCCAAAGAAACATAAACATCTCAGCGTGAAAAAAAACAAAACACAGTGGGGAAAAAGGGTAAAAAAACCCCCCATCATTATTTTCCACAGAAAACTTTCTTCTACATTAGAAAATATTTTCTAAAACTCCAGAGATCCTAAAAATGCGAGGGGAAGGATCTGTTGGGTTCTGCAGTGCAGTATATTTACTCAGCATCAGCCATAGTCACACTAAAAATAAGTCTTAAGAATGTAAGACCTGATCATGCTCTTATTCAGAATTAACCTTACTGAGTAACCTCTCCCGCCTTAAATAATCACCATTAAGCTTTTAAAAACTCCAGCAGCTCCTCTATACTTTGGCCAACCCCAGAAATAAAAGCTGTCCCACAAGTGTCCTGAACCCAGATGAAATTTCTTTTAAAAACACAAGCAGAACACATAATGGTAACATTTCTCAAAAAGAAAAGAAGTTTTATGGCTTCTCGAACAGATCAAATGCAATGATACATGTTTGAAGTGAGCATAAATGGTATTGCAAGATGCCAAACACTCATTTCCACCAAAACCAAGGCACGACTTTGAATAAACAGCTTGACAAGAATTAGCTTTGACTGAGTGTCTTTCATTTCGTGGTTGGTATTTTTGTGCGATACGCAGTGGGGAGAACCGGTGCTCCAGAAGAAACCTGGGACATGTCTTTCCATTTGTCTCCCATACCCAACTCTGCCTTCAAATTTTTCACATGAACCCAGCAGTTCTGAAACCCAAAGCATCCAGATATGGTATAAATAGGTAAATTTTACAGAAGGGATGACAAGGAGAAGCCAGCATGATTGGGTTCTATATTTACACTGATTGGAGCTACAGATCCCCCCAAACCATTATTTATTGCAGATGGTCAGACAAGAGAATGTATTCAGAAGCTTCTTTTTTGCCTATGTGGCAACCTTTGTAATTTCTCCCAATTCTTTTTGCTCTCTGTTTGTCTTCTGAGAGAATTTTATGCTCCAATTGATCGATTTGAAGTCTGAGCAAGACTCCAAGCCATTTGCCCTTCGGAGAATTGTGCACAAACCCAATCCTGAGGAGCACTGGCTCCAGCCCTGCTTCAGCTGCAGAGCCTCAGCCTGTGCCAGTGTCTCCCAACACGCAGCTCTGCTCTCCTGCAGGCTTCACTCTACCAAGACTTTTGTCAGTGAACTCTATTTTCAACCAGAACCAACCTTTCCTCCACAGATAAGGCAACTTCAGGGTCTCCGTCTGACCTTTGACAAAGAATTTACTGCTCAGCATATTATAAAAATTTTGCCAGCAGACCTTTTAGTCCTAATGCATTTCCTTTTACAAGCATATTCATTCTGAATGCTCCCATGCAACAGCAAGACATTTAAAAAATGAAAACCCATGCTCCTGTGCAGCACCAGCAACTCAGCCGTGAGTCTTATGAAACAAATTTAGAAGCAGGCTGTGCCACAAAAAAATCTTCTGAAAGTGTCACTAGAGACTTGTTTCATTTCTGATCACCAAAAGAATATGTCAGTTCAGAACTTGCCTTAAAAACCCTTAGCAAAAATTTTTTTCCGGCTCACGTGAGGATGAAGATGAAAGCCTGATTATACAAAGAACCCAGGGTGCATTCTGTCACATATTTCAAATACTAGGAGATTCCTTCTTTCCTGTCCTCACAGGAAGTTATTCAATTCCCTATAAAGCCTTAAATCAGTTTCACAAAAGACTTTGACAGCAACAAGAGAGGACGTCAACATGAGTTATGTTAAATTTGTCAAAAGTAGGTGCTTGTAGATATTTCTTCTATTGTGAAAAAGATAAAAAGTTAAAGGGGGACTAACTCAAGGAGCAGAGGGGAACATGTTCTGACATCTTACATGACAGACATCTTGTGTAACTTGCCCAAGTGGCAGTGGTTATAAAACAGTGGTGTTGATTTGGGAGGCCTGAAGCGGGACGAAACCTGCTACCTTGAATGCCTCATTCCAGTGGCCCATAAAGAACACACTGTTTGCATTTTTTCAAGTACACGCCATCAAGATGGCAATCCCTCCAAGCCTGTTTGTACCATACAACACTGCAGAAAGCAGACAGCCCTGCACATTTTCCAAAAGGTGGAGGAAGACCACAGAGCTTGATAGAGCATCTCAGACCCCCAGCAGCACAGCTCATTTGCACAGCAGGGCACTGCATGCAACACCTGCCTCTCCCGAAACAAGGCATGCCAATTTTCCCCCTCATGTCTCACTCTTCCAGATATTATCTCCCCAGCCCAGCAGTCTCCCGCTTTTACAAGCATATCCTTGCCTGATTTCCCCAGTCACTTCTCAAAGACCCTGCAGAGGGAGCTATCAGAGAGATCTGCAGGCTACAGGCTGAAAACCACTGATCTAGGTCAGTATGAGTCTTGTGGGTCCTGTCTACCCCTCTCTGACCATCTTAAAATTACCCTGTTGTTTATTTTTTTTTCCACTTAGCTTTTAACTGACAACTTTTAAAAAAAAATATTTTAAGGTACTTCATCTGGAAATAACTGTCTTAAAGTCACTTTGAAAAACCTTCTGGTGGAATCCAACCTAGCCAGCCAGATGGTTTCTGTGCTATTCATAAATGGGAAAAATGAAAGACTTGCTGGAAAAAAGACACTGTGGGCTAACTGAATAGTTGCCATATACAACTTAGATGAAAGAAAACAATTTTTTAGCCAGAGGGGATAGCTCCATGATTTAAATCTGCAGTCTGAAATACTTAGTGTCCTGGGACGTCACAATGTATGTTTGAAAAGGTCAGAAGTTTGGTTGAACAAAGTGATTTACACACACTTGATTCTGCAGGAAATTTCAAAGCTAATGTTCCATAAGGGCAATTAGGAGTCAGTGACAATTTTAATAAAAGCAAACACAGTCTCTGTGACCTTGGAAAGAATGTTTTTCCTTCCCCTTGCCCTTTAGGGTAGTAATTCTTGACTATCTCCCACATCTGGGAAAACCTATCCTTTGAGTCTGAAGGAAGAGAGCACACATCAAGGCTGACCCAAAACATCAGAGGCTGCGAGACCAAGACCAGCACAAAGGGCCTGGGATCACTCCCAGCTCCTCCCTGCCATATTTCCCCAGTACCTGGCAGCAGCCAGCCTTCCTACCCCATACCTGTGGGAAGTGTCCTCACCTGCTGCCCCTCCCTCTTCCTCTGCCACATCCAGGGATTCAGGTGCCTGGGACTTGCCCCTCCCAGGGAGAAGGGACAGGCAGAGCCTGTGCTGCTTCTCACAGGTGTGCAAGAGCTGGGGACAGCAGTAAGGTTTCCCCTTAGCTTCTGATCTTAAGGCTGAAGAAAGCCACTCCTGGCCTCTTCTGAGATGTAATGAATAATCAAAGCCAGGGCATCCCTTTACTCTCTTCAAGCAAGAATGTAGCTTTGGGTGTGGCAGGGAAAGAAAAGGGTTTGACTCAGCTGAATACATTGCACAGCTGAACAGCCCCACAAAAAAAAAAAAAAAAAAAGTTCAGTGGAGAAAACAATCCAGTGAATTAATTTTTGACTTAATTTTTTTAGCTCAATTTTGCATCACGCATCTGTTAAGAATTACTCTTAAATTATAAAGTTTCATTCTTCAGAAACACAAAAATCTTTGCTTTGGCCTTTGGACCACATCCCATCTCTGGGTAGGTATCCCTCTCTGGCAGGTAGAGAGATGATTTGGGGTCTGCATTTCTCCTACAGCACAGCCCTGAGAGTGACCACCCTCCACAGTTCACCGAGGGAATCGGGGCAGGATGATTCTGCTCCTTCCCTGGGACAGCCTTCTAATTTTGGGTGGTCTTTGGCTGACCTTGAAGGGTGAAGCTGCCCACGTAGTTCACACCCCTCTCAAGTGGCAGCAGGTCACTCTCAGCAGTGACTCCCTGTCCACCTGAGCACCAGCAACTGAACAACGCTGCATTTCCATGGCCAGAAATCCACCAAAATATCAACAAATCAACATCAACAAATGCAGGAGCAGCAGCTTCCCCACTCCCCTACACTATTTCTCAGGAATTACCTGATGAGACTACTGCTTGGAATTAAGTGATTGATTTTCGCTCATTTACTCTTGATTTTCTGCCAAAGGCATCTATAGGGAAAGATGAATGCTGCTGCTACTGACTGAATCAAAACCACAACACACAACAAGCCATCAGACAAATTAAGGGCTGTGTTTTGTTATCACCACAAGCCTGCCTCTGACAAGCAACACAAAGGAGAATTACAAGCTCTGAAACAAACCTATTAACCAGAATTATGTAAACCTGAAGGATTTTATCAGATGTATTTCTATCAGAGCAAAAAAAAAGGGCAGGATTTGCTGACAGCACCAAGGTGGGAAATACTAATTGCTAATACTAATATACATCGATTAGATGTATAGCAACAGGTTTATTAGCCTTAAAAAGAAATAATAATTTAAAAAACCCATTCCCTCACAGAACCCAATAATGTATAACACAGTAGAACTGTAAATGGACTGAAATTTCTTTCTCCTTAGGGCTACCTCCCTTCTGAATGAAATTGCTTGCAGGGATCTCACTAAATTATTCCTAGTACCTGGCTCTTAGCAGGGTGTGAAATGTAAACATATATTTTGAGCATCTGCTTTTGAAATCACCCCCTCCCCCTTTTCTGCCTACAGTTAGAAAATTCTTGCAGTTGTGGGGTTCAGAGTTCTTTCTCACATCCAAATCTACAACGTTCATAACAGAAGGAAGAAGATAGGATCTCAAAATAATTTGTTGAACTGGGGTATTAGTTCAGGATTAGTACTAACCAGGATTATTTCATCAAGACATTCAGAGTAGGTACAATTTTGATTTTTGCCTCTTCAGCCATGTTCAGCAATGCACTAAGGCTCCTCCTTGCTGAGCTCCAGAACAAGCTGTGCACTTTCACAAGCACTATTGTTCTGCACACCACTATTTGCAGCATCCACTTACTGGTACTGGATATTACCCCCCAAAAAACCCAAACAAACCTACTGGAAGATAGACAAATGGCAAGCAGTCAACAGAACAGATGTGGGTCATCAGTCCTTGGGGCAGGGGGAAAGGAAAACACTTGTCAAAGTTTGTCCTCAGTCACCTGCACAAGGTGCTACCCATTACCACCACTGGTATTCTCGAGAAGATGGCAGGTATGCACTGCAGGAAGTCCATTCTCAACTTTGAAGCCAAATAACTGTTTTTTAGTGACAGGCAATACATGTGTGAGTGCATGAATTTTACATTATAGGAGAGAAAGATAATGGGGCAAATCTGTGTTTTGTATTTGTCACCTACTTCATGAAAGCATCATCTCTCTCACGCAGACTTTCAGCAATGAGAAATGAGGTGAAGTGCACCCCCACTGTTCCATGGTTTTATTTTTAGGGCTTATTTCATCAGTTGAAGGCTGGCTTTTAACATCATTAAGGAGTGCAAACGCCAAGAGTAAACATGAAGTTTTCACTTTCATACCTACCAGTCTGCCACAGGGGACTATTCCACCCAGAAGTTGCCATCTTACCTAAGTAAGACGTTTTTCTACACTAAGTAGCAAACACCCTACTTTGCAGTTGCTTGGTCCACTTCACTTTGCTTCTTCAAGGCAAAGAAACCTTCAACCATCCCAGAGAAACAGAAGACTGAGGGATGCAGTAACTGGAGACTTAGCCCAACTCTCCTCACCCATCTTCTGTGCTGCAATTACTGTCCGCAGTAATTGTCTTCCAGAGACTTTGCCAAATTTATCACGGTTTTGTCTTCTGTGCTCCTCCTTTACCACTTGCCACTGTTGGGATTAAAGGACCAAAAGCCTTTGAGGTAAAAATTACCTCTGAGCCAACCAGCCAGGGTGATGGAGGAATAATGTGACCTACACATTTTGTCCCTCACAAACGTACTCCACAGACTGAGCTCATGAGTTCCACTTTCCTTGGCTCAAGGCCTGGAAACTTGAGTCTTTACCAAGTGCCAGACCTCCCACGGAGGGCAAAATTAACCTCAGTTTACAGGTCAGAGCACTCTGATATCCTTGTATTTCGTAAAATATTGCTTTAAGGATATGAGGAGAATGAGGTTTTCTGAGTAGAGGCATCTGAGACCATTTGGTAGGTTTTTAAAAATCTGAAAGGTTGTTTGGTTTAGGCTTTCTTTTTTTAAACAACTCCAATGGGGATTATGCAATCTAACAACCATCCCTCTTCCACTTACCACTTCAACCTCCTCACTAACCCCAGACAGTCCCTAACACAGTATTGCACTGTAGTTTAGAATTAACAAATTCATTTACATCTTCCTCACGATACAGGAAACTGCCGTAAGATTAATAATGCAGGGGTCACAAAGATTTGTAAAGCCCTCTGCTACATCCTGCCTCTACATGAAATGCTGAAATTGCAGTTCAGTGCAACAATCAGTGGAATCAATTCCTTTGACTTTATATGGCTCACTAGCACCTCTCATGAGACTTTTAGGACTCAATCACTTTTACGTTCACATCATCTTTGCTCTTCGTGGTTTCCACACCTTCCTGATGCTTTGTGCTACGTCTTTACCCCTTCTCCCCATCATTCCTCATGTGCTTGTAGCACCCACTTCCAACAAGACTCTTTAGCCAACTGGCAGCAACCAAGAGCATTTTTACAGTTTAGCTATGCTAATTGAATCCCAGCTAGTTAATATTTAGTAAAAACCCCAGCTAGTACTGGAAAGAATAAACTACTCTCCATCCTTTAAACTTTTATAAACTAAAAGAGAACAAATCCAGCATAACCACTTCCATAAAAGAAAAAAAAGTTATCCTTGATTAAACTTTTTAGAAAGGTAAACAATGCAAGCCTCTGCTTCCCCACAGTCATTCCAATTTTTCTTTACTAATTGCTTCAGAAGAGCAGCTCACATTGTGTGGTCAGGCAGAGAAAAACATAATTAAAGTTACACAGAGATTGTCAAACTTGTTAGTACCCCAAGCCAGAAAGAGCAGAAAGTGCACTGTACTTTTGAGAATCAGCTTAAAAGGACATAGATTGGTTTAATGTTTGCCCTAATTTACAACGGCTACATTGAAAAAAACCCGATTCTTCTTCCATTTAAAAAAGTTATTTTCTATGGAAAAACTTCATTCTGTATATAGACCAACTCACCCTTACCTCCAAACTAGCAACACACATTCTTATGTGCTTGCCTGGCCATGAGACATGTGAACTATACTGACAAAAAATCTAAACTGGTTTGCAAAGATTATCCAACAATACAGGACAATGTCAAAGGATGGTCAATTGAAAAATCCAACTGTCTTTGACTTCAGGAAAACACACCTATCAAAACTTTTTGCACAGAGCAAAGAGGTCACTTCAGTGAGTTAACATCCAACTTTCCAAACTCTGCTAACTTTTATTAATGCCTTATTTTATTAACCTACATTTTTATGAAGAATTCACAAGAAGAAAAAGGGGAATGAGATCCATCTTACCCTGTAAATCGTGCATACAGAGTGAAGGATATACTACAGAAACAGCAGCAAGAGACTGATGCAGCAACCCAGCCCGTCCAACAGGTTTTAGGGAATACAGTTTGCTCAGGAACTAGACCGAATAACACCACGCTCCAGGGCCTCTCCAGAACACAACTAAAGGGAGGAGAACTTTTCTCCTGCATTGATCAAAGCAGTGGTGGTGCTGAGCTGCAGTTTGGAAAAAGCACAGTCAGATGTGTGATACCACGATAAGAGTCTGCGATAAAAACCAGTCGACCACGTCACAGACCACACCAGAGTGTTCACAAGAACTCAACTATTATCACTATTAATTACTGTATTTTGGAGGTGGAAATACAGTTTTAACTTCACCTAAATAGGTATCACATCACCTATTCATATCCTGACCAGCCACTGCATTTATAACATAAAGCTTCAAATCATTACTCTGACGAATAATAGGTAAGGGCAGAGCGCTGGAGACATCTCCAGTCTGGAAGTGGAATTCAATAAGCAGCTATTCTGGGTGTCTCTGACCTCCCACATGGAGATGAAACACTTCATATGCCACCAATAAATAGACTGAGCACAACTCAAATTAGTAAAAAAAAAAATTAAAAGAAAAAAAGGTGTTTCTTCTGAGTCCATCCTCCCATTCTGCAATGCAAGCAGGAGCACTGCGATAGAGACCAATTGGTTAACCCCAATCACTGCTTTCTGCTTAAATTTGAAATAAATATTCTGAGCCATACTGAAAGCCTGAGTAATCATCACTTGCAGATCACTGCACACAAACAAGTCCATGTTCTACACACCTATCAAAAACTGGACAGGAACCACAGGCATACATTCACACCTAACTCCAAACCTATGCTCTGCTGACCCATTTGTAGCCAAATTTTCAAGAGAACAGCTACAAATTTTTTTGGAAAACTAATACCTATGTTTATGACAGTCAGAAAAGGTTTTGTAATACACAGTATTGACCATAGCCAGTGCTTTAACTTTTCTACTCTCAAACACACAATGGTGCTCTTGCCATCATTTTTTTTCTTTTAATCTTCTTTTAGAAATATTACAGGACTGCAAAAAAATGCTCCATCTTTGGACTAATTGAAATTGAGTGCTTTACATAACCTTCTTTATATCACAGGAAAACCTTAAAGAACCAGGGGAAAAAAAATCACACAAGCAAAAATCACCCAGTCAATTAACCAAGAAAAATAATTTAAAAATGAGAAAACCTTACTTGCAGAAGTAAAATTATTGAACTGCTGAGATATAAAAAGGACAAACATTCAAGCCTTTATATAGGCTATAATATGGATGGAAATAAGCTCTTTACACTTCTTTTGTTTTCTTAACATATTTATAAATGACACATCTAGTCAGGACACTTCTAAACAACTTCTTTAAAGTTGTATTTTATTGCAGTTGACTTCTCCCCTCCTCATTTATTTAGGGTAGTTGCTACTGGAGTTTTGCACAAGTCAAGCCAGGGACACTCCAACGACCCTTAGAAATGACAGACATTTGTCAGACACTCAGCAGAACTTGGTCAGCATAGTTCTGTGCACACACACATCAGCATATTTAATAATAAACAATAAAACTTACTTTTCTGTATCTGAGGACTGCTTCCAGCCTCCTTGAAGATCCCGTGCGATATCTTTCCCAGTATTATTTAAGATGGCATCATCTTTATTTACAGAATCCTCTTTTTTTCTAGCTGTAGGCTCTTCAATTTTTGGATTCTTTGGCTGCATGTCCTTTGGAAGGGTATTTGTGCTCTGTAAATCCTTTTCACATCTGTTGGGTTCATCTTGGAAGGTAGAGGGTTTAGATTCTACCAAAGAAGATTTTGTTGCAATATTAAATAAGCTTCCAAGGAAATGAAAAAAGCCTTCTCGGGGTTGCTTGTCTTTATCTGCTGTTTTGACTCCAGGAGTCAAACTAGGGAGGCTATTAGCCTTTTTCAGTTCCTCCTGGATTTCAGACTTGCTAAGTTCTTCTGTTGAATGGTTCTTCTCTTCATTTTGACAAGCCTAAGACAAATACAAAAAGCACATAAAGATGCTGTTTTCCTGTAATTTTCACACATTCCCAAATTCCTTGATTTTAATTTGCGCCTATGCATTACTTTCAGAAGAGCTGTCATTTAGAAAGGTTAAAGCCCACTGCTTGCTGTCTTCTCTTTTTGTACTAAACAGGTCCCTATTCTACAAAAATAAAAAGGACTAACACAGGCTAGAAAATTCCCAAAGCAGCTGCAGTGGAAAAAAATACAGGACAGATGGCAACAATTGCTTCAACTGGCCGAAGAAACACGGGGAAGAAGCAAGGAGCAGTTATTTCACACTTCAGACTAATCCCCTCGGAAAGCACAGCTTCACAAACAAACTTCCATGGGCTTGTGAGAACAGTTTCCAGCTTGCAATCTAGGCAAGAACACCACAACCAAACACAAACACACCACAGCCTTCTGCACTTCTGAAAACCGAGCAGAATCAAGAACAGAATTGGGATAAAACAAACTCGGCTCGCATGCCAGAGGTGAATCCTACCTGCTACCCTTAGCAAACCGATGTTGCAGCCTTCGGCCAGCTCTCCTTCGACTGCACAGCTCTGTTTCCAAATGGATTTGTTGTGTCCCACAGCCTCCAGCACTCAAATTGCCTGGTTTTCCACAGAGCCAAAGTCCTACAGAGCACCATCCTGCACCTCTGACCTTCTGAACTGCCTATCAGCCCTATCAGTGAACTGAAATGAATGAGCACCAACGCAGGGCTTCACCTCATTCAAACCACATGTTCATTTCTTCCCTCAGCTCAGCTGAGCATCTACACCCAGAGGCAAGGCGAGCTCCACTCCTCACCAATTCATGCCCTTGAATTTCCTCTGTGGCAGCCCCTCTCACAGATCCAAGGTCTGCTGTACAAGCTCATCTTACTTCTGTCAAGACCATCTGCCCAAAAGGATGATGCAACTTCACTGGAAGGCTTCACAAACACCACACGTAAGCACATTTTCAGCTTCACAATCTGCAAATACGTTTTTCCCTGAACTAAAGTCTTCTGGGAAGCACCTCCCCCCCATCCCCACCATTTGTAGTGGGTGCCATAGGCTATTGCTGCCTATTTTATCTTTACAGTACAACCCTTGTAATTTCAATTCCTGATTCAACCCAGTTTATTAAAGCAGGTTAAAATTACCCCAGCTTTTCTTAGATGAAATCTATCCTGCTCAACAGGAGTGGGAAAGAACACGAACAAAAAGTCCTATGCAAATTTTAGCTGTGTCAACAGTACATTTGGATAAGAGTAATTGTTTCAAATTGGGCAACACCTACTCATCCAATCTAGACGGAAAGCTACTATTTCCACTAGGTGACCAAGCCTATTTCCACTTGAAGTAATTTAAATAAACCACCAGGCTTATTTGTTAATAGGCCATCTAGGATCATGTCAATGATGAAAAAAGTGTTTTAATGAACTCAGCTTCATCCTTGGGGAACAGCAATTTCTTAAGAACTTTCAAGATATATTTAGTGATACTGGAGAAGTGGTCTTTAAACGTCAAGCAATGCTTTTTCACCTTTTAAATACAGAGCAGATACAATTGCTTAATATTAAAAGATGCATGTGTTGAAAATGGAATTGTTTATGTGAGGATAGAAATTGAACAGCACTAATTTGTCCTTGAGAAATCCACACAACCTCCATTTCCTTCGTACAGGCAAGATACTTGTACAACCACACCAAACTTCTAAACAAACTTTTAAAAGTGGGCCAAGTCAAACGCTGGCCTTTTTTCATCCCACCTGTGACAAACCCCACCTGCTCCCCCACACACTGCACTGACCAACAGCTGATGCATCACAAAGGGCTGCAGTCACCCCTGGGTATCAGAGATTTACCGCTTTACATGTCAACTCTACCCAAACCCACCCCTGGAAATGAAGATGCCAACAGCGCAGCTTGCAGATGTGCCACAGCTCTGGCTGCTGCTGGCTTCAGTATTAGACAAGTAACACACGAGCCTGGAATGAATCTCTTGAATAATTAACTTTATCTCACAGGAACTGAGTACTTTGCATAAGGAAATACAAAACAGAAACAAGAAAACAAAACAATTTCCAAAATTTGGTAAGTGAATGATTCACCATGTCAGCTTCAAAGTTCTGTCACAGTTTCTCCTTTCACTTTGACTAACACCTTAGAATTGTTCAATAACAGATTTTAATTCAACTTTAAGTGAAGGAGGGCATTTCTCTCTCATTTTGTGATTCGTACCATTCATTTAGATTTGTCTGATCTAAAAGAGTATTTCAATGGAGGAAATGCACACAAATAGTATTCTTTTCTCTGCACACATAACCCTTTTAAGCTATAAACATTTATATTAACTATTACAGTATCTATGAAGTCAACAGCTAAATGCATTAACTATAAAAGAAATTGTTACATTAAAAACTTGACAACAGTTTAGTCTTACAGGTGCTTTTGTTTGTTGTTTGTTTGGTGGGGTTTTGCCCATTTTTTAAAACCATTTGTATTCAGGAACTACTCGAGGGTTTTGTTGGTTTTTTTTTTTTTCCTGTTAGGAACTGAGACTTCAAATATAGTTAAATCTCTACATGTGAAAGTCCTCTCCAAGCAGCTCTGAGACATAACGCTTGTAAAGACTGTGCTGCTTATTTGTGAGCATAATTTATGCCCTGCTTGAAAAGCTGTTTTGTAGTCTCTGCTTCCAGAAACAGAAATCTATTTAGACTTTCCTTCCTCTTTAATCTTCCTTTCTTTACTTAACTTTTGGTAAATCAAAAGAACAGGAAGTTTTAATATGAAAGGGTCCTTCCATACCTTTAACCATAAATAGCGTCTTGCATGAAAAAAAGCCACAGAGAGAACATTTACACTGTGCTTGTTTGAAGATGTATGTGAATATTAAGTCCTAACACAGAAGCTATGCAAATCCTTCTTTCTTCTCTTCAATATAATCAATCCTACTCTCCATATATTCTCCCTCCTGCTCCACTTGGCCATAACAGACAGCTTGAGCTATTGGTATTTTATCATTTGCACACAAAATCTCAATTCAAAGTCTGAAGCACTGTTCGGGTGTTACACAAACAGCACTGTTCCTGCTGCAGATTTTGAAGCTTGTATTTTAAGATGATGCCATATTCAAATTACTGAGACGAAAGCACATGATTTTACTTTGCTAAAGCCAGTAAGCCTCTAGCACAGCAGGAGCCTTCAGGCACAAGTGCCTGATGAACACGCAGTACGGTGGCAATTCCATGAGCCAGCATCACAGAAACTTTCACTTGTCATTCCCCATGCCTCTCTCCCAGTCTGTCTCTGACAGAAGCCCCCAGCAAACACCCAGGAAAAAAAAAAAAGGCAAGCGCATAGGGTATACATAAAGCAATCCTTTCCCTGGTACTTCCCACCAGTTTTCAACAGTCAGGGCCTTTAGCTGACATTGACAGAGCATTTATTCTGTCACAATTAAGCTGGAGCAGTTTGATATTCACAACACTGAAGGAATACCAGTGACTCTTGTTTTACCTACACTTCACGTCATCCATCAAATAAAAAAAAATTTAAAAAGGCCTCTTGCAGTGTCACAGCAGTCTGAATAGTTTCTCAGGCTTACCAAGCAAACAGTAGTTTCTGGATGGAAACCTACCTGCCAGAACCCCTTTGAGATCCTTGCTGATGCAAAGAAAAAAAGTTTCCTGGTATAGTGTTCTTTCTGCTCCTCTTGCAATGAACTGTCATCAGTCTTCCCCTTGCCTCCCCTTTCCCACTCTCTGTGAGCTTTCCTGCTTGTGACATGCTTCATGAAGCTTTAATTAGCTTTTAGTCCTTTGGCAACCCATTCCTCCAAGTCTCACTGGGCAAGCCTTGGGTAACCCGGCCTGACCTTACAGCTGAACTGAGGCTGGACTGGATGACATTCTGGGGTCCCTTCAACCTGAATTAATCTGTGGGCCTGTGCCCTGACATGCAACGAGGCTGGTGTGGAGGGGAAGCCTGGCAGAGTGTGAAACAAGATTATGCCTTCCATCAGGTGAGTGGGGAGACTGCAGTGGTAAGTGACGCTGTGTCTGGGCACCGTGCTCCCACTTTGCTGCACAGAAGCCTGGCAGCTGGGGCTCGGGAGACAAGCCCACAGTGCCGTGTCTCAGGCAGGATTCTTATCTCAGCTGATTTATTCATGGCAGCCGAGGTATGTTTTCCAGGCTGTAATCCACTCCTGGCTGCAGCACATACACCCTCAGCCTAATTGCACCTTGGCAGGCAGGCTCAGGGCTCGCCACCAGCGTGAACAATCTCCCGAGGTGGCACAACAGCACCCTGAGGAGGGATTGCTTTGCCAGGTTTGCCTCGGTTTTCCTCACCTCCTCCTGCACCAGCAGGGAACAGCCACCCTTGTAACCACCTTTTCTCAGCAGCTGGGTGGCTGAAGCTTGAATTGCCAGAGGTTCTCAGTCAGCAAGGGCTACGTCCGTCTGCCAAAAATACAACCTCTTTTATTGCCCTAACGAGCGAAATGAAAACATTAACAGCATTAAAACACAGATCTCCGTGAACAAAGCATTAGCTTCCAGCCACGACTGCCAGACATTTCGGATCTCCCTCCCCAGGAATGAAGGCTCATTACGAAGCAGAAACTCCAGACGGCTGCGCAGGGACCTCTCAGGCCGCCTGTCCTGCTGCACTGGGAGCTGCTGCTGGAGAACATTCTGCCTCCTGCACAGATACACTTCTGCCACCTCATCTCTCTTGTACCTGTGAGAGAAGATGGTCTGCCATCAGAAATTTAGGATCATCACTAATCCACCCCAGGGACTTTCAACAAGTCGTTCAACCCCAGCATCCCGATTTATTCATCTGAGAAGTGGCCACGGCACTACTCCTGAATTTCCGTGTGCTGGCATTTAGAAATCATTTAACAGCCTCAGGCTGAAGTGCTGGGTGCACAAAGTAGCACATTTAGGCATCGCCACCTGTAGTACAGGGAAATTAATCTTGTTCCTAGCCTTAGCTTTGACCTTTCAACACAACTGAGATGGCTGCACTTCATTTAACAATTATGAGCATCTCATTCAGTTTGAACACTGATAGAGAACATAAATTCTGTGTGCTAAGCAAAATCCACAATGAAATAGCTCTGTTTGGTGGCAGGCTGGTTCATCCCCACAGTGAGTGACTAATACACGTTTTTCAGCAGATCTTCTTTCTCTGGGAGGTTAAAGCATCCTTGGTGTAATCTCCACTTTTTTTCAGTGAGTGGGACACACTGAGGTGCCTTAAATCCACGTGTGAAACAAGCTTTTGTTTTTTCATGTACTGTGAGGAAAAACTTTTAGGCTTTTGCAACCAACAGGAGGCAATACAAATGGAAACCTAATGGAAAAACTATTGGACATAGACATAGATTAGGAACAAGACTTGTCAGAGGAAACTAGAAACTAAAAAAATTCAGGAAAAAGTACTATCAGACAGTGAAATACACAATAAGAACCCCTTAAAGTCCACTGTTGCTAGTGTTCATGAGACAAATGGATTTTAAAAATACATGGTTAAAGTGGGCTTTTCCTATTTAAGCCAGTAATTAGAGGGGTGGTGTAGACGATGTACAGGAGGCCCACCATTGTGAAAAACTGGTTAGTCTTTACTAAAAAGTACCTTTTAACTAATCAGAAAAAGCAAAAAAAACCCCAAAATAAACAAAGAATGACTTGGGGGTTTGGGGGAATTTAAGCTAAAGGTGAACTCAGTATCTCTACAAATACCCAATTAACCTGAATATTTTGGCTTTTTAATACTCCTTCCACATCCTCATTTCTCTGCTTGGTTTGACATGAAAAAAATCAGGTCATGGCAACCCCGGAAGACAAGAGTAACTAGAAAACTAATGAAATCATGGCATCTTCATACTCAGGAGTAGAAGTTAAACAACAGGAAGAGACTTTTAGTTAAACTGTATCAGTTTTGCATTTTTAAAAATAAACCTATTTAACGTCAACGACTATTTAACATTTAGAAAGACAACTGCAGCTGTTCAAAGTTCAGCACTGGGACTTTAAAAATTTGTTTATCCATTTGAATTCTTGAAACACCAAGGAGTCATTAGTGTATATTTAATTTGTCAGATGAGGAAAGAAAAGATGAAACTAACATTCTCTGAAACTCTACAGTATTCTCCTAAAATCTGAGGAAGTATCCAGAGATACATTCCCCGACAAGAGAACAGATGAAGTGGTACGGGTGAACACTTCAAATGAAAAGGTGGAGAAAAAGGAGGTACAATTCGAAATAAAGTTTCTGCTAGGTCACCCTGGCAGGGAATTTTAAACTCAGTGAAAGTCTCTAGAAGGACAAAGTTAACTTTTTAATTTAAAAGTTTCTCTTCACACCATTTGCAGAGCTGCTCAAAAATTCTCCCATCTGAATTTTCACATTAAATTATTGTAAAGCCCCGATCAAAGATTAAAAATTGGTACTCAATTCTGAGTATGCAACCATCATCTTATTACTGCAAGGCCTACTGTGGAGGCAGAGAGAACAGAATTAAATTGTCTTATTTCTGTTCCTTCCTCTAAATTCTTCCAGTACCACACTTTCATTGCCTCTCAGTGAATATATTTTCAAAAACATGAAACAACTTTTGTTCTCTTTTATTTGAAAATTTCTTGAAGTTTGGGGAAAAAAAAAAAAAGGTGAAATTTACCTTTTCAATGAAGAAGGAGACAGTGCACTTGGAACGGGATGAGACAGTGTGATTTCCACCTGCACTTATATTCTATTGGCAGATTATAGCATCTGGCATCACACTTCTGCTTCTCATCTGTCTCCTGGTTTTCTGAGCTAAACAGACCAAGATTTAAGCCTTTTTTCCCCCCCACCTATCCTGAAACAAAGTTCCCCGCTCATGATCCCTTATTTGAAGAACTAAAGTAGTAGAGAGGAATCAAGTTTCAGGATCATTCCTTCAGTATGACAAAGGAATTTACCAGAACTTTAGCTAGGATGAACTTGAAAGATCTTCCTCAACACATACAGCTATTAACAACAACCATCAATTTAACAAAGCATCCTCAGAATCCAGAAGATGCCAGGTACTCACCTGCAAAATTCCATTTCAACAAAAGACTACATCATGGAGGAGAAAAGGATCAGCTTTCAGCTTTCACAAGAGAAATCTTGATTATACAAACTCCAAAACCATTTTTGTTTAATCTTTCATTATTGCTGTGGGCAGCAACAGCAACAGTTTTTATAAGTAACCCTCAGGTTTTTCAAAAATTCATGGTTGGCAGTAGTAGTCCATCTCCCTTGACTCCCAAAAGACAAAGAATCCCTCTCTCTGATTTCTAATTATTAGATCAGGAATTCACAGACAGGCTGAGCTGACATTACTTAGATAATTAGTGATGAAATTTAAAATGATGAGGTTTCTGAAATAAAGTCAATATAAAATAAAACCATGACAATATAAATCCCTACCCCAATGGTATATGGAAAAAAGTATGTAGTTAACTAAGACTCTAGGTTTAATTTTGATTTCTAACTTTTCGTAAAGCATAACTATAGTCAGAATAAGGGACATTCAGTAAGAACAGCTACCTATATTCACCAACTTCATGGGACTAAAAAAAAAAAAAAAAACCAAACCAGAACTTTTGTAAATTGTCACACTGGATGAAAAATTTTGTGACAGAGAATTACAGCACAAATTAGGCTGAAAGGAATGTGGCTGGGGAGGTCATGCAGTCTGTGCTCCTGCACAAAGCAGCTCTGGTTCATCCAGCTTTGTTTTGAGTATTTCCAAGCATAAAGATTCTGCAACTCACTTGGGCAAACTGTTCCAATATCTGACCATTCTTATAGTAAAGGGGAAAAAAAAAATTAATATAGGTGACTGGAATTTGCCATGTTCCAACTTGTACCCCTTGCAACTCCAAAAAGAACCTGGCTCCATCTTATCACATAATTGCCGTCTTTGCCATTAAAACTTAATACCATGTCTACTGCTTAAATACAGCCATCTTCATGTTACCTTGAAATGAAATTCATGTGAGAAAGCAGAGCTACAGAATAATCTCTTCTCCATGCTCACAGTGTACAGGAGTACTTGTCAGAGGACAATTAGCTACAGGTTTAATTTGCAGCACAGAAGCTTTAGATGGCATGTTAAGAAAAGGGCTTTTAATTATAAGGTCTATGAAATTGGTAGAGCAGTTGCCTGGTGAGATTGCAGAGATCTTAAGAGATCTCCATCCCTGGAGCTCTTTGAGAACAAGTCAGACAAACTTTTATCAGGTATGACATAGATACAGAGATCTCACCTTGGGGCACAGGAGCAGACTTGATAATCTTTGCTGTGCTTTCTGCCCCTGAGTTTCCTATGAAGGTTGAGACTGTCTCAAGTTAATTCAAGCTTGAGCCTATGGGCCAAATGACAGAATGTTTGATGCTACTGAAATACTAAAATCTAAATTATACATTTGGTATATCAAATTTGCACTTACTTTTTGGAACTTTTGGGTTTGCCTGACAGAGCCCACAGAGTGGTTCCTGTGCTGAGATGCTTAAGAATTCCTTCCTAATGGGTTATGGAAGAATGGGCTATTTCCTCCATGCACGCCGCTACAGGAAGGCTATCTGGGGACCACAAAACACACTTTTGCAGGGAGCACTGTTGCAATATTCCCTTTGAAAACAAAGTCCCTGCAGCCCTAAAAGGCAGGTTAATGATATACTAACTGGACACTATGAAATGCAGATATTTAGAACACTAAATATGAAGTTCAGGAACTGTTTACATCCACACAACCATCTGTTCAACAATCACAGAGCGCTTACTCAGAAAGGACACCCTTTACAGGCCTAATTCAAAGAAACAGAAGCAAAACAAAATCTGTAAATAAATATTGGGAAGGGGTGGTATTCTTTCTGCAATCAATTAACAGACACAGCAAATACATTTCAGTAGTATTTTCTTGAAAACAATCAAGTGATCATTGATAAAGTCCCCCTGGCGCATAGAAAAATTAGGCTTAATATTTTCAAAAGGTGCATATAAAAACATCTTTTCCTCCCCTTATGAGCTAAATATTTAATTGTAGGGAAAAAATAATGGGGGTAAAGTGCAGAAGTGATGTCTAGAGTGCTCAGAAGAGTCAAAGAGCTACCATAGCTGGGCACAGTTCCCAGCTCCACTCACCCAATCAGTTATAATTTAGACATTCGACCTTTGCTGCTAAATCAGAGACCTACAGCTCCTCTGCTACTTCGCCCCCGGCCTCCTGCTGAGATGGTGGTCAATGAATATACAAAATCACAGCATGGAAGTCCATCAGAAATAGGATGGCTCATTAACTTGGTGGCAGCTAACGCAGACACAACACGGTTTCACTTTTAGTCACCATCCACCTGAAATGCTGAGGTAGAGGCACAGCTCAGAGATATGGGCAGAAACCTGCCAAAACCTGGTCCATGTCTAGATTCAGACATTCTTCACAAAGTACACTTACTGTAACAACATTTTTTTGGTCAGCCCATAGTAACCTTGATGATTGGATGAAAAAACCTGAAGCACCTTTTAATAACACTAGGCTGGAAAAGACTTAAGATTATCCCACAATTAGACCACAATTAAGACAGTCTTAGTTCTCTCCAACTGATCAGCTGCAGCCTGGTGATCTTTGCAGAAGACAGTTTATTTTGGCCAATGTGGTGTTACCAAATTTCAAGTGTGTATTGGAGAGAGCAGTGAGAGGAAAAACCAGAAAAATATTTTCCTCAGAAAATTGTGGCCGGGGGGAGCAACAGAAAACAAATACTTTCTCCACCTCCTCGGAATAAGTTTCTACTACCTAGTTGTAATTTCAGTGCACACGATAAAAAATTAGACTGCTAAAAGTACTCACTACCATGCATTTGAAGCTGTTAAAGTGCATCAGGTTTTTGATCAGCTTAAGAAAGAGGAAAGTAAGTCAGACAGGAAGCTCTCAGTACAGCTGAAGAGCCAGCACATTCTAGTAATAGGAAAACCACACATTCTTCCTAAAGCCTATACAAACACCAGGTATTATTTCAAAGAGAATGTCATGGTTTTAGTCTTTTAAACATAGGTCTAAAACAATATAATTAAATAAAAAGTTACGGCAAGACAAAGAGGAGATCAGATACTTGGAACAAAACTTTACAGCACTAATTCTGGCACCATTTTTTAGCACAGCCTTATAGAAACACAAGTTGTGAGTAAAAGACTTTACTGAAACAAATTTAGATTCAGCGAGGAAGATTCTGAATTGTGGCTTTTGTAAATTAAAAAAAGTAATGAGATTTAGTTTTTGGCAAGAAAGAAATACTCTCAGGTAACTCAAACTTGCTATGCTTGCTTTGCTCCACCTACACATCCTGCTTTCTCATTGAGACCTAGCCCTATTCATACTTCCTTCTAAGCAATTCCTAGTGCTGAAGTCTTGTGCACGTATGCTAAATGCTTCCCCTTCCTCAGTCCAAACCCTGCTCCAAAGGAAAATCTGGTTTGGAATTTTTCACTGATCTGACACAGAAAAATGAGATTGTTTTTAAAACCAAGAAAATTTTCTTCTACTATAGTAGATATAATCTTCTCTGGTTTACCAGAAGCCTTTCTGCCTGCATTCCAAGGCATAAAATCAATGATTTATGGTAATAGGAAGGCGTGCAGTGGCATTTTCCAGCAGCTCTGAACTGACAGACCTGGCTTGAATCCACAGGGCTTCTGAACAAACGTTTTCCACCTTGCTGTAGACAAACCACAGTCAAAATGGAATTGTTATTGAGCAAATAACCCTGCTGGGGGTCTTTGTAGAGGCAACTGCAATGTCTCCAACTTTGGTGAAGCCCAAACAAATGGTCCCTAGATACTGAGGATGCAACTACACAGGGACTGTGGGCCCTACAGAAGATGAGCACTTCTTCTCCATACACCATCAGTGCTCAATAAATGCAGCACAGGATAGAAGTCTCAGATTCAGTGTTTTAGGAAGCCTACGGATAAATCTGGCAGACCAGCCAAGCCCCTTTTGGGGAAGCAGCCACCATATCATCTGCACTGAACTAAAACAACTTGGAACAAAAATTCAAGCAAAATTGCTTAGTGACCGTGTCACTAGAACAGCTCCGTGCAGGGCAAGATGTGAGAGAGCAAAGACAGCTGTTATCACCTGCCCTGTATGTAATTATTTATGATGGTGCCTGAAGTGGCCCCCTAAAAACAGACACTAGACAAGAGAAAGGGAATAAAGGCAGGTATTTATATGAAGGGCCTTCAAAGGCACACCCTGGGGAGCCAGAGGCTGCTGCCAAGATGGACCAATGGACGGCAGGTGACGAGTTCTCCACACTTTTACAAGTTTGGTTCATTTCCATATCAGGGTTAATGCTCCAATTAAAGCTTCAGTTTAATGATGTCATTTCCCCAAGCTTGCCCCCCCCTTTAGAGGCTTTGGTTTACACATTTTGGGCATAGGATGGTCTGAGTGTCCTTGCAGAGCAGGCCTGGAGAGGCTTTGTTATGTCTACCTAGCACAGAGAGCAGAAATTAACAGGCTACAAGAAACTTCGGAGTTGCACACTAGGCAGTACAGGATTTGAAAACATGAAAGTTAAAACCTAAGGCATCAATGATATCTGGCTAAATCTAAGCACAACTTTAGAGGTGTGCCTAGTGCCACAGGAGAAAGCCCTGATCACAGAGGAACATGTCCTTTTCTTGCAGTACAAGGCTTACAGGACAAGACAAGCATGATTAACACGGGTAACTGGTGAGGAGCAGCTGATGTACAGACGAATTTCAGCAGAAAGATCTTACAGTGCTTTGGGTGGCAACCAGCAGACCTTCAGGCAAGCAAAGACTTGCTGGTTAGATATTTGTAAGCTATACAGAACTGGTGCTTTAGAGGAATGCCTCAAAACATAGTTTGATAAAAATATTAGTTTTCTCCTTCACTGGCTAACTGCCTGTGGAATTAACACTGAAGTCCCACTTCTTTTTTGTGAGTAAATACATGAATTTTATTTTAAGAATGTGAAGCACAAACAATTTTCCTGTCTTCAGCATGTATATTAGAACCCTGGCATAGCAGACCCTAACCCAGAATATGGCAATCAGGTGCCACATCACAGTGCAGGAATGCATCCAACATCAGAACTCTAACAAATAGTCACAAGCAGAGGTGGCAGGTTTTACCTAAAACAAATACCAGTCAATAAAAATCTTACCTTCAAAAGTGCAGGCAGAGTTGTGCTTTCCTTTTGGCTGCTCTTTAAATTTACGGCTTCGCTCCCTTTGTTTTCAGAACTGAAAAACAGAAATATTTTGTAATGCTGAGTACTTGCATTATTCAAATCCACTCAAGACCCAACACATTCAACTAAAACACAAGAGAGCTTTAACTTAGAAGGACAGAAAAACATATTTTCCAAACTGTAGTACATACTCTGCACATACTGAAACTAAAAAAGCCAAGCCCCGAAAAGCTGAAGATAGAAATAAAATAACTGTTTCACCTCATACAGAGGTTTTCGAACTCAAGCACTCAGAAACAGCACACAGAATTTCAGCTCTTCCCGCTGAAAAATAACAAGATTCCCATGCCTGTGTATTATTTTTCAACTGTAGTTGAGCAGTGATCTACCACAGCAGCATTCATTGCCACAGGGCCACCTGGCAGCTACAAGGCACACCCCATTCCGAGGGCTGTGAGCAAGTGGAACGCACTCCCGGCCAGGTGGGAGCCCAAATCACAGCCCCCACATTGAACAGTTCTTCACTGAACATGCCTAATGGGCCATGCAAATGCAGAAGGAATTTTAGAAAGGGGACAACAGATACATGTTTATTACCAAGGCAAGGCCTGCTGTTCCATTTTCAAAGTCAGAAGTCCAAAATCACGTGTGTCCTTACCAGAAATTCACCAAATTCATTCAAATTTGTTTGAGAGCTCACCTTTGGAATGAAGGGAACCAACTCCCTGCCCCCAACCCCAATTCTTAAAACAATCCTTACACACAATCCAGCAGAGAACATTTTAATAAAAACCTTTATGCTACAAGCAACTTAAAAGCAAAACCATTGTCAAAGAAAACATTAGGCGATGTTAATGACAGACATCAGTTCCTGCACTGTGTACCATAACATGAAGAAAAATAACTTTGTACCAATATATGAGTATTTCAATTAATTCATAATCACTTTGAATACCCTTCTTCATCAGGCTTAAATATTTAACTTTGCTATTGACGAATGCACAAGCCCTTATTTCTGAACTTGTGTGAAGAGATGAACTGAAAGCTTTTTAAATAAAAAACCCAATTATTTGCAGTTTGCTGAAATTCTGCAAGGATTTGGAGAAGGAACTTAGGTGCTGCTGTACTCCTACTGCTCCTGACTGTAAACCACAGGTAAGCACATCTCAGTAAAACTCCCAAAATGAAAGGTCTTCTTCCTACTGTGGATTAGGCATCTGCATTCGGTATACACTGATTTACACACAAAATACAAAAGCCACTCTGACTAAATATAAGTTTCCTTCTCAGCTGCTCAGAGACAGCATTCCCTGAATAAAAATGAGATCACAACTCTCCTGCTATTAAGTGTTTCAAGATCTTCCGCATCTTTTCAGATGTATCACAAGAAAAGCTTCCTCCTCCCATTTATAGATCACCTCCAAGTCGAAAACCATGTACTTTCACATCACCTTAGGTAATATTTTATAATGCATTCATAAACACAAGGATGCTTTTTCAGGGAGAGCATCAGACAGAAAGTCTTGGCTGTTCTTTGCCTCCCAGGAATACAGAGCAGATGAATTAATATTCTAACCTATTAATTTCTTCTGCTGCTAATGTGTTTCATGAAGGAGATGTCACAATTACTCTGGGCAGTCTGGCACTCTAATAAAAGTGTTTCTCTGCACATAACCGATTTTCTCCCTCCTAGTTTTTGTTTTGTTGTTGGCTTAAAAAAAACCAAACAACACAAAAACCCTTCTCAGATCTGCATGGCTTTTCCTATGTTGATACATTTGACATGAACAAGAATTCCCAGGACTTAAAGAGTGGAATAATGAGGTTGATCTCTACCAAACATTCTTCCTGAGTTCAGTGTATCACTCTTTACGGAACTGGTCTGCAGAACACAAATGAGACCCTTCCTTTCATTAAGTATTGCCAGCACACATTAACCAGTGGTGAATTATTTCATCACTTTGTTTTGCTCATATTCTTCCCTTTACATCATGTATCTTTTCCCCCAAAACTTTTTTCGTTTTCCTACTTCTTGTTTATATTTGAAATACATGCCTGTATTACTTTCTTCTAGCTAGCCACAGAAATTCCATAGCATACATACCAAAACTGAAAGAATGTGATTCAGCAGATAAGCATCTTAAAATCAACAAGTGAAAACAAAAAAAGTATCAAAACTTTACTTTCCAACATAAAATAACCCTAACCATGGAAGCACTTCCCCACACCCTTTCATGGTTTATATTCTAGCGTTTCTACATTCCTTAACCTTTTGCTTTAGGGTGTAGTTCCTCAAACATGCTGACTTTGTCAGCAGAACCAGCTTTAGAAATCTCCACTCCTTCCTCCTCAACCTCAGTTATCTCTCTACATCCTTAACTCAGCCAAGAAGGGCTCTCAGTAAGGCCACATTTTTGGATAAAATCAAGGTGGGGGGCAGAAGTTTCCATGAGGAAAAATCCAGCCTGTGATCCAGTTTACAGTGCAGTGATTTCTAACAGCACAGACAAGGGGGCAACAAATGTCACTCAACAGCAGGAACAAGAAGGACAAACCACTGATCCTCAATCACCACGGAGGCTGCTTGGTGTGAACCTCTTCTCCCCTTAGCCAGAGCCCAGTTCTGAAAGGATCTCTGACTGAAACCAAACGGTTTGAGTTTTACAGCACAAAAAGCTGTACGTTTATAGCGCAAGAGCTTCTTTGCTGCACACAGACCTCGTGGGTTGTTTAGGATAAAACGGCTTTGTTTCTCTCAAAGAGTCAAGGTTACCTTCTGCAGCCTAAACTCCGCAGACACAGGGGCTGGGCCACACTCAGAGCCTGGGACTGGAGAACAGGCTGGCTACTGTTCATCGGACTCACACGATGCCATTTATCAAACCCCACTAACAACTCCCTACTAATTTTAGGGCTTTCCCTCTTCTTGTCATTGCATCCATGACATCACTGTGAACAAGGGCTACATCTGTATTTATGAAGTTTGGCTCCACAGAGTTTTAAGCTTTTCCAGAGCAGTGCCTTTCTGGAGCACTTTGCCATGGTAGGTACCACCAGTGCTATCTCCAGTTCAGCACATCAAGTTAGGCTTGTGCTTAACCACTCACAGATAGGCCAGCCACCTCTCAGGAGAGCATATTGCACTGCTCCAGTTAGGAAGATGAATTAATATTTAACTCTGTGCTTCACAAACTTCTGGTGTTACATTATACACCCAGAAACAGGCCCCCACCGACCCAAGTTTTGAATCGACTTGCCTTTGCTTTGAAGAAGTAAAAGAGCAAAGCACGATCTTAGGAAGACAGAAAACACCTCTGCCATGCCAACTTGCTTCCATGGGCTTCTTACCTATACAGGCAGTCATTTACAAATTGTCACAACCACTTGTTTACATATTTAGACAGATATTACTCTCACTTTATTGATTTAAAGAAGAGAAAAAAAAAAAGGCATGGAAATACTGAATAACACTCAGAGTAATAAAGATGTTGTCACAATTAATTCTGGAAACCCAAGCCTCTCAGATATGTAATCTACTGCCCTTCTGTTGCTATTTCTGCTAGACATTCCTTTTTCTCTTACATACTAGTGCATCCAACAGAGATGGATTAATCTTTAGCGAAGGTTTAGAGGAAGGTTAGAGGGATTTCTTCTCCTCAGCTGTCTTGCTGCTCTTTCTACTGTCTTGCCAGCATGCCTAACCTGATTAGCATCACTCTTATTCTTTAAATAATCAAGATTAAACTTAAGTTACAGAATGGTACCTTTTGTACCTTCTGAATGAACCTTTCTTTGTGCCATTTTCTATTGCTTTTTGTTCCTCTGCTGCTGCCTCTCTTTTGACCTTTCTGTAATACTTGGACAGGTGGTGTCTGAACCAGAAGAAGGTTTGTGGTCCAAGTTTTTAATCATTACACTTTGGAAGGAGAGGTTAGAGATTCTCATGATAGAGACATGTTCACATTCTGCATTGCCACTCACACAAAAAGAGATTACATGAGGGATTGCAGTCAAGAAAAAAAAAAAGGCAATTTAATGGAGCATATTTAAGTACATGGCTTTCAAGGTCTTTTGCAACTGCCTCTAAAAACAGAACGTGACAATTACAAACAATCACATCTTCAAAAGGCCCTCACAGCAGCTCTCTATGGTGTGAGTAGTCAGCTTCCTCCACCCTTGTCCCTCATAACAATCCCTCAGAACTTGCAAATTAAAAGCCCATCCCCTTCTTCCTTTATTAACCCACCCCACCCATGTCACGCACGCAGCAGATTGTGAATGTGTTGTGACAGATAAAAAAAAATAAGCTACAGGAAACATACAAGTAATAAAGCACAAACACACACGTTTGGAGGAGACTGACCACATGCAGAGTTCTTCAAACTGAAAGTAACTGCTGTGACATTTTAGGTTCCTTTTATGGGGAGAAGACACGGACTGCCTGCTGCTGTTTGGGAAGGGGGAAATTAATGGGCACTCCCTTAAGGAAATGGGGACAGCTGACTAAAGCTGACCTTCAGTTCAGCACTACCACAGCACTTGTGGATGTTGACCCTCCCTACTTCTACCATGGTTTTGAATCAAATCTCTTCCAATGCAGCAGCTCCAGCATTTACTTTTCACGCAGTCCACACACAACCAGACAGGTGAGTGCTCCAGCATTCTGCCATCTTCTCTCTCTTAGGGACAGATGACTCCCTGAGTAGCCAAACCCTCCCTGCTACCACATAAGGCTGGAATTGTTTGTTTTTAACTGGTCTTCTCCTCAGATTAACTCAGAAACCATTTAATGTGATGACTTGTAAGGGTAGGAGAAAAAGCAATGCCCAACCCCAAAGATGCTCCAGGGTGCCAAGAGGCAAAAAGCATCTACATCTGGCTTTAGCGGCATAATGGCAACAAACTCAGCCTGACCTATCCACACAGCCATCTATCCAGGTTCCATGACAACACTTGTGACACCTCCTTCCCATTATTTTCTAAACAGTTTTCCTGAAGATGGGTTTTTGGGATCACTGACATAATTCACTCTTAACCTCACGCAGGTTAATGTGTTTTTTAGGTTTTCTTCTTTATTTCAGCATTCTGGGCTGTAATGCCAGCTCATGACCCCTGCCTTTCCTTTCTCTCTGAACAAACCCAACACCCCTCTCTGGGAAATACATCTCGTGCTTTTGATGTCATGACTTCTTTCCAATTTTACTTTGTGCCAACAGTTACACGTTCAGTGCTGTCCTTCCAGAAGAATATTTCAATGGAGAAACAGAGAGATTGTTAACAAGGATTTCATAACCTAGTACTTTAAAATCCCTTTGTGCAAGAGCCTCCCTGAAGAATGTGAATGAGTGGAAATCCACAAGTCTAATAATACCATCAAATATAGATGTGCAATACCTCCATGAAGTTTCAGCACATGACAGGGATTCTCACACCATATCCACAGACCAGCAGCAGTAATGAAATTTTTATTATAAAACTGCAAAGAGCCATAGGTTGCTTAGTATCGGTTTCTTCTTTGTCCCAGTTTCCAAGTGGTAATTAAAAAGATGACTGCTAAAAATTCAGACTTTAATATTTTATATATATGTAACAGTTACCCTGCTTGCCATACAGACCTTTATGATTACTGCAGTTGGCCTCTTGCATAATCTAGACTATGAAATTTCACCAAGGGAGACCTGTGTCAAGCCTTTAACACATGACAAGAAGTTACGAGCTTTGGTTGAAAAACAACAAACTATGGGAAATGACCAAATTTGCAAATAAGAGTTTTCCATGTAAACTACTACTAAATTCGCTACTTACTAGGCTTACTATTCTGACTTGTCAAGCCTCATCTCACAATCAATCTACATCTATGTGGGATGGACTATAAAAGTCTTGGGTTCAAACAACCTCTTGAAGTCACAGGTCTACTATAACATAAAGCACTTAACTCTGATTTCCCTTCCAGTTATATTCCTCTAGGCAGAGTCATTCCTCAAACTTTAACATTGTCATTTCAAAACTTAATGCCACTGAGCTACTTCATTTTATTCTGTGAGGGAGGTTTTCCAGACATCAAATTGTTCTGGAGCTCTTTTCAGAGCCCTTTTCATTTTGCCAGCATCTTTTTCATGATAAATCATGCACACCAAAACCGGACTCAGTACTCCAGTAACCAAAGAATCCACAGAATCCATGTGTTTTGTTGTTTATACACCCGACAATCATATTTTGTTCTCTGAGCCACCAATTTGGCAGCTCATGTTGGACTGTCAACCATGGCAATTAGTTTGTTTCCAGAGTCATCTACATGGTGATTTCTATACTTTTCAGTCGAATCATCTGCAAACTTCACATACTACAGTTGTCCTCTTTTAAATTATCTGTGAAGTTTTAAATGGATTCAAAAATAAAAACTTTTCTTTTTCTCCAAACAGATCAAGTGGAAAATTATTTATTACATCTGTTTTTTCGACATTCCTCTGTATGTTGAATTTTAGCCTGCTGCCATTACACTTGCAAATATTTTAAGTGGAGCATCAGTGCCAAGTCTTAAGCATCTAAGGATGGTACTTCAGCAGTTTGTCAAGTGAAGCTGTCATCTCATGAACAAAACTGAGCTTGACAATTCCCATCTTTCAGTGATGTTACAATCAATACCATGTTTATTAACTTCTCAGGTCGCCTGGGAGACTTAGTAAATCAATTTCCTATCCTTCCCCTTTAATCCAACTAAATAAAATAGACTTGAAAGGGAAACACCTTCCTCTAGGCATTAACATCACACTTGTGAAGCCATTTGTGTGCTGGGCAGCCAGGAGAACTACCAAAACTTAATCTAAAAAGTCAATTTTTTAAGAGTCAAACTTCTGGCACGTACCTTGAGGAATATGAGCAAGGGTATGGTAACCATTTGTTAAATTAACTGAAAGGAAAATGTTACTATAAAGCTCAGTGGCAACAAGATGAGAGGAAATCAACTGAATGCAAAAAACTGCCTTGTGCATCAAGTGACGGCTAAAATATGCTAGTATTTAACAGAAAATAAAAATGCTAGCATTTTAGCAGAAAAAAACCCCCAATGAATCAAATTAATTAAAACCTCTTTCCTGTTCCCCTCCCCCTAAAACCATAATGTTGCGTTTTTCTGAAAAGCTCCAAAATGAAAAATTTCAGTGAACCTCTCAGCAAGATTCCCAAGGCTAACACACTTCTTGGGAAACCAAACAGCAGCAGCAGCGACAAAATCTGCCTCTAGTCTCTGGCAAGGCTGTTGGGGCTTGTGTTAAAGAGAGACGGAGAATTTTGCACAGAAATTTGAATGTGAAGTTTCTGGCTGCAGCTTCTGTGCTTAAGCTTAGGCCACATACATAGGGGAGGAGAACTAAAGACATTAAGACAAATGGAAATTATAAAAACCAGTTATTGAGTTTGAAATTAGAGGGTCAAAGGAAAGCAAAGCTGCTATTTCATTTAAAATGAATGAAGAAGGGAAGTGAAGGAAAAGAAAAAGATGGCAGAGAAAGGTAAGGAAGGAGAAACCAGAGCAAGGAGGAGGGGAAGGCAGGAACTTAGGCAGAAGAAGTGTTACAATTGCTGATTAATTTAAGTGTTGAAATAGCACAAAATGTATTATTTTCAATTAAACCACCCTCATTTCGAAACTGGTTTGATTACAGACAGCTAGAAGCAATTTAGATTGTTTTAACTGAAACAATTTTTCCTCTCAGACCTGTTTCTGCTGCTGATTTACATGCTGTTCTTTGCTTGTGCAGGAAAGCTGGGTCAGCTTCACATTCTGCAGTAGCAGGGCTGTGTTACATGCTTGATGTTAGCTACACAAAGCGTGTTGGTATTAAACGTAGACTAAAACGAACAACTAAAAATATAATGGAAAATAAACACGTCAGAAAAATTGCAGGTAGGCCACATTTTACAATGCAAGTTTGCACGAAAAAATTCAAGAACCAAACCATGTCATTACACCGAACACGTACCTTTAAGTTTAAAGGCTAGAACTAAGTGAAATAAATATGATGACCCTTGCTAAATAACTTCATCTGTTTTACATGTGAGGGAACTGAACAGCCCTACAAAGGCTGGAGAAAGAAATAGAAATGTTTCTGAGCAGAGCTTACTCCGATATTGGGCAGTGTGATTATACCAGATTACATCAAGGTTTTTCTTCTGGCATCTGTCAGGCATAGCGACAGTAACACTGCTGTGGAATCTGCTCCCTATTTGCCAGTCTGATTGGTTAGATAGTTTCCAGCATTCTTATGAAATAGATATGTCACTGGTCACTAACACAAAAACTTGCTATAACATCAGAAACAGATCCACCAACTATTTATTAATCTATCAAATTAATACAGACTAGATCTGTTTTCAAATGGCCTATTTGCAGGGTTGGGGATCGACACCGGTACTTATAAAATGGCATGAAAATAGGAGATATTAAAAGAAAAATAATCCAGGGCAGCTTTAAAGCAGCAGCAACTGCTGTCCTGATCAGCAGAGCATACCAGAATTTCAAAAAGATGTCATTAAGAAAAAGAACCTGGGAAAAAAAACAAGCAAGAGAGACTGGTGTCACCAGTAAAATGCAACGAGCTCTTCTAGTCAGGCTGGAGGAGAAAACTCTTGGTAGAGGTACAGAGGGCTACTATTTCAACCCTAGAAAATACTCTCCACAACTCCCATCTTTTACTCACAAAACATACACCAGGAAGCATCCTACAGACACCAAAGTTCCCTCTTTTGTTTTGAAGGCGTGCGTTTTCCAGTCCAACCAAAATATATTTTATGGCTAAATTTGCAGCCTGCAATTGATGATTAAAATAAAGAAGTATGTTATCGCTGCAATTCTTTCTGCCTTTTCTGTTTGTGTGCTCACAAGAAACAACTTCTTCCCACATTTTTTCCCAACACAACAATGTCCATAGGTGAGGCGCAGATCCACCAAGTGTTCACACACGTAGGCCTCAAGACCTCCAAACTGCTCAAGCAGATATACTGCCCTCTGTAAAATATTTTAGCAACTTAAGAAGCAGTGGAACAGTCAGAAAAACAACATTCTATTTCAAAATAAGGCACGTCATGGAATCACAATAGCACAACACCAATACAGACTAGATTTCATGTCTGAAAACTGACATGAGAAAGTGAAATGAGTAAGGAAACCAACATTTCCGACCTTAAGTCTTCAAAAGCGATACTGCAAAGCCAGTTAGAATAGATAAAAATTACATTAGAAATGAAAATTAATATGCCAGAAGACGTGAGTTAAAACCTCAGCAACCCAGTGCTGTGCTACTGTCTGCAAGGATAATAGCAGATACTAACTGAACTGTATGAAATCCAAAAGCCCCTCAGAAATTAAAAGCAGTAGCTGGGTTTCCACCCTTTAAGAAGTTACAATAATTAGAAATACAATCCCCACAGCCACATGTTTTGGAATCTTCATTTTTTTCCACCTGGGAGCCTTTTGTTCACTAGAGGAGAAGACCGGGGAGTTTTCACCTTGGCAAAACTGTTCCTTAAAACCACAGACTTGTAGCTGTTTATGAAATATTTTTGCATTAACTCTGGCACTTATGCCAATAACTGGAAAAGGAGCCAACGCTGTTAACATTTAAAATAGTGGAAAAAATGTTGCTTTGTTTCTTCCAAAGAGCGCTCCTATTATAATTAAGACTCAAGTAACATTTCCTTCAGGAAATGTCTCTCACACATATGGCCAGCTGCTGGCCCTGCTCCTCCTGGTCTCAGTCCCACGAGACATCCAAGTATGTGCCTCATTCTAATCAAGCAAGTAGTCCCACTACAGAACTATTTACCTGCTTAATTATAGGCAACCACATTGGTACCCTGCTGAATCAGGCCTTTCATACTATTTTGAATTATCCTGCAATGGAAGCCATAATAGATAAATCTAGGAAGCAAAAAGAAAGAAAGAAACGCCAAATTAACAAATGGACAGGAAATTTTCATAATGCACCTTACTTCGGCAAGTCTAATTTGAATTCTTCTGCATGGCTGGAGTATTGCCCTTGCTGGTTCCACAAACCATCATCCCTCATGCACACTCATAAATAAGACAAATTTTAACAACAACACAAAGAAGCCTTCTCTGGCTTTTGAAAGAAAAAGGTTCTTTATTAGAAAGCAGAGACTGATTTTTACAGCAGACAATGGAGTTCTTCAAAGATGCCAATGGTATCTGAATCAAACCCAGCCAGGAGGCAGTAATTTCAGAAGAACTAGGTTTGCAATTTATTACTCCCTTTTCCATCAATTTCCAGCAGTCCCTCAAACGCACAGTTTTTACCACTACAAAAATACATGTTCTTTGTAAACAGGAACAATGACTGGCAAGTCCCAAAGGAAGAGAAAGACTCTAATCTCTCCTCAGGCAGAATAAACAAAGTTCTTCATCTCTGAAAGCTCTCAGTTAGAAACTAATGGATGAATGGAACAACAATCTCAGCCTGAAGAAAAATCCAACAAACAAATCACCTCCCCAAAACTCTTCTAAAACCAGATAAAAAGTTGCTCTTCCCTATTTGATATCTCTGGTATACTTCAGCAATGCAGATGAAATATCCTGACAAACCAAACTTGCACTGGTAGTTGTGTGACCAGATAACAGCACTTGGAGGGAAAAAGAGAAATCTGAAATGAACCTGCTAAACACTGCATGGAATAACTAATAAAATGCACCCATAGTTTAAAGGACATTTTGGTGGTACCTCAGTAAAAAGCGTCACACCTCCCCGAAAGGTCACATTTATTCACAAAAGAACAATTGCTCAGCCACAGAAGCCACATATTTCTGAAAGAATCTGCAGTGGATTGACTTACAGTGTAAAAGCTGTGTCTTCTTCTAGATGAACTAAAGGTACATGTATTAATAAAAAAAATTTAAAATTGTAAGACTCGTATTAGAATAGTGAAAATGAAACTGGGTTTTGTCACCCTGGGGATTCAGGTTGCTCCAGGACAAACACTGTGGTAACCAATAACCAATTGTGTATTATTGAAAATAGCAGATAGTCCAGTAGAGCAGAGTGACTGTAACTACAACAACTTCCTTGGATGGAGGTCAATGATAAACACCTGGGATGAAGAGCACTGAAGCCACTCAAAGCAGCTCCAACTCTGAAGAACACGCTGAAGCAGCAGGCAAGCAATGGGTGGGAGATGCTTTTCATTTGGCTACATTTTATGCAAAAGCCAAGTGAACTCTTAAGGCATATGCTGTGCTTTTTGCTGCCACAAAACTTGCAACTAATCTGCACGGCTTATTTTTTCCACAAGCAAGCAAGCAAGCAAGCCTTCAGCGAGTCTCATGTTCATCAGAGCTACAAATTGCTGTAAGGGCAAGTTATTAACATAAGCTCTTCGTCAAATGAGGCTCTCAGCAGAGTCTAAGACACTGATTAACAAACTATGTAATTCCCCCCATCCCCTTCCCTCCTATTTTAAACCAGGGTCATGGTAGGCTTGGGTTTTGGCTTTTGTGTTTTTACAGGTAAATCCGAACACGGTCTGGAGCAAGAGTGGGCAAGAGCTCCATCCCCTACCAAGCTGAGGGGCAGCTCTGCAGCTGGAGGAAGGAAAGCTGGCAGCTTCCAGCCACCCACCACTGCCTAATCTGCGGGAGCCGATGGAGAATGACTTTTGGACAGACACGGGCTCATTTCTGCATGCTTTTAAAACTTTGGAAACCATCACGTTCTGCAGAGGCATGAAGTGTGATGCATGTCTCCAGAGGTCAGTAAAGGCACATAGAGTGTACGTGATCTACTGCTGCCCCTCCTGCCCCCTTTACTTAGGTCCTCTACTTTTTTGAAACCCGTCAGCAGGCAAAATACCTCCATAGAAAAGTTTATATCTATCTATCTATCTATATATATAGATAGATAGATCTATCTATCTCAGACTTAGTCTGGTCCCAACGTATATCCTGCCGATAACCTGAAGGGGAAGCCGTGCTGCTGCATACATTTCTCAGAGCCCTTCACAAAAGCTGCATTCCCCACCTCGCCCACGCACTCCGCACCTTCACAACAAACACCCAGAGCAGCCTTGATCCCCCATCCCCGCACTCCTGCTTAGTTCAGCGATCCATGCTGCTACACGGCCGAGCTCGCTAAATAAACACGAGGAGCAAACCTGCGGCGCTCACCCCAGCCCGGCGCTGGGTAATGTATGCAATTACGCTAATCGGTGAAGAAGGCTGCCAGTGGAAACCAAATACGAGAACGTCAGCATTCCTGACTAACGTGCCACGCTGCAGCCCAGCACAACAAGGAAAAGCTCCTTAACATACCAAATGGGACTTGGGATGGCGAGGGTTTTCGCTTGCCTCCGCTCCAGGAAGGAGGCACGGCCGCCACCCCGCAGCGAACCCCGTGAGGAGTTCAAGAACGATGCCAAGAGGCCAGAGCCTTTTCATATCTGCGTGGACTATCCCAGCTTCCGAATGAAGAAAAGGCTCTTGGCTGCAGGAAATGAAACTGTGATTGAGATAAAGATTAGACTGCAGCCCCAAGTTAAGTGGAGTAGGTCTGCCATGAGTGCTACCTACAGATAGGCCATTTAGTGCACAAACCACTGAAGTGGCATCACTCTCCTCCTTACCAAGGTGACCGCTAGGCATTTTTGTTCATCCCAAACTACAGCTGTAGGGAGCTGGCAAGGCGTCATGCGATGAAACCTCTCCTATTGCCTCTCCAGGTCCTCAGCCAGATCCAAACCTTCTCCTTCTCCCGTATCTTAACCACCCCCGCCAGACAAAACAGCCACGACATTCCAGCAATTGTAGAGATGTCCTTGATTCAGCACCCTTGCTCCTGGTTTCTTTTTTTCAGGAAATAAAAAAGCAATGTTTTCTGCTTACAAACGACCAGTGGATCCTTGGTGGTGTACTGGCATGTTGAATGCTTACAGTAAAAAAAAAACCCCAAAGTTAAAAATCCTCATGGTGCATTTACAAGACCATTTAAGATGGTCAACATAAGATAGCAATGGGCTCTTCTATTTTCCACAATTGCTGAGAATATGCAATGCAAGATCCTAAAGCTTTACACTGAAAGAACTACTGCGATAGCCACTGTCTATCTGATTAAACTGTATTTACTGTCTGTCAGTTTGAACACAAACCTATGCACTATCAGGAATGACTCAGATTAAAACCAACATGTTAAAAGCAAAAAATAAATACTACACCCGAGGAAGTAAGGCCTAGACAGTTAACACCTTTCCACCACAAATATATGCTTATTAACTTGGGCCAACAATGAGGCTGCCTGAGAAACTGAAGGAAACTTATTTGTGCTTCTTTCCTACTTACAGACAGAAAAGAGTCACCAGAAGAAAAAAAAAAGGGGGAGGGGGGGAAGAAAAAAAGGAAGAGGAACAAATACACAAGAAGTTTCCAAACCTTTTCATCTTGTAAAGTCTCCCTGCACTAAAAAAAATATTAATAACCAAGTTTCCATAAACCACAAATTTTGCATTGAGACTTAAACACATTAGTAATATTTATGTTTCATTAAAGCCTGATTTACACCAGTCCAAAAGAAAACTTTCAGTGTGAAAACTGAAAAGGAAAAACAAACAAACAAAACCCTCAAACCCCTCAGAGACCTCAGCGCCCTGCCCTGCTTTCAGCCCCCAAGGAAGGGGCTGCAACCCGGGGCACAGCGCGCTGACGGCGGCGGCGGAGAAGCCCCGGGGTGGGCTATTCCCGGCAAGCGCAGGTTCCACAGGGACTCCGCTGCGCCTGGCGGGGCCGGGGGTGCTCGATGCACCTCCCACGGAGCCCCCATGTCCCACCGCCCAGCAGGAGCCGTGCCCGCACCGCAGCGCTGCCCCAGAACAGCCCGCCCGCTCCGGCCATGGCGGCAGCTGTCAGCCGCGCACCCACCCCGGTCCGAAGCTCCCCCGGACAAGCCGCCGCCCCGTCGCTGTCCCAGGAGCCGCCCCCGGCCGCCGGGACGCCCGGGCTCCCCGCGGTGAACACTCGCTTCCTCCCGCTGCCCAGCCACCCACCAGTGCCGCAACGCGGGAAGGGGCCCCGCTCAGCCCCGCGCCCCCCGCTGCCCCCCGGTGTCCCCCGGNGGCCCGCCGCCGGCTGCCCCCACCGGACATCCCCGGGACCGGACGGGACGGGAGACGCCGCCAGCAGCCGCCCGGCACCGAGTCCCCACGGCGGCGGGAGGCGTGAGGCGGCGGCGGCGAACGCGTCCCTCCGCCCCGGGGAGG
>VZTI01002266.1:1367916-1390602 GCA_013397865.1 Struthidea cinerea | reverse complement strand
GGAATAAAAACAAATATTACAAGACAAAAGCACCACCTTTACCAGCAGAAATATTCTGCCATTGAAAAGAAACCCTTCATCAGTCCTTACTCCTCCAAAGCAAGAATTAATGACTGGTAAACAACAGCAGCTCACAGATAAAAATGTTAAATTGGGACCAAGATGCTTTAATGTAATCCATTGATGATGTAATAAATGATGAACAAAATCGTTGGAATATTGCTATCACTGAAAAGAACATCCACTTTCTGGTTCATTGATTCCATTTGTTACTCATTGCACCAATTTTTAAACACTTTTTTCCTGTTCAGTTTATGCTAATAAATATTGGTGGATAAAATTTAAACAAAGAGAGATTTACTTGCAGAGTGATGTTTTAAGTAAAAAAAAAAAAAAAAAGATTGCAAAGTTCTTTTCCTAGGAACACCTTTAAGCCTGTGTGATCATAAATACAGATGATGCCACGAACAACAAGGATGCCTGACAGATGACTCTTTTATTATAACATAAAGATTTTAATATTTATTATTATTTACTCATGACTGCCTATTTTTCACAAGTGACATTATGCCATTTCCTTCAAGTTGGAAGAGTTACCCCTTAATCCCTGTCCAATGGTTATATCCTGTATTTGTGGAATAAACTTTCCCAGTTCCAAGTGAAAACTTGTATTTTTCCCAAATATTTCACTGGCATTATTCCTGGGGAACCTTGGTTTGTGGAGACCTCTTGCCAAGTTCTGCTGTTCTTTCACATAGTTTCAACTCCATGGTTTTAAAACTCTGGGATTGTTTCCCTCTGAAGTTTGTACAGGCATGCCTCCACTCGTGCATTAATTCAGGTCACAAGGGTATTTTAAAGATAATCCTCACTAACAGTGCTTTTGTTTACAGCACAGAATTGGCTGGGAGGACACGAACTGAATTCTTTTTGGATGAAACTACACCTCAAAGCCAAGGTGCACAGCATGCTCCAAGGACTGAGAAGCCCTTGGAAAGGCTCAGGCTGAAGGAAACTCAGGCCACACAGATTAGGACATCAGGCTCTCAGCACCAGCTCTCTTGCTCTATAAAAGCAGTTTGATGGGGCTGCTCTCATCAGTAGGGAGCCTTATAGCCAAGCATCCACTATTATTATTTATCATGGTTACTTCACTGAGCCTCACAAGGCTTAGGTTTCTTTAATATTCACTAGCATGACTCCAGCCCAAAGAAACTTCTTCCACACATCCCCATTTCCTTGATTTTTTAAATCCTTCCTTACTGTCTTTTCTTCCCTCTACTGAGAACTGTTAGACAATTCTTCAGCAACTAATTTGGTTCAGTAACTATTTTGCTAGGCCTTCAATCTACTTAGTGATCTTCAAAGACAAAGTTGTTTGCAAAAGACTACCTAGCATGAAGTTGCTAAATTTACACTTCTTTTACTACACAAGTTACCCTGTTCTTCAAAGGTGCTCCCTGAATCCCAGAGGAATAACAAACACCCCCTTTCGAGCCGGTGCCTGAGTAATGTGATTGTAATACAATTAAGTTAATCTTCTGGTAAACAGTTTGGAGAACAAAAGATCATTTAATGGTAGACAGGAGACATTAAGAGCCTAACTTTCATTTCAAGGATTGATTTTGAAAAAGAGTAGAGGGAGGGGGTTTCATGCTGTCATTAGAAGAGTGGAAAAAGCAAACAGGGCTGATTTGCTTGGTGAGATCCTGACATCCACTGAAGGAGAACAGAACATTAACACATACATGCTGTACTTGTGAGAGCAAGAATTTCATATGGCCAGAAAAATTCAACCAATTAAGTAGTGATCCATCTGACTGAACAGTGGCAAATTAATTACAAAATGCTGGTTCACACAAACACAGATGCTTTCATGCTGTAACTTACTGTGACACGAGCTACAGAGCCTTGAACTAGAGCGTGGTTACAAAATATTACTAAAAACGCTTGGCATTTGTTACAAGAGATCATTTAAAGTTCTGAACTCTGATTAGCTATTACACACAATGTTCGTTTTGCACAGTAACTGCATTTTTAAACTTAAGTAGTCAAGCACGGGCTGTGAAAAATAATGAAAAAGGATCAGGGTATATCAAGTTAACCTTTGAAAGCAAACTTTCCTGACCTTTCTGAAAGAGGTACTACTTCTTGGTAGTACCCTTTTTTGCTTTTTTAGTCCTGTCTTCTGTGACCTTCTCTCATTACCTATGTTGTTTCTCAAAAAAACCCAAAACCAAAATAACAGGGAAGGGAGCTGCAAAGTTTCACTAGCAGAGAACTTAGCAAAAGTTAAAAGAAGCAGAACAAAAAGTTGAGAAGCATTTGTAAGGATTTCTGTAAAACAGCAATAGGCCAGGCCAGAAAGAACTAAATAAATGGGTGACAGGAATTAATCATAAAAAGAGTGATTTTCCAACCAAGTAAAACTTTAAAAACAAGTAAAACTTAAAGCGAACAAACAAAAAACCAAACTAAACAAAAACTCCCCCCCAGCCCCACCCCTTTTGAGATTAAACACCATTTCTTGGCTTAATGAATGTTTGCTTTTAAGGACAAGTATTTTGAATCAGCGTTACTTTCACTTTTTATTACCAACAAAATGATATTTCCTAGTTAAAGCTTCTAACAGAGAAGCTGCTTTCCGAAACAGTTGCACAGCTGTTTTACAGAAGCTCTGAAGTACAACGTTACCATTCCATATATTACCACATCAGAATGCCCGTCTGCAGACAACTAAGCTGAGCTGTTACGTCTGCTCTTTTACAGCAGCTTATCTTTCATATTAGTAAATAAAGCACCCCAAGCAAATTACAGTTCGAGGGCTGAGATTAAAAGAAGGCTCCATTACATTTACATCCTCACACTTAGAACTGTACTTGCTTCATATGAAATTGCCCAGCAGCGTTGAGGCCATGCAGGCTCTCAGCACAGCTGCAAGTAGTAGTTAAACACAAGGTTCCCATGGACTGGTGTTCTCAGTACTAGAGAGGCACAGCTAGGAAAATCAGGATTCACACATTTACCTGATAGCCCCCCTCCTCAGTCAAGAGACCTAGAAGGCAACACTTTGTATGTGAAAACAACTGCACCATATTTCAGCTGAAAATGCTACAGTCTTAAGCCTGACTAGGCATATTTAAAGGAAATTAATAATTATGTACAAGGGCAGCGTGCACAGAAGCAACAGCACAAAACACTGAGTGGGGTGTAAAGACCAAATTCCCCGAGTCTCTTTTGGTCACTTCATTGCCCTTCAAGTGACCACTTAATGCAGACACCTACAGTGACATGGATCAAAAAAGGGCACATTCCCTTGTCTGCTTTGTTCCTCAGGCACCATGAACTTGTCCATGCAAACTGTCTTGGAGCACCCAGGTAGAACTCATTCATAACTTTAACATCCTAAATGTAATGGGAGAATGGCATGGAAGTCTCACAGCCACCAAAACCAACTCCAAAGCAGCCTTTTTGCACAGATACGTGAGGATTTTGTGCAATACGTGATCCTTGTACCAAATTCAACATTTTTAGAGCAACTCAGGGATGCAGCACCTGTGGATGTTGGTGAGCTATGCCTGTACGCCAAGGTGGCAAGGAGAGGTGAACATGCAGAGATCCCCTCAGGAAGTTTTATGTCCACAGAATGATCACAAATGTTCTAAAAGTAAGGGACAGCTAACAGTTGAAGCAGTAATAAGGGGGAAAAAACTAAAAATCCAGCATTTTGCTAATAGGACTGTTCCCATTTCCACTCCTTCCAACAGGTCTTCATTCAGACCAGTGGCCCCATAGGGGAGGAACAGAAAGAGATGTTGCAGCACAAAATTAAACATCAAAAAATAAGATGGGGAACAATATTCAAAATAAAAAACTAACTGCTGTTTTCAAAAAGCACTAACCACATTAGAGAGCAAAAATAAAAGATATTAGAGTACTTCCCTCGGATTTGTGGATGGAAGAACGAAGCAGTAGGTTTAAACAGCTTCCCATGACAGTAAAGGCAATCCACAAGATAAACATAGCACTTTATGTAGTTCAAAATAAACAAACAAAAATAATCAGAAAACCATCAAGATCCATACTATTCCAGGAAGTCAGAAATGCAGACAGATTCTATGTAAGAACTTAAATTTTCTTTGGTAGAAAAGAAACTGTTAACTTAAAATTAAATGTTTCATTTAGACAAGACATATAAGTGAACCACAATAATTACAAAATACTTACAGCAAAACAGTTTTACAAGTATTATTTTCAAGAGAATACTTTTAGATTAGATATTAGGAAGAAATTCTTTACTGAGAGGGTGGTGAGGCACTGGCAGAGATTGCCCAGGGAATTTGTGGTCTTCCCACCCCGGAAGTGTTCAAGGCCAGGCTGGACGGAGCTCTGAGCAACCTCATCTGGTAGAAAGAGCCCCTTGTCCAAGGAAGGGGGGGTGGAACTCAGTGATCTTTAAGGGCCCTTCCAACCCATTCTGTGATTATTTTAATTCCTGTATTATCCAATGCAAAGTAAACCAGAAAATGACCTGCTCACAATTCAGAGGAAAACTTCTGAGAAATATATATTACTGTTCCTCCTTTGTATTTGATTTTTGTATAGATACTTAGATTCAGAGTTGACAAAAGGCCAAAGGTGTCACAGAAAGAGACATGAAAATACTTCCATGACAAACTCAACTGTAACAACCATAGCATCCTGTAAGAAAGATTTCTTACAGTGAGATTTTCTTCTGGCAAAGCAGGGGAGTTAATTTTAACTATTTAATAACTGAGAGTACATGACACTGTTCTCCCATTTCAGATAGCTCCCTTTGCTCCGAATATTCCTCTAATAGGTGAGGCCTAGAAGGCACGCTGACAGGACATTTGTGTGTTTTATATGCTAATGGGTGTGGGGGGAAGCTTTTGCAAGAGCTGCATATTACACATCCCACAGGGATCAGGTAATCACTGAGTTAAGTGGAGGATTCAACACTGCCAGGGTCAGTCTGCTCACTTCCTGAATGAGGGAGGAGGGATTAAAAGGGAAGAGGTGGCAGAACAAAAATAAGGTTTTTAATTTGTTAGCTACGGTACATCTTTGAAGCCAGAAAGTTTATTAAATTTTTTCTTGAAAGTAAAACCGCCTTTATACTCAACAGAAGTATGTAACACATTTCATAATAATGATCTAGTAAACCAGTGAGCTGTCCCTTAACTGTATTTTCAAAATACAACTTTCAAGAAACTGATGCACAGGAAGTTCCACCAGGACATGAGGAAGAACTTTACTGTGCAGTGACCACACACTGGAACAGATTGTCCAGAGAGGCTGTGGAGACTCCCTCACTGGGGATATTCTAGAACCAGCTGGATGCAATCCTGTGCCAGGTGCTCTGGGATGACCCTACTTGAGCAGGGAGGTTGGACCAGGTGACCCCACTGTGGTCCCTTCCAGCCTGACGCATTCTGTGATTCATATGCTCCTTAAGTATCTGGAAAAGCAGTCTAGTTGATTAGGTAGTGTAAAAAATAAATGCAATTAATAAAAAAACCTTGGCAACAGAGATACCATTTTATTACAGTATGCAGTGCTATATCCACTGGAAAATGGATAAACAAATTCCAAGTGAAACAAACAGAAAGCTAAAAATCTCTAGGATGTAAAGACCATCAATGAGCATATTGGAGTTAGAAAACCCAACCAGGGAATGTGATATATTAGAAGTTTTATTGATGGGAATGCAAATATAACCATGGCACAATCACAAAAACAATTCGTAACATTTCATTAAAAGCAATTCCTTAAAAACATCTGCAATCATCTATAACAAATACACTGAACATTTAAACCCTTGTATCTTTAATCAAAATATTCTTATAGAAGTCTATTATAGATGGATAATAAAAACCAATGTCACTTTAATATAAAAAAATGGCAGAAATGCCTAAAACTGGGCATCTAAAATCAGTAGGTATCTCATGTAGCTGTATTTCAGGAAGTGCTTATTATTATTTCTCTGGAAAATAAATATTCCCATTTGCTCAAAAGGTGTCCCCCCAAAAAACAGAGGGGTATTTCCTGATGGCTAGTTATCACCTAAAACTCAAATGAATGCAGATGTTTATTTTTAACACAATTTTTTTTTTTTAAAATACGCTCTCCAGTCACAAGATTCAATTTAATTCATCAGTGTTCATACCTGAGGTGCTAGGTTGTCTACATTCAGTTTTTCTGGAAGAGATACTAAACTGAAACAAGTCAATATAGGATATTGTTCATCTTCTTCAAATCATTCTTCCTTTCCAAGGTACTTGTTCACCTACTGACAAAGGGTGTAAAAGGACGCCATAGATCCTTTATTTATCTCTCATGTCTTCATTGCTTGCATCTGATCTGTTAATAAAAAGAAACATCTGGTCTTAGCACAAGATGAATTCTTGCTGTATTTCGCTTTTTGAAAACATAAAATAGGTATTTTGGTGGAGTTACAAGAATGGGGGACAACGCAGAGTTGTTTTCAACTTGCTCTCTTCTCCACTTCTTAAATTCCCATACAGCAAAGTTGTTTTCCCCAAATCTTGCTAATTAAACAGGAAGACTCTTCCACCTAATTTGATTTTTATCTTCTTCAGGCTTATAAGATCACTTTGATGAGAATAAGACCTGGACGTTTATTTTGTGAAGTACACATTTCAATTCCTTGTACACATTTTGGCTTCCACGTAACTGAACATGAACTAACTGCCCAACAGCAAAAGATTTAAAGTTTGGTTTTGAATAACTCACATCAAAACTTTGTTCTCAGTAGCCACACTTTATCATATTGCTGCCTGATTGTCACTTCTCAACTCACTTCAAACATTTTCTTGGTTACCAAAAGCATCCATCATCCCATTACAAAACGTGGAAATCAGCACAATTTCCCCCACTAAGGGGGAATGCTGTGAGACAGGTTAGTTTTACCCTACTGAGCATGTGCTGTTGCAATAGCAACCCCATTCCAAAATAGGAAAATAGCAAACTCAGCCTTCACTAGGGAAAAGAAAAAGACAAAACTTTCTGCCCCTGCCACCCCAGCTGTGAAATGGGTGTGCAAAAGGTAACTAAGGAAAGCTTGGCTGCTGACAAGGAGAACTGTGCACTCATTCACCAAGTGTCATTTCCTCCCCTGGATTTTATGGCAGCCCCAGGCTGTGATTTAGGGACTACCATACCTACAGAGTTGTTCGAAATATTTCCATCTAGTGCTCTACGAATGAAGAGAATCAAGAGTAAAAATCTGTTCTAGAAATATCAAAGTATTCAGCCATTAAACACTTAACTGGCAAATTACACGTGGTTAGGGAACAGTACAGTTTAAACTCAACCCCTCTTAAGCTTTCGGGTTCACTGAACCAGGGAGTTAAAGGAAATTTTCAGATAGAGTTCATCCATGAGGAATTTCAGCTCAGAAAATTAAGAATCCATGAGAGGTGAATAGCTACGAAGAGCTACGTGAGTGACAGCAGAAGCATCTGCTTGCTGTGCTTGAAAAAATCTATATATACAACTTAAATATTTTGTCAGAAAATATTTACACAAGTATTTGAGATCCTTTCAAGTAGCATGAAGCTATGTACAAAACCAAAATCTGGATTGTAACTTAAAAGGTTCCTCCAAGAGAAGCAGAGACCCTGAACATCGCAAGAAAACATTACTAAGCCAGAACTATGCCTGAAATTAGGAAAAATTATGATTTGGAATCTGCCTCTGTGATGATAGGATACAGCAGAGAAAGAAACTCAATGCTAAGATCTTGCTTCCCCACCTCAGAATTATTTTAGTTGGTGGAGGATACATCACTGCTCTTCTGTAGGGCAGTAAATCTCTTTGTGAAGACTATTGTTGGCGAGCAGCCCTCCCTCTGAAAACACCACTGAATGTTTTTGTACTCTACAATAACTCGGTAAAACAAACCATCTTTTTCTAGTCAGCAGGACGAGTCTAAGTAGAAAGGACAGTCTGGTATCCCCAGATGAGTGGGGATGAGTTAACCCGGGGCCAGGGCTGGCTGTAATCCTTTCGGAAGGAGGCTCTGTCCCTGGCCCAGCGCTGACACCCGGCGGCCAGCGGGGCACAGCACAGGCGGGTGATGCAGTTCAGCTGAGCCCGCACCACCCAAAACACTCACAGCACAAGCAACGCCAGTCAGGGAGCTAAAATTGGGATGAGTCTACCAAAACTATGCCACACTTCACTAATCTGCACATTGAGCAAGAGCACAAGAGAGACCAGAGCCTTATGAACACACAACAGAAGGAGACACAACATCTGTACCAAGTTCGTAATCACACAACATCTTTACCAAGTTTGAAATTAAAGATGTGGATGTCAGACATCATCCAAGCTGGATCTGATCTTTTCCATGCAGGTATGAGTGTCTGCATGTCCTATAATCGTTATAGTGTAAGAAGTTCTTTTGGCTCTAGATTAAAGAGCTGAAGGTGTATAATTAAAACCACTGTATTTGTCTGCGTATTTGGCTTATTTCTTTCACTATTTCTTGATACATAACATTAGGTTATGTAAAACTGGGACAGGACATTAAGAATAAATTGAAGAAGAAACTGAACTACCACAATACGGAATTGAAGTGTGGGAGCTGGTATTGTTTAAATGAAAGTGCTACACTGTTTGCAGGAGTGTGTATTAGTATTTCATAATACACACTTTGGTCAGGGAAGCCCACACGATGTTTTGTGTATTTTAAGGAGGTAAATGAAAGGCAAATATGAGATAGAGCTTTAGTACTCACTGTGTAATTTGATCTGACAGCAGAAATGGACAGAAAGAAAACAAAGGAAATAATAAAGAAAAAACCTTACAGAATGAAGAAGTTTAACAGAATGAAAATAGAGCAAGAGAATTACATGTGATATACCTTGGAGCCAATCCACACCTTCCTGTAATCCTTCTCCTTTAAGAGCATCACTGGCACTGAAAGAAACAAATCAAATTACAAAAACATTGTAAAAATACCAGTTTTAGTTGAGTCATCACTATACTTGTAATTTACATAACTACAAAGTAGCATCAGGTACCATTTCGTTAAGTTTTCTTCCCATGGAGAAGACTGCTCCTCAAATGATACAGAGCACCTTCCCCACAGGGAAACACCATCTCATGATGTGATCTGTTTTAATTCCAGTTTCAAGGCAGAAGGAACCATTCCTAGAACACGAGGCAGACACATTGTTCTGCAGCACCTCCTTCCTCAGACAACGCTGTAAAAGATGTTTACTCCCTCCAACAGCAGCCATGAATCATGGAATCATTTAGGCTGGAAAAGACCTTTAAGATGATCAAGCCCAAATGTCCTCCCACGCAGTTCCTGCACATGGTGAGAAATGCTGGAGGAAGGAATTATGTGTGTGTGTACACACTTCATTGGAGCAGCAACCCCAGCAGTGTCTGTCAATATATAAAACTATTCTGCTACACTGAGAGCAGTGTAAGTCTACCTTCTGAATCACTGGGGGATAACTGTTTAAATGCCCTTCATTCTCCCATTTATGAAAACCAGCACAGCTGTGAATCTGGACTGTAAACTGCAGTTCCCTATCAAATGATCTTCCAAGAAGCTTGGGAATTCATCAGTGTGATTTCTGGACACAAAGCAGCAACCCCAAAACAATGTCCAAGTAATCAAGTTTAATATTAAAGGGCCTAAAATGAAAATAGTAGTTTTCAGCCACATTTAGCTGATTTCACTTTTATTTATAACAGCTGAGGACTTCAACAGGACAAAAAACTAACTTCTATAAAACACTACGGATAAAAGGAGAGTTTTTTCTTTGTGAACACTAGCACCAAGTCCTTCTAAAGCTTACATCCTTCAGGAAGAAAAGACTCCAGCTCCTACAACTAAAAATCCCCTCAAACGTGACTGGATACAAAGAATAGAGTGGCCCTCTGAATTCAGAGGAGAACAGTTTACTAAATGGCCTTTCAACAGCAGTTTACTGAAGCATCTGCAGAGTGGAAAAAAACTCCAAAGGTTTTATTGTTGATATTCTCAAACCTGCAAGGTAATCTAGCAGGAGCACTCTGATAACAATTCTACTCAATTTCCCAGCAAAATATAATGGTAGCTGTTCTTCTGATATGAACCCTGCTTTCTGATTTCACCGGAAATCCTCCATTCCATTACTTGGCTAACAGTTCTGCTGTGAAAACCTTTAAGATACAGTCTAAACGAATGCATTGTACATTCAAAATGAGTTTCACCATAAGTGTTTTAATATTACTACTGCTTTCACATGTGGAATCTGTCTTTTAGCTACTTGATTTATTTTATACAGTAGTGAGTGGCATGGCAGGGCTAAAACACAAATGCACAAAGTAATGCCAATAAAGGGATAGAAAAAGAGAACTTTACCAGATATGCCAGGGCTTGTCTTTGATGTTTTCTAAGGACAGTAACTGAGACACTTTCACAGATGACACTGCATCCCTGAGGTCCATCTTGTTAGCAAAGAAGAGAATAGGCAGTCGACGGTGCTTAATATCTAGGCATGAGCAGAAGCAGAACCCTCAGGAGAAGAGGCAACACTTCTCAATCTCTGCATTTAACAAGGTACAAACAACACAGGAAGGTATTTTGCTCACCTGTAGCTGCAATTCTCTGAAGGTTGTATCCTACCAAGATGCACACACTGTTGGGTCACCTGGCCTCTGCTGCACGCTTCCAGAATGCTCACAAACTTCCTTGTAGGCTTTGGAATCCTTCACCCCCTCTCCCCCTACCTTACACCCAGTAAGCTGTAGATTGGAATTGCTGGTCAAGCTGAGGAACAAGAGATCAAACCACTGCCTACAAACACTGCACACCTCTGCTTAGTGAGGACTGGATGTAAAAAATGGATGGAAAAAATCATTTGTGTTCATTCATAGCATCACAACAACAGTTGAGAAGGGTAGTCTGAATTATCCTTTAGCATCCTGGAAAGCATCCATTACTTCATAGAATTTACAAAATTGGAAAAAAATGCACGTCTGGACATCCTTTGTTCTACCTTCCCTTGAAGGCCTTCTTTTCCAGAAGCTCTTTCAGCTAGCAGTGAGAATTACAGACCAAACAAAGTACTCTGGCAGTTTCTGGGGTACTTACACATAGACAAGCTTGAGCCTCACAGATTACCCCAAAAGATTCTATGGTCATTGAAAGGAAACTAAGCCTACTCTCTTCAAAATTACAGGTGTAACACTGCCAAACATTACCAGCACCAAGACTAACTCTCAGAGTTTCTCATGTTATTTATACAAAGGATGATATACAGGATTAGAGAAAATCTAGGTTTTAGTCTATCAATCAATGCTTGGTAAGGAAAAGAACTTGCACACTACCACCTCAATGAAAATTGCTACACAGGCTCTTTTTAAAATAGCAAAAAGAAAAGGTTATTGCACATAGGAAACAAGCTAAGGATTTATTTTAAAATGTCAAACATAAGCCATCCACCCCTGCTGATGGGCAGGAGGATGATAAAACCCCCAAAAATCCCACCAAATTGTCAGTGCTGAAATGGTTTGAACTTTCCTAATTATGTTCTTTTCCACCTGCCTACTAAACCTTTCCATAGAATCAGTGGAGATAACACTACCTCCCCATGTTCATTCAGAGATGGTAAGTGCTGATCAAAACACTGACAATTTTCACAAACTATTTACCCTGCCTGGAGCTCTCTTCTCCTCTGATAACCATAAACACAAGTCAAAGGCCTCAAAATATAAGCACAGTATAATTACGTCTCTGTTTTGATACCAGAGTTGAACAGCTATTGAGTCTCCTGACTGAAACTTTTACATTAATTTACAGTATAATCAAATGAACCCTGGTACCCACAGGTTGCAGGTTATGGGTAAATTAAAACCAATTATAAATTAGCTGACATCATATATGCAAACAGCCAAGTTAATCGAGAAGTTTCCAGTGTTTTTCTAAACAATTAGAAAGGGGCACAACCTACCCACCCACACTCATAATGTACACCCAAAGATATTTGCTAAATAAAGTGGTGGTCACAGAAATTTATATTATTCCTAATGTGCAGTATTTCCCTCCCACACTTTTCAGTTACTAATGGAAAGCTAAGATTTTTCTAGCTGCAAGTAGTTACGAATTAACACATTAAAAAAATATTCCAGACTCTACATGTGTGATGTGCAATTTCATACAAAGAATTTCAAGTTGACAAGAATTTCAGTTTAGTTTAGAAGCATGTGCTGGAGGTCAAGTGACCCAAGAGTCATCATCTAATCCAGGTAATCTACGGACTACCATCTTTCAAAAGTGCTGAAGAATGAAGTTTGAGTAAAAAACCAAAATATGATACAGTTATCATTAAACAAGTGGTTATTTGAAGAGTTCAGTGTCCATTTATGTAAGTAAAAATTGAAAGCTCTGATTCACAAAAGAGTCCCAGCCAGTACAACTTCTAACCCCATTAATGCTTCACAGGACACATTCCCTTCCACCTGACAACCTCAGCCAAAGCCTGGCAAAAACACAGGTGACTGTTTTACTGAAGGATTGCTAAGATTTTCAGAGACAGGAATTGATTCAATTCCATTTAAACTTAGGCAAACATGTACATTTAAACCACTCCAGGAGGATGACAGAGACAGAAGCATAGATGGGGAGAAAGTAGGGTATGCAGCAAGAAAGGCAGAACAGAAGTACAAACAAAAATATTGATATAGCAAACCACTTATATATCGATTCACCTAACAGCTACTTTTATTGTACATTACTAGAACTTTTTAAGCTCTTTGTTTCTCTTAGATGTGATATATCAAAATCTGATAAACCAGTGACACTGTTGCTGTATTGGAGCTAGGCTACTCCAAGGCAGAAATACATCCTTGCTCTCTCCTGGTTCTCAGGACTGCACTCAGTAGCCAGAGCCTGGTCTTTGGTAACTTGAAGACACAAATTCATGAACAACTGAACAGCACTGACCTGCCAGGTCAGCATTAGTGACCTGTTACTGCCTAAATGAAAAGCACCACCTAAGGTTGCTTCTCCTCCATCTAAACATTTTCACTCTTCTGCCCTCTATTAAACCAGTAATTCTTCCAGCAGCCTTTACCTCTCACCCTGGGCCCTGTGTGGGTCCATTTTACCAACAGAATTGGTTTTACTGCTGCAGTTAATTCCTGATTTGGTACAAAGTGCCCTGGCTTCTGTGTAATCCACCTGCAGCCTCTGGCTCACCTCATCCTCCCTTTGACTTTTGCAACACTGCCTTTTCAGTGTCTGCATTTGAGGTAACCCATACCCTTAAATAAGAAATTAGAGAACGAGAATAAGAAGGGCCAGTCAGCTCCAGCATCTTTGTTGATGAATTAAAGTGTTATATACAATCTTCATGGAAAATAAAGTCATGGGAACATTTTTGTCCCTATCACACGCTACTTTTCTTAGAAATGCGAGTCAGCTTCTCCCTTTTCATTCTCAGCATGGGAATCCCACAGGTTAAGGGCTCTATCAGTTTAATAAATAATTAAGGAATTACAGGATTATTTCACTTTTCGACTTGCTAGATGTAGCTTTTTATTCTGGTTAGGCAGAGCAACTACCTAAAGTGCTGAAAGTGAAAATTGTATATTGCTTACAGACACATCCCAGTAATGCTGACTATACGGAAAGGCAAAGAATTGACTGATTTCAAAACTTAATTAAGGTGTAGCCTCATGTAAAGAAACCCAAACCAAACCTCTAAAACCAAGACCCTGATTCTTCTCATATCCTCTTCCACAGGGAATTGAAACTGACAGGTGTCATTATCCCTCCTTATTTCTGGCTAAAGGATATAAAAAATATAATGAAGATGACAAAAAAGTTAAATGTTACATTAAAGAAATCAGCTGTCTTTATGGAAAAAACAGACAGGGAGACACATTTTTGGCTGTGCTGGTCATCATAAAAAGCCTCTCCAGCTTCCAACTCAAAGTCTGTTCTTTCTGAAAACAATGTAACTTTTGATCTACATTGATTAATAAGAGACCAATCCAACTCAGTGTAGACAGCTGAAGCTTGATCAATTTGTAAATATGAATAGGTTAAAAAACCCCCACAAGTTGTTGAAGACTATTATTGTGCTGATATTAATGAATGGCTAAAATATTTGCAAAGAACTCAGAACATGTCAAATAAGAGCTTTTCTTAAGACAACAACAAATATGGACACAGAAGGGGAAAAAAGCCTCCTCACCTGGATGATTCAGAAGGGTGTCAAGTTCTTCTTTGGCCACAACCATTCTTAATTTGTCACTGCTATCAATGACAAAAATAATGGCTTGGCCTTCTCTGCATAACATAAAAAGAGCAAAGAGGCAAATTATAGGTTCTCAAAGTGTGAATAAGAAAAGGCTTCAGAAGAAACACCAAGAAAAAAGTCCAAAGAAACCTGATTTTTCCTCTAATTTTTGTTATTGTCATTTACCATTAACATTTGAATCCAGTCTTATTTCTGAAATTCAATCTTTGGTAACATGCATCAATTTTTTAGACATGAGGTTGTTACCTGCTCATACAAGGTTCAGTCTCCACACACCTTTTAGAAAAGCTTGATTTTACTACCCAGAGGGAAAAATGAACTCAAAATGTAACCAACTGCTATTTTGACAGTGTGGTCAGGCAGACAAAAAACCCATACAGACAGATCTTCATGGAAATTCTGTACTTCCTACACTGAAATTTATTTAGAGAAAGGTCAATTACCTTTCTCTAAAAAACTGTGTCCACAGCTAGGCATATGCAGGTTACTTTAACTTTTACACATCCTGCATAAATGGGATCTTTCTTTTTTTTTTCAAATAACAGGTAAAAACTTTCAACTATTTCAAATCATTAGGACATTTTGCTGGCAGTATGACCACAGTCACAACAAATATGCAACTATTCAACTCATTATTTCAGGATGTTACTGATATTTTATGACTTGATGTTCCATTTACTGAAACTTGTTTTGAAAACCAAATAGAGTCTCACCAATCCATAATTGACCAGATCAGTTATAAACACCCACAAAAGGTATATCTGCTTAATATTTTAATGTAATATTCACTTCTCCTTCATTTTACATTTCTCTGAGAGACCATTATGAATACATTCTTTACCCTCCAGCACCATCTATCTTTGTATTTTGATAAGAAACAGTTCTACACCTACTGGAAACCAGAAATAACCTGAGCAGCCCAAGATTATATGAGAAGGCCCATTCTTTTCTGGTGTACAGAACCTTTAGTGAACAAAGCTTTTGCATGTTAGCGGAAAATGCCAAAGCAATTTTCATGAGTGTACAGTATTTTACCAGAGGAATCAAGAGTACTTGCTTAACTTTATAAACTGAACAGCACAGTAATTATTTTATTAATATTTTTATTCAATTAATACAAATGATTGGTTTTATATTATTCTTAGAATTTAATTTTAAATATGTGCCTACCGCACTGGATCAGGAACAGAGGTGCATACAAGTGCATATTTCACTGTCAGCATAACCTAAAAAACTCCCTTACTCTTAGGGAGTTATTATTAGGATGAAAAAGGCATTTATGCCCCGCAAGGGATAAGTTACTGCATTAAATACAGCAATCACAAAAATTATTTGCTTATGAAGCACTCTGCTAACATTTTGAGAGCAGCCTGAGGGCATCAGTTACTGAAATGCAAATCTAACACTCTTGAACAATGCAGATCTCCTAGCCACACGTTTTCAATGCTAACACACTTTGCACAGGAAGGAGAGGAAGCATTAATCCTCAATTAAAAAACAATTTAAGCTCTATCACAACTGATATTAATATTTAATCAATATTATAAACTTCAGAATTTCTCCCTTCTATTTCTCCAAGCTACTTCTGCATGGTTTAGTACTGTTCATGCTATCTAGACCAGGATCAGGCATTACAGAATAGCAAGGGGACGATGTAAATAAAGATTGAGTTTCACTAAAAGCTACAAAACCAGAGAATGGTGTCTATCTATTACCAAAAGGCAATACCAGAGTGTTATCAAGTACAGAGAATATCCTGTTCAATAAATAACATGTAAGAATATTCATTCACGTTCTTAGTTACATGCGCCTTATTCTCTGAGGTTTATTTCCCTCACCTCCAAAAATCTCAGCCGTCAGCCAACATCTTTTAGGTTTTAAGTTGTTGACCTACAGAAGAACTGGAAAAATTGGTAACCTAACTCATCTTGAGGTTTCTTACAGGATTGGTTTTCAGGTTTCAACATTTAAATCCCATCTCTGGTATGTTCCCCCAAGTTGTCCCCGAAAGCACAGAATAACAGCAGATAAAAAATTTTCATTTTTTAGAACAGAAAGTTGTGTTTATCCAGAATGACCTCCTGTCAAACACCGGGTATAAGCCTTCTCTGAATCATTTCTAGTCACTAGGTATTATCACACTTCTGTTTAAATAACCTACAAAACAGCTAATATGAAGAGCAATGCTTTAAAATAAATGATAGGCTTACTTGTAGTAGTGTTCCCAAAGGTCTCTGTATTTCCCTTGACCTGACATATCAAACACTGTGAAAGACAAACTGCAAAGAAAAGACATGCATGAGGCACAGAAACAAAGAACAAAACCCAAACCTAACCCCCCAAAAAAGGCCAGATCAACTTGAATCCCAACAAACTGAGAAAAATTCCCTAAGGAACTCTGGTTGCACTATCTGCCTTCAAATGATCCTAATCAGTTTTGCAGTCTTATTATAGAAATATTTCACAATGGACAATGTGTTTATTACCTGAATAAAAGAACCAAACCAGTTATTTAAAGTTACATCAAATACAAAATAAGCTCCCATTCAGTCTCTCTCTCTGTCGTGCTGGTATCAAATATTGTTTACGAGTAAAAGAAATTCAGAGGAACCATGACTTAAAATCCACAGCCTGTCTTAAATTCTGTCCTTAGACAGGCATAAATGTGTGCAAAATAAAAGGCTTTAAAAAAATTAAAAATCCACTTCTAGAAAAAAAAGAAATTACATTCTGGTAAAAACAGGTGAGTTCAGATAACCAAGCTACAAAGAGCTGTCTTTGCAACTGTGAGATTTCACCCACTACAAAAAATTCTCATCCACTCCTGAAATGTCTACAGAGGCAACACTGACTTCAGTATTAGGCTTTCCTGTTCTGGGTAGTCCCAAATAGCTCCCATAGAGGAGGCCACACCTCCAAAATGAGGAGGTTAAGAAAAGGAAGCTCTCCAGACATCCTTTCCACTCTATGTCCAGACATAGAGTTTTGGGTTTGTCAGTTTGTGGGGGTCTGAGCTTTTGGGTGGGTTTTTCAGGGTTTGTTTTGGCTTTTTAAAAATCATTCTACATGGTGCATTTACAGGTCATCATCTCTCCTACTACAGGATCAGAATAAAAAAAAGCAATATAAATTAATTTACATTCTCACACAGAAGTCCCAAACCTGTCTGATGTGCTTTATTGAGACAGAGCTCAGTTGTGGAGGCTCTTAGAGAAATACGAAACCTCTCAATCTCACATAGCAGCTCAAGGAATAAATGATTTTCTTGCAGTTCTCGCACCCAGTGAGGCCACATTGCTTGGCCTGAAGACGTTAAAAACATCCAGTGAAGGCTACAGAATAACAAAATGATGCTGCCTCCTTAAAATATCTTCGTGTCATGACATTCTTAATCTTAATCTTCATTCAACTAATGACTCATTACTCTGTTTCCTGGCCTTTGCTCCTGCCACCTTTACATTGCTAATGCTGTAGCCATCCTTTTGCATTTAATGAGATTACACTGCAATCTGTTCGGAGTACCTCCAGTGAGAGTGCCTAATTCAGGCTACCAGATTGAGAGTGGAATATAGGCTGCCACCTCAGCAGCTGTCTCTCCTCCAGTCTGTAACAGTGCCCTATTCTGAAATTCTCAACAGACAGGGATCAGATGTTTATACACACTTCTGCAAAAAACTAAAAAACTTATAAAATTTTATTTTTTGTAATAGTTTTATAGCAGCACAAAACACACATTATATTCTAACACACTCAGTCCTGGATCAGGATTAGGTCTTGTGGGTACTACATTTCAACAAACTGCAATGTCATGTCAGTACACCACCACACATGATACTCAGTTACAAACCCACTGAAAGGGATAATTAAGACCCACTATTGTATAATAATCACTACTGCTAATGAAGAAAGTAAGTACTACCTTGAAGTCTTGAATTTCTCTATACTGAATCCTATTGTTGGAACGATGTCCTGAGTTTGAGCCTTTGAAGGAAAGAAAGTATAAATTTTACAATCAAATTAGAAAACACAAATACTGAAATATATTTGAAACATGAGTACATTATAGATCTATTTCTCCCCAAAGTGTGCAATATTAAAAAAGTTTCCAGAAAAGGAAAGTAATTCAGAATCAAGCATTTGTATTTTCTGGGGAATAGAGTGAACACTATTGGAATTGCCAAAACACAAAGCATTATCAAGAGATCTGTCTGATAACTGATTTACTACTGAACTGGCCAAGGAACCTATCAGCTAAGTTGGTAGAAAAGAATAGCTCCTCTAAGAAGCATCGATATTAGAGCAGGAAGAAAGGTCACATCCCATAGATTACAGAGCTGTCTGAGAAAGTGACATGCAATCCTTGCACAGACTCCTAGAGCCCCTTATTCCAAACACCATCCACAGGCAGGTCCTGAAGAAACAACTGCAGACAGATGGAAAAACATTTGTATTTGCCAGGCCCTAATATATTGCTCCTGGGGCAAAGCAGCAGTTCTTAAGAAGACTGGGTTGACCCAGAGCTCAAAATCACCTCTCCATTGAACTTCCTGAAAAGAAACAATTTTATTTACTTTGATCTAATGACATTTGTTACATGCTAGAATATTTGGCATGTCTTGCAAGGGTAGGACTTAACATAAGTTGGATGCAAAGTTATCTTCCTATAAATTGTCATTACAAACAAATTCTGTTTGTTCTACTCATGTAATTCCCCTGAGATCTTCTCTAGTGCCCATTATTGAGATAAATCTTCAAGTCTGTGTTCAACTGTAGTTAGGAATCCTTTACTGCTTAAGGCATGACATAAAAACCCTCTAAAAAAAGGTCTCAAAAATTACATAAAGATACAATTTGCCACGAATAAATTGTAGCCTTTCCCCCAAACAACTGGCAGCAGATAGCAAGCAGTTTATAGTCTTTGTTTATAACTCTACTCAACTTCCAGTGGAAGAATAATTGCCAGGAATGGAAGAGTGACAGACTCTTCACCATGTCACACCTTTTAAACAACGTCCAGTGGACTCATCGGATAAAATGAAATGAAAATTAATAATAATAAAAAAAAGCTGTGTCCTGATAGAAACAGCAGCAATCAGTTTCCACATGTATATAACCATTGAACATGCCTACCAAAATTCATCTATTTCTAGCCCATAAACATATCTAGAACCAAAGTAATCCTACTTTCATTTTTGCTCAGATTACTATGCACTCCTTGTGGCCTCAAATACTTTTCACTGGATGAATGAACTGCAAGTATTAATGGTACTTATTTTGAAAATTATTCTGCTTTAAAAATAGTGATGTCACTCTTAAACGTGCATTTCCACATGACTTCTTATTTTACTATTTCTTATGCACTTATTATTTTTCAGGAAGAGATTAAAATAAACATGGTAAGATGTACAATTGTATTAATCCTAAATGTTCAACATCACTTGTAAGTGCAATCCTGTGGCAACTTCTTAAGTGATTGAAGTGACTGTTTCAAATCCTGATCTCAGCCATCATAAACCCTTCCTTACTGGGTGATCTTAACAAAGTGTGCCACATTAATAGTGGGTTTTTTGGGAAAATAATATGCGTGTGAATGCTTACCCTTAGTTTTAATTAGTTGGAAAATTTCAAAATGTATTTGTCCCACTGTACTATATCACAGCTCTTCACATCTTTTCCATGGGCACATCCAGTATAACAGCATGCAAACCCCAGACAAAACAAATACTCAGCAGTGAGCCAAGGAGGATACTTACATTTGAAGGTTTAAGTTTATTGATGATCGTTGTTTTGCCGCTGTTGTCCAAGCCAAGGCACAAGACGTGAACCTCCTTTTTCTTCAGCCCCAGCCATCCTGCCAGCTTGTCGAACAATCCCATGGCTGTGGATCAAAACCACAGGGACCACCTGTTGTTCAGGGAATCAGAGCAGGGAATGGCTGTTGGAAAAGTGCTACATGCAGGGCAGCGCTGGCACCGAGGGTGGGCATGGGGCTGAGCAGCCTCACACCTGGCGAGGGACGGTGTGAGCAGGACCTGACACAAACACTGGTCCAGAGGCTGGCTCTGCACATAAGCACATGGAGGCTAAGCTGATTACAGCCAGGAGGCCTCGATACAAAAGTAGACTGGCTGTTTATAGCTCTGTCTATATCACACAATGCCCTTGATTCACTGGGCAGAAACGTTGCCATCATTGTGAGAAGCCCAAACAGGGGAACAACTGCAGTGCCACCAGGGCTCCCAGCAAACTGAGCAAAAAATAAAGGAGGGCCATTATAGTCACCTCAAACCATCAGCAGTCCATCATTCACTCAACAAAACACTATTTCCCCTCTTCAGCACCTGCTATGCAATTTACTGAACCCAGAATTAAATCAAGCACCCTCTGTTGATTCCATTCAAACTAATTCTAACAGGTTTTGCCAATACCGACATGTATAAATTAGGAACTCTTCATTCACTACAAATAGAAACTGATAAAAATAGATCTAACAGACACCAAAACATTCACCCACACGTCAGGGAGATGCCAAGCCTCTACTGCTGCCCAGACTCTGGCTGAAGTTACCTGGCAGTGGCACATTCAAAGGAGCTTACATCCCATGTTCCCCTGCACCACCTGGCTCAACACACTCTGCAAAGAGGATAACCCTTGTCTGTCCTGAATGAATTCCACTAGAAATAACTTCAGCAATCAGACAACTGAAATATTTGAGATGCCTTCAGTGATAAAGCATCGAATTCACGTAGAGGAGTTTTCTGGAGTGGTGAAGGCTGGTTTTTTTCCTTATTAAAATAAAAACACACAGCACTGGACAACTCAGGTTGCAAGCTTAATTACCCCAGGAAATCATAGCAGAAGGGGGAAAAGGTAAAAAAACCCCATCAATAACAAATCTTTGATCACACTTTTTCACTAACTGATTACAAAATGATGATTAACTGCTTTTTAATAATTTTAAAACTTTGCATTTAATAAAGTCACATAAATAATCATTCTGGCTAAAGGATGATTTTTCCTTTTTAAATACAGATCTTTTTTAGAGCTTTATCGAGTGCATTTTGATTCAGGACTGGTAGTGATCTACAGAGTGCTTTGTGCATTACAGCTACACAGAGTTATTACCAGATTAAACAAACCCAACATTAGTTATAGCAAGTCTCTCATTCTAACTCCCTTTGTTTTATGCCCTATTCGTTTTCTCATCCATAGATACAGCTCTGAAATCAGATTAAGGCTGTTTATTATCAAATTAACCTGACAAAACCCTGCTCCAAGACACATTACCTTCTTATCCAGTCAGGAGCTTCATCTACATATTCTAGATGAAATTTTCCTACAAATTGGCACAGTCATTATTTAGGAACACAATGGGGAAAAAATGTACCCTTGACTTCTTGCCCTGCCCCTTTTTTCATGTTTTTTTTTTCTCATCTGTGAAGAGTTTCAGCAGTTACAGCTGTCACAGCTGCCTTTTTTTTTTTTTCCCCTTTTTTGCCAGCTGATATTTTGCGTAAAATGCTATACAGCATACATCAGACATCTCCCAAAATTATTTAAGCCACAGTTTGGTCCGGGAGTTTATCAGCAAACTGTATAAGCCTTTTTCTTAAGAAAGGATGCTCTTTCATGTCTGATCTTAGTCTATTTTCAAGCCTAATCAACAACGAAGGAGATTTAATCCATGAAATAGAGAGCAGCCAACAAACAAACTCTAAGTGATGTCCAGGTGTTAGAAAGACAAATGAATTTTTTCGGTAGAATTACCCAGTTTAGGTTTAGGGCCGGGTGTATTTCAATGGTCTCCGATCCAAAAGAAGGGAAAGACTGAGCATACGGACTAATTAGCAAGGGGAACGAGAGAATCATTAACCAACAGAAGACAGGATACTAATTAGCAAGAGAACTAGGTGATTTGCAGTCAGTGAACATTAATACCTCTGGTTGCTAAAATGTACAAACAGTGAAAAGCTTGGTAGTCGCCGTGCTGGCTCGGTGGATTCGCCGCCCAGCGCCCCTTCCTGCGCAGAACCACAAATAAATCCAGTACCTCGGCTCTGTGCGCGGCTCGGCCTCTGGCACACCGGACCAAAGGACCTAACTCGGGACAACACCTGGGTGCTCGGGATCGCAGCTCCCAGGACCGGCTTTCCCTCCCTCCCTTCAGCAGCACAAGGCCTCGAGCCGCGCCGGCAGCCGGCAGCGGCCGCGGGCCCTTTCTCCCAGGCTGGGACAAGGTCTCCTCTCCCAGAGCGGCACAGGGTCCCCCCGGGAAGGCCGGCACAGGGTCCCCCCGAGAAGGCCGGCACAGGGTCCCCCCGGGAAGGCCGGCACAGGGTCCCCCCGAGAAGGCCGGCACAGGGTCCCCCGTCCCCGG
>VZTI01002266.1:1202549-1367902 GCA_013397865.1 Struthidea cinerea | reverse complement strand
GAGGTAACCGAAGCCCCGCCCCTACCCCGTCCCACCAATCCCGCCCCGCCGTCCCGCCCGCCCCGCCTCTTCCGGCCAATCGCGGGGCAGGCGCTGGGGCGGGGCTCGCCCGAGGCCACGCCCCATCGGCGGGGAGGGGCCGGGGAGAGGTGGGGGGTGCTGAGGGGTGTCCCCTTCTTTCTCCGTGTCCAGCGCTCATGGAATTGTGTTTTTTTCCAACCACTGCCCCTTTTCCATGCATAGCAGCAACAAGAGTGCTGGGATAAATCCTCTTGAAGATTGCGATTAACACAGAAGGAAACGCCTAAATAAGAACGGCCACCCGAGGTGTTGACAGCACCGCCCGTTCCGAAGCGGGCGCTTTGGCGGAGTGGGGAAAATCCCAAATCCACGCGTCACTGGGGCAATGGCAGCAGCAGGGCTTTGGGAAGAAGGCAGCCTGGCCAGGCCAGGCACAAAGGCTGCAAATACGCTTTGGAATTCTTTTTTTTTTTTTTTTTTTGCTGCGTAGCACTGTCCCGTCAGACTGGTTCTAGGTCTGCTGCACAAACGTAAAATCACTTAAATCACTTAAAACGAGCTCTGAAGAGGAGCATGTGTGGACTAAAACCCATTTTCTTTTCTACCATATGCTGGCATTTGCCGCTGTTACGTCTGAGACGCATAAAGAAAACGACACAGAGTCCAGGCTTATGAACAAGAGGAAGCACTTCAATAATTTTCTAACTACTTCAATAAGATAGATCACAAAAGTGTGTTGAATGGCAATAGGTAATTGGTTCCTCGGCCATCCACCCCTTGAGAGGATTGGCCAAGTCTTAAGATACCTATTCTAAAATATTTTCAAAGTCAAAGCCATAACAATCTTGCAAAACAGCCTGCAGGTGCAAGAAGTTTATAAAACTGTGACCTTGTTTAAAATAGTTTACATAGGAAAGACAGTCTGCTCACAGAATATTGAGAAAAGGCTGAAGAATTTCTCCGCTTTAGCTTTTTAGCATCTACAGGCATTTAGCTGCCAAAACTGTCCTCGGTTCTGTAACAGTGAGCCCTGTGGCTTCCCATGGTGCTGCATTTAAGTGCTGACCAAAAGCCTCCTCCACTTTTCAGCTGGAACAGCTGCAGGAGTTTCCTTCACCCTCCCACCTCTGCTGAGGGATTCCCAGGATGTAAACGCTGTTCTGTACTCATCCTGCACGGCCTGGAAGTCCAGGCCAGCTGGAATAACCCATTCCCCCTATGCTCTACCTCACTACAGTCTGGTATTTCTGTAATTCCACATTTTAAGTGCCTTTTCGGGTTTGTCCGTCACTTTTGAACAAAGATAAACAATGACTGAGGGGTGGAGTGCACAGTTCTGCTTCTACTTCCCTAAAGATGGTCTATGCTGCTCCTTGTCTGGAAGAAGTAAATTTCCTTCATGGAGCTCCATCCCTTCATTCTGAAAAACTCCAGTGTAGTTTCACATATGCTGAATGCAGCTTTTAGACTACAGTCCCAGCTTCTGCCCTGGGGAGAGGAGGGAGAGCAGAGGAAACAACTGTGTGATAGTGGACAGTCCTTCTTGTTAAAAATATTGTCAGGAGCTCTTAGTTATAATGCACTTTGCATTGATCTTCAAAGCTCAAAAATACTACAAATATTTTTTCTACTGTTTGGCTTTCTAATTCTTATTGCTGTTTTCATTATTATTAAAGGTTTGAAGTAAATTGCAGTTATGATTTCGTATTTCCTGTATCAGGAGGGTTCAGACTAAAGGATGAGATTCCCTTGTAGTGGCATTATGAGCCACTAAAGGAAAAGGCAGGGAGCATAAATCCCACAGTGAAAGTGTGATGAAGCACCTTCTAAAAGCTAATCAGGCTGTGGGGTATATATATGGTAGAGGAGGGTGTTGTCTCTATTTGAAATCAGCCCATATCTAAGGAGCAGTTCTGAATTCAGTGGATAACACAGAAGGGCAAAGGCATTTCTGCAACCAGATCTAAAATGAAATATTCATTCTTCATTATATACACTGTGTTAAACCTGACAGTCCTTGGTGAGAAACCTCTGCCCATGTAAAATAAGCAGGATGTAATGGACTGTGGGCATCTGACATTAATTTCCTGTTAATCTACAGCTACCTCTGTTCAGCTTTGCTTTGCATGCATGCGATTTTATGCAATGAAAGGCTCATTAAGCTTTTTGAGGTAGGGTCTGGTTATTGTATATGGCATTCACTTCTTTGTGAATCGTGGTGCATTGCCCTGGCATTATTTACATAATATGATCAGTTTTAAAACTGCTTTTGTCAGTGAAAGCTTTGACAAACACTTGAGAAGGAGTTGCATGGCTCAGTGAATCACCATGAGGAGGATGAACAGTACTGCAGACTCTTAATAGCGCATTAAAAGCCATTTAAAATTCAGATTCACAGTGTTTCCCAAGAAGGAGAGAGCACTGCTGTTTGCAACTTTCAGTGTGCACAGTTTTTCCCCTGATGCTGTGAACTGTGTGTGCTTTTTGAGTGTAAATGCTCAGTGGTAAGCACAGAAGAGCATTTTTTAGCTGGAAAGAACAACACCACCCTGAAGCATCTCACGTGTTGGAGCATATTGCCGGTCCATCTTTATTAGTACACCGCCCTGTGTTAAGCAGCTGGGTTTTTTTTTTTTGCATGATGATGTATGACAGGCTTCACTGTGGATCATTATATTAGTAACTTAAGGCCAAACAAACACCATTAACTCAAAAATAACCACCAGTACTGTAACTTTTATTTGCTAATAAATATCTTAATAAACAGGCTTACCCCATCTGTAAGACCTGATAATGCCTCTTAGGAAATCATAGAAAAATAAAATACAATAATAATCAATAACTTGTACTTTGTACAAAAATCTCATTATGTTGCTCAGCAGGTAGTTTTGCCAAACCCCATATTCTTTCTGCAAAGAGATGGCATATGTGATGCAATTCACCTTAAAAACACTCTAATGTTGAGAGCTGAGCATTCTATTACACTATTAACTTGTAGGCATGCCAGCACATGAAAATTTACATGAGACATCATAACATCGTAGGAATAGAATCATAATAATAAGGAAAAGAAGATAACACCACTTTTCATTAAATAATAACAACTTCACGTCTAACATAAATTCCCCTTGGGACTGCAAATTAGTAGGGTAAGCTTTTTATTCCATGGATATTCCTACAGTACTGTTGTAAACAGGCAAGAAGAAAATGCAGCGGGACATGTACGGGAGATATATTAGGTGAAGAAAAGTAATTTTGAAGAGTGAGGCAGTCCCAGGGGGAAGCATCGACACTGGCTGTGCAATGTTCAGTCTCCCAGAACGAGCAGTTCAGTGCCACACGAGTTCAGACTGATGGAGGAGTAACTCAGAGCCTCTGGTACTGCAGCACCAGGGCTGCTTTGCTGGGAGATGAGTGCTGAAGACTGAGCCACAGGTAGTTGTCATTATTCAAATATGTCTTGGTTAAAGAAGCAATGGCAAAACAAACCTTAGCAGGTGTCTTGAAAGAAAAGGTGGGTTTCAGACTACTGGTAAGGATATGAGATCTGTGCTGAGGCCATGGTTTGATTTTGTAAAATAATTTGCGAGTATTATGAGTATACCATTGCTTTTGAAGCCATCTACCTTTGAAGTTTTGACATGGCTGCTTAAATATATAATCTAAAGTGTCCGTCATCAAATATTTATTCATATATACACATACATTGATACATTTTATGGCTATGCTAGAACAGCAAACTATGAAGAGCAGTCATATTTAGTTTTGTACAATCTAATTTCACAGAAGAGACAGAGATTAAAACCCCTTTTAATTCAGATACATTTAAAACCAACACACAGAAATAGATAGAGGCTATCCTGAGAAAACATACCAACCACGTTATCTTCCAAAAGTAAATCAAAGCTAATGTTTGGAAGGTAGTAAAATATTCTTTTTGTAATTTTTTTTTCTGAAAGTCAAAAGTGTTTTGTTTTTTTGTGTTTTTTTTAAGTGATGACAAAATTAAAACTGTTAATTCCAACTAGATCAATGAATGTTGCTTTGCTAGAAAATAAACTATTGCCTTTCAGTAAACAGGGTTTCACATGATCTTTTAACGATTTTTTTTTTACTTGCTAAACTGAAGGTGCAATCCTGAGAAGTGCAGAGAAGTTCCCGAAGTCAGTAGGATTTATACCACACCAGAGAAGAATGAGCCCTTTTTATGTCTCTGGGTTTTCAGTCACGACACTGCTGTGTGTGATGTAACTGATACCACCAGAGAACGTTGATATTGGCCTCAACAGAAGCAGATGGAAGGCTCTCGGTAAGAGCAACAAACACTGAATCCTGTCACCAGAGTTAACAAAGAAACAACTTTTCCCACGTTTAGTGTGAAATAGACCTCTCAACCCTGCTTAGAAAAGTTGGGAGAAGAAATTGCTGCAGAAGAAATGGTAGTAAAAATGCTACACTGCCAATTCAAAGCTAACTGTTTCTTGGGGAGATAGGGAATCATGGCCATTAAGCTGTGAAATGCTTACAGGTTTCCTTATTAGGAATCTTGGAGTAGGATGGTTTTCTTCAGATAGGGAATTAATGAAAGAATCCAATAAATGGAACCACTAAGAGGGCATCAGTTATTTTATTTGCTGTTGTGCCATTCATTAACTGGCAGATCTCAAAACTGGGACTGCAGTGCACCAGGAGTATGAAGCAGCTTGTTCAAAGAGGCAAACGATCAGCCAGAACTGGTATTATAAAAGGGAGATCATATTGCATCACGGTTTATGTTTAGGAAAGAAAAAAAGATGGAAGAGTCCTATTTGTTGTGTAGGTTCTGTTTGTTTGATGGGGATAGTGGTTTCATCCTGAATTTAAATCCAGAAGTTTGGGTAATTATCTGGGGAAAAAAAACCCCACAAACCCAGACCATTTCTGCTAGATACCCTATTAGATGTGTAGGTCATTTAGGTTACTAATTCCAAAGTCAGAGCTGACCGCCTATTCCAGAGAAAACAACAAACACTGCAGCACCCAACTTTTGTAGCTTGCAGTTTATCTTTTCCATGGTGAAGGTGACCACAGCCTATCTGATCACATCCCTGAGGTAGCAGCCTTGTCTTTTAGGCTCAGTGCACTCTCTTCTCCCCATTAAATGAGGCCATCTGTTCCACACAAATCTGTAGAAACCTTTGATTCAAAACCTGTTTCAGTCAATTGACCTCTTTTTATGGATGCAACTGACTTTGGATCATGCCCTGAGGGACCAACCTACCTCTCAACCTGAAATGTTTCAACAGAAAAATTAAAACCAGCAGAAGTTTTAGCAATCCATTTGAATGACAAGACAGCTCATGTCCTAATAAGTGCTGGTTCTCTAACAACAAATTAACCATGACAGTAGTGGGGTGCAGGAAAGGAGAGTCTGTTTGCAGAGCTGGAGCTTACCTACAGAATATATGGACACTGGGCTTCGTCCCAGTGCCATGGAAGTCAGTAACAAACTCTCAGGAATTTGGATCACAGCAAGACTATTGCCTATTGACACAGAAACCTTTAATTCCTCACAGTCACACCACTGTCCCATGAATTAATCAAGATGTTTGTTAAAATCATTCAGCAGGCTTTGGAAATACCTGCTGTATTTTAGGGTGTTTTAGAGCAGATGTTTCCCAAGATAAAAATGGAACTTCCCAAGTGGACATTTAGTGACTAAAATAATCTACAGATTTGGAACACTGGCGGCATTTTGTCTTTTTTAGCTAATACTATTGTACACAAAGAGACTGTGATGTTAAGTTACACAGCTCAAAGCACCCAGCTTCTTAAAAAAAAAAAAATCCTATTATGCATTTCTTTTTTGCCTCTTAATTTTCAGTTAAAGCTCAGTCTGAATGAGAGAAAACTGAGAACTTGGTTTCTAAGGCAATATTAACTGGAGAGTTCTACTTTTTACTGTTTATTTAGGTTCCTCTCAAGAAAGTCAGTATACAGCTATAAGAACAATTAGTCATTCAGAATTCTGTCTGCTGGACATTCTAATATAAATCATTACAACTGTATCTGGATTTTTTGTCCTAGGCTGGATCCTGAAAGATCAGAAAATAGATTTTTTTTTTTTCTTCCTATCACTCAGAGCATTATGTGGTGATGATACTATGAAAGTAGTCCCTAGGCTGTTTCATTGGGCACTTTTTCATCATCCACAACCAGGAAAGAGTATTTAGGTTCCAAAGCAGATTTCTCCCAAACCTGATTTTCCAGACTCTAGACTCAAGGTTACTTTCTCCAGAGTCCCTTGACATCCCATAGTTCAGAATGCAGAGATCTGGATTTCTCTTTGATTTGTGGGTTTTCAGTCTCAGGGTTTTGGATTACCTACCACACAACATACATGCTGCTGCTGAACAGTTCTTCACTGAATTGTCAGAAATGAAGAGGTGTTAGTATAATAAGGCAAAATATGTTATCTCATGCTTTCTTACAAATATTTTATAGGGATTTTAATTTTTGATTATGCCTAACTCTACTCTTATATAAATTCAAAACAGCCTTTTTATATGAATTAAGCTGCACAAACACAAAAGTATTTACAGATTCAGGAGTTTCTGCGATAGCACTAAGATGTGTGCAGACCTAGTCAAAGTCCTCAGATAGATACAGGTAAAAATTTTGGACAGGAACAAAGTAGAACAGATGTGAAAACTTTAAATTGCTTTGAGACTGATCGTTTAAATTCTGTTTCCCCCCCGTATCTTCACTGTCAGAACTTGCATTTTTTATTCCAGTTTAATTATTCAGGTATGAAAATATCAGATAATATGCTAAACCTTTCTGGAAGAGATAGGTACTTGGGAAATCTCTTGCAGAAAAGGAAAGTGAGATATACTCATGTAGGATATTTAAAGAAACATACACACAAGTAGATTTCACTGAACTGGTGTTACATTATTTCACATATAAAATATGGAAATATACTTGAATCCATTTTTTAACCTTGGGTTTTTCATCAACCATTTTTATTGTTTTTCCCCTTCTAAAATTCAGCATATCTTTTTATACCATAGGTTGTCATATCCTTACTCATATTCCCTTGAAAATTTCCCTCATTTTAACCTCCTAATTGTCTATAAATGGCTATTTAAAAGAAAATAATTTATATACTCTGTAAACATCTTTGGTGATTTCAGCAGAGGAACACAAAACTCCTTACAGCATGGACTACATCCTTCTAGCTCTGCTGGCTCATGGGCACCTTGCTTCCCCTTTGGGATCACTAATTTCTACAGTAATCAGCTGAATGGAAGAGAATCAGCAGGAAGGGGTTGGGTGAGGTGGCAGCAGAAGGGTGAGCAGACAGCTTTTTCTGAGCCACTTGAAAATGTTTTTTCTACCAGTGGAGGAAAAGAGAGGCTGTCCCTTTCCAGCTAACAAGCCAAGGAAGTTTGGGAAGAACTACACACACACAGAGTGCATGCCACTAACAATTTTAAAAGCCAATGGAGGAAACAAACCCCACTAGTGTTGCTGGTAATAGGTAATTGATTCTGTAGGTTTGAAAAATCTGGTATTAGGATATACATTCTATTTACAATTATTTATGTACATATAGACAAATATTTTATAACCACAACATGTTCAACATACCCTGGTCCATAATCTGAGGAATTACATACAACACTCATGGATGAGCAGTGTGCACTACTAAATACAGGGTATGATGGTAGAAAAGTTGTGTGAGCTGTAAGTACCTGGCACTGTCTTAGGCAACTCTTAGGGGTTTTTGTTAGAGCTCCTTGGCACAGTATGGACAGTTCTTCCCTTTTTACCTCATCGTAGGTTTTAGGGATTTTTTTTTTTTCCTTTTCAGTGCTGATTCATTTGCCTCCCCAGGAGATTTCAAGATCATTGTCGTACTAAGAGTTAGCCAAGCCCAACACATCTTTCCCTCACTTTCAAAAAATAATTATAGTACTATTATAAAAAAGAAATTATCTTTGCCGTTTATTCAGGAAAGATCCATTACAATTGGTGAACAAGGGTATTCTGGAAGAAAACTGTTTAACAGAACACAGAGTTCTTCAACCATGTGCAAATGCCACAAGTGTCTCTATTTTCAGTCCCTTTCCTGGAAGATACAATGGAAGACAGACTTTTTGTTGTGATTTTAACTAAAGAAAGTTGGACTGGATTTAGAAGCAAGTCCTGCTTTCTGCTCTCTGAAGGAATATTCCAAGACAGAGTGAGCCCATGACAGGGTGGTTACAGGTACCCTGTGTTCATAAGAGAAATTCTGAGCTGCCAGAACGTGTCCCATAGAACCATTCCATCAGCTGAGGTAAAACAGTTCTATAAATGCTGTAGTTTGCAACAGGGCCAGATGGAAATGAGGAACTGCTCTTCAGTACAAGGTCAAGTATGTTCTGTGCTGCTTTACCTTGGTGGCTGATGTGGTCCCATGGGGTCATTCTGACATGGAAATTGCTGTGGGTAATGCAGTCTCACTAGGCACCTCCACAGCTCCAGCTATTCCTCACGGTAAGTCTCAGCTGATTCTGGATAAAAGGGGTCTGCTTGTTACTTATGACCCATCTTTGGATCCTGTAGGAATCTGCATTGAAAAAGAAATTAATGAAGCCCTGTGTTAGGCTTGTCATATAAAAAATGGCAAGTGGATAGTCAGTCTTAAATGATGTAAGAATCAAAGTACTGCAGTCTATGAGTTCTGTGCCAGAATAATCCAAGTAATACCTAATCCAACATTGGACACAGCATGTTTGGCCAGAACAACTAATTTATTTGAATTTATTGTTGAGTGGACTATTTGCTGTTAAAGGATTGCTTTATGCTGGCTGGTGTCCTCAAGCATGGCATATATCTAAGCTTTTACTGGACACACTGGATTTAAGTTCACAGGAAACAAAAAGGGTAAATTTTGTTCAAGAAAAATTTAAATGACATAGCTCGATTCTCTTCCTTTCACCTCATGGCATCCCATTGTTTCTCAGTAATTCCAACGTGCAAACACCTTACGAGTAAATTCTACTAAACCTTCTGCTGTGACTTGTTCAGTTTTAACACCATGAACATTATGAACAAGACCCTCTCTTTTCACAGGTTCAGAATAAGGACTGGATACAATTAAGGCATGAGATTCATCTGACCAAGCACAGATGCCTGAATGGATGAGCTATCACTGAATGCAGAGAAACAGGTAAGGATTATTTCTTTATGACGTCCACATTTTAACACCTTTTTTTTTGTTGCTTGCATATTGCACACGCTTTATTTTGTGAACTTTCAATGAATACTTTTAGTCATAAAGCACTCTGTCATGTGGGCCACCTTCTCAAAAACAGCCTGCTAAATTTGCTTACATTTATCACATTTAAACTCCAGCTGCACACTACAATATGCAAGATAATTAGATCTCATTTTCTCCTGAAGAATTTTGTGTTACAAAGAAAGTTACTCTAATTTCACATATACATTTGTAGCCTGTACAGAATTAAGCTCACATTTGAAAAATAACACCTGTTCTAGGTTTTTTTTGTTTGGTTTTTTTTTTTTTTTAAATTAAAAAATTATAAAAAACCTCCAAACTAAAACAAGAATAGACTTGGAATCATCACAAGAGCAAATAAAATATTTTCAAAATGGGGAAAATGTAAATTGACCAAGATAAGTATTAGAAAAGTGTCATACTGCACCACAACAACAACAACAGAAAAAAAAGCAGTATAAACCCAAAAAATCCTGAATTTACAATGTTATTAACAAATGTCCTCACTCAAAGAATCCCTTGTTCTTTCCTTTCTGGTTACCCAAACTCTTGCGTATATAAAAAATATATCTGATTAATAAATGTTTTAATTTTGTTATATTTTTTTTCTATTGAAAAAATATTTTCAAGTAGTGTGATAAATTTAGAAATTAATTTTCATGAAATATATCCAGGTTGTGTGCATGCAACAATGTCAATTCTGCACCCTCACTACCAGGGATGAAAAAACTGGCAAAAGACAATCTAAAAGTGCACATACATGGTTTGGGTCAGCTGTGAACGATTTTGAAACCCCGTTAACAGATAATAGACTCATACCTCCTCAGTAATGTATTTAATTGTGAAAAAGGCTCCTTCCACAGATGTCCTGTTGTTGGCCATGGAAACAATGATAGGCAAAATGGATAATAAAATGATGAAGCAAAAATCAACTTTTAAATTATTCTGTGGTGTGTTAGTATTTTTAGAAAGGCTTCAGGTAAGTATGGTTTTCTTTCTGTAAGAGCACCTCTACTAAAAAACTATTCAGATGTGGAATTTGGACAGAATTTTTGAAGTGACAGTCACAGAAAAGAACACTTTTCCCCCCCCCCACTGAAGGGCTGTGATCCTGCAAAACTCCTGTGCTGATGAGTTCAATGGGACTCCTCATGCTGGCAAAATTACCTTTGGAGCTACAATAGGACTGGAGCTGCCCTTCTTTAAACAAGCTCATCAAATTGGCATTGTAGAACATCAGTGACTCCTGATCTTTAGAAAACCTGCTCCCCAGTTAAATCTGCCCTTTTTTTTTTTTTAATGAAAGAAAAATTTACTTAGTGCACTACTGTTATCTCACCTAAATTAATGCAACTATTCCAACATAAAGTGACAACAGTGAATCAGGCCTCGTGTGTCTTACTCTGTGATCTGGTTGGAAGCATAATCTTTTCTGAGTTGCTTTCTGATTTTCATTCTTTGTCACTGATATACAATGGCAGCCTTTTCCAAGACTTAGGAAGTACACTGTGATTTAGCAGCTGTAAATTAAGCAGTCAATACCGTTATGATTACACAAAGTAGTTAGTTCATTTTGATATACACACAGATTATACTAATTACCCAAATGCACGTTTTAACAGAAGAGTTGTGATGCTTGAGTATATTGGAATGCCACGGAACTCAAAACTACCCTCCAAACGACACAGAAATGAACAGAAGCATCTGCACAGGGTTACGTGTGACATGCATTGCAGATCGGCGTGGAGTTCCCACAGCACGCAGCCGTGCGCTCCTGCCCCTGCTCCCAGGAGTGCACATCCCATGCAAAAGTTTGGAAATGTAGCCCAGCACGTCTGTGTCAGTTGTCTGAGTAAAACATGGAAGCTGGAAGTCTTAGAGAGGTACAAACATTATGTTAGGCCTTTGCTGACGTTTTCTTGCATGTAAATATGGCTATTGAAGGGTTCTAAAGGTAATATCTCGGATGTCCTTTAGAGATCTGTACTAAATGAAGATCTGGCCGGGAATGACCAGAGCTCCATTTCAGCAGAGTCTGCTCTTTACTTCTAAAAGCAGTTAGAAGTAGACTCAAGGCAACATGTTAGCACACTGCTGTCCTGCATCTCCTTTTCTGCCTTTGTGCAAGGTCACTGAATCCTGCAGCCTGTAACTTCCAGCAGCAGTGGGGCTGTACCGCCGCCCTCGGCCGGAGGAGGATATGGCCGGCCTGCTCCCATGGGAATAATCCCACCACCCCACCCACGGCTGGCCCTCTGAGGTCTGCTGCTGTTGGAGATGATTCCCTATCCAACAGCACAGACCTGCATTCTTGAAACAGAAAGCTCTTCTGAAATCTTTGTGTCCACAACAGAGCTGACAACCGTGTTCGACATGTGGTTATGGAAATGCTACAACCAGTTTTCCAGCAGTAGAAGCAAATGCTGAGTATTACATTAAAAAAAAAAAATTCTAGGGTGGTGAGGAATCCCAAGGATAAACAAGTTTTCCAACCTAATTTAAACTTTAAAGCATAAAAAGTGTCGAGTGCTAAAGTAATTGAAAATCAAGAACCTTCCTTAAGATTTCAACCAGATTACTCTCACTATGCTTTCAATTATTCACACAATGAAAACTCGCTACATAAAATCATCAGTCATTTCTGCAAACAATACTAATGTTTTGAGGCACCAGCTTACCAGCATTCAAACTATTATAAAGTAATATAATGATAGGACCCATACATTTGGATTTAATTAAGAGATAAAATAAATATTTATGTTAAACTTCTTTTTGATTGCACATTTGGTGTTGGAAGTTACATGGTCACAGAACATGAAAGAAGTCAAATACTTTTTGATCTACCAGCAAATTCTAAATACATCGATAAAGAAGCCACACCAGGCTGAATAGATTACTACTTTCAAGTAAGTCCATGAAAGTTTCCCAAATACTGTTATACAAAGTTACACATCCATGCTGAGTTATTCATCAATGTGTAGCAAGAGTCTTGCAGTAGGCCGGGATTTTATCGGCAGAGAATTGGTGGAGGAGCTGTGCAGTGTGATTAAAAATTCCAGTTTGGAAGCATTAACATGGAAGTACTTGTATAGTCTGAACTGCAGTTCTTGAAGTTGGGAAGAGCAGGAGAGAAGGATGAGAATATTTTTCCATTTTAGAAATGCTGAGGCACAAAACACAGTTGCTTCTATTACTTTCATACATGAAATCCTTTCTCCTGTATGTGCATCATGTGTAACCGCAAAGTCTGTAAACTGCTGACTATTCGTCTCTGGTGTCCAATGAGTGCAACTCCAATTCTTCTAATGTCACTGCAAGATAAAAAGTTTCATCGTGGATGCAAATATAATAAAGCCTCTTGTGCACAAAAGAATATAAATATATGATGACTTCTTCTCCAGGACAGTTCACCTTCCTGACCAGGGCATATAAGAAAGCTGCAAATGTTCAAGTTTTCTGCATCTGTCAATTTCAGTTTTTTTAAAGACAGCCATTTAAGAAAAAGAATATAATAAAAAAAATGCAGTTAGAGCACTCGGGCTTTTGTGATACTACTGGTCAATTAATTTTTCCAAATCTCAAGGACTAATCAGAGAGGTGAGTTTTAGTAGCCCATTTTAAGTAATGTGATCGTAGCAACTGTTTCCCAACTCATACTTGCAAAGAACTGGGGCTTATACACTCAGTATTGCAGTTCTGAGGCAGAAAGGACAGAGGTTGTGATGCCTTAGGTTTTAACTTTCATATTTCCACAGCCTGTATTGCTTAGTGTGTAACTCTGAAGTTTCTTGTAGCCTGTTCAACTCTGTTCTCTCATGCTAGGTAGACACAACAAAGCCTCTCTAAGCTTGCTCTCCCAGGACACCCAGATTGTCCTAGGCCCAAAATGTGTAAACCAACGTCTTTAGAAGGGGAGTAAGCTTGGGGAAATTACATCATTAACTGAAGCTTTAACTGGAGAATTAACCCTGATATGCAAATAAACCAAACTTATAAAAGTGTAAAGAACTTGTGACTCGGGGTCCATCTTGGGTGTAGCTTTTGGCCTGCCCAGTGTGTACCTTTGAAGGCCCTTCAAATAAATACCTACCTTTAATCCCTTATTCTTGTCTAGTCTCTGTTTTTAGGCGGCCACCTGAGGCATCAGTTGTGTTTCTGATGATTTGGGGAATGGTAGTGAGAGATTGTCTAAAGATCAAATTAGCCGTGAATCTTCCAGCCTGACCCAGATTTCCCTCCCAGCTTCCCTTCATCTCATCTAGACCTGCACCCCAGCTCTTGCCATCCACAGAGCTTGACTTTTTGGCAGGAATGAAGTCAACAGCCCCCAGAGTTCTGCACAATCCACCAATTTAGTTGTTCTATAAACATCCCCAGCTGCAAAATCTGAGAAAGATCACAGAGGCGACGAGGTCAGGGAAACTTCAGATAGGCCTTGTCAATTGTGCAAATCCCACACTGGGACATGCACAGATATTGCCTGTTTATCCTCAAAAACTGTATGATGATACAGCAAAGGAGCTCATGGGATGAGGCATGGCCTTTATGAGTTTCAGATCTGCAGCTCCAGATATCTGCCTCTGTATCCTCCCGCTGAGGAACCACTGCAACCACTGAGGAACCACTTGCAACTATCACGTGCTTAGGCTTAACATTCACGTGGGGGATGATACACAACACTTGAGGTCAGCAAAAATATTGAGCATCTGAGAAGCTAAAAGGAGTCAGCTAAAAGAATAAAGCTTTACAGTGGAGAGTGGTCTTAGAAATGCAAGACCAATGCTTAGCACTTGTCAAGGAGAGCCTGATAAAGCACAGAAAAAAGCCAGCAGGTCTTGGGAAACACAGGTTATTTGAAGAGAAAGGGAAACTTTCAAAAATTTGAAATGGTATCTAAAGAGAGTAGAAAGGATGATAACCTTAGATTAGCTGTAAAAGCACAGTAAGGCAAGCTGAAAAAGAACTTGAGGAACAAAGAACTTGACAAAAAAAACCCCAACAAATGAAATAATACAAAAAATAAAACTCACAATAAATCCTTTTGAAAACTCACTGGGTACAAAAAACCTGCCAGAAAATTTGTAGTCTAATGGTGATTTGGGTATAAAAGAGCACTGAAAGAGTGGCCATTGTTGGAAGACTTAACCATTTCTTTGAGCTGACATTCACTGTGGAAGAAATTGAAATGACTCCCATGCCAGCTCCTTTCTGGGGAACTTGTCTGAAGTTGAAGTGACTGCAGGAGAGGTTATACGACAAACTGAAAAACAAGCAACAACCCATGTCCCGAAAAAGACTACATTTAGGCAAGAGTTCCAAAAGAACATAAAGATGAAATAATGGAAGTACTGTCAGGCTTGTGAGAGAGGGAGTTATCAGCTGTGCTCCACGTGCTTAAAAATTTCTTGGTACCTGAAGTATGGAGCATGGTGCCAGACAAAATGTTTCCAGGGAAGATCTGGGGAACCACAGACTGGTGAGTCTGTGATCATTACAGGGCATAAGAGAAACTACAGGAAACTACAAAATTACTGGGTGCTTGGATAAATGAGCTACTTGAGTCACCATGGCTTTTGCAAATAAAAGTTCTATTTTATAAAACTACTTGTTTCCAATGGATGAAGATGATCCATTTGATACACCTCACTTGGATTTCCAAAAGCTTTAGGGAAGATTCCTCACAAAAGCTTTATAATGAAAATGAGGAGCAACTTCTAGGTAATACAGGGTGGAACATAATATGTAGCATAATGTGGTCTTTGCATGACTAAATAACTGGTTTAAAAACAGGAGGTGAGGAGTAAATTGTCAGGTTTTACAATGTAGTTATTGGTATAAATCTGCAGGGACCTCTGCTGGGATAATGTTGAACATTATTGTTCAACAAATCAGTAAATGGTCTGGGAAAACAGGTGAGCAAGAGGTGAAAAACTCAGCTGGTGAGGCTGAATTGTTCAGGGTGGGAAGGGAGAGAGCCAGCTGTGCAGAGCTTTGGAATGAGCTTACAAAACTAAGTGACTGTGCCATAATGCAGTAGATGGAATTCAATGTAGGTGAATGTGAAGGGATACGTGTGGGAGAAAATCAGCCCTAATTTTACATGTACAATTCCTGAATCTTAACTGACAACTACCAGTATTAATACAGGCAGTCCCAGCACCAAATGAAAGATTGGGAATTCATGGGAAGGGAACAGAGAGCAAAACAGATCCCATCGTCATGCTACAATGTGAATCCACAGTTTGCACAAACACTTCTATATTGAGTGCAGGGTTTGCATTAAAAAAACCCAATAGGGTGGTGTCAGAGATGGTTGGAACAACTTTCTTATCAGGACTGCTAAGGACTTGATGATATTCATAGCAAAGTAAAAAAATATTTTTTGCCACTGATTTCAGTGGTTTAGATCCAAACTGATTCCCCAGTGTCCCGGTCTGGACAAATTTGGAGGAAAGACACCCAGGAAACACGCTCATCCCTGGCCTTTTGGTTGTGTTTGGTGTGGTCACAGGGTGGAACTATCAGTTCTGGGTCTCTCCATTGCACATTTCTCTTGTATTGTTTTGGTAAATAACTGTATTTGTCTTTTGTTAGCTGAGCTAGGAAAGGAAATGAAAGCACTGTTCCATACTCCACAGTATTTGTGTGTCTGCAGCATCCAAACAAATTCAGGTTAATTAGTCACTGTAGGGATAATAGGTTATGTACTTACTCAATATTCATTCTTGAAACCATATCCAAAGTTGTGAAACCTGCTGCCATGAAGTTATTTTTATACTGACCCATTTTTATGGAATCCAGCCAGTCACTGACTGAAACAAACATAGGATATTCTGGAACTTCACCAGGTGAATCTGGCATTCTGTAAACAAAAAAAAAATGCAAAGGTTACCAAGCAATACAAAATAGGACACCCAATTTACTCTGGTAGACACTGTTTTTACTAAAAGGCAGAAGGAATGAGAGAGGAGTCTGAGCTGTAAAGGTCAGATCTTAACTGAGGATCTCTTTAACCCGCTGTCTAAAACTTATAAATCATGTCAGTCTGTCAAACTGCACTACTTAAACAATACATTTTATTATAGAACTGCAGCTCAGTAACACAGTGAGGAAAAGGCCTCTCCCACTGCTCTTATTTTTGTTCCACAGAATGTTTCCTTGCAGATCAACACGTTCAGGATCATAATAACTGGTTAATGCAGTAGTCAATGTAGAGGACAAAGAAAATTTAGCATAAGATGCAATTTAAAAAATTAAACCACCATGAGATGATTTTTACATTTATGTACAACTCCCCCCACTGATGGCTCCTTATTGTGATACCATTATGCTACAGGAACACTTTGATTACAGTACTCAAAAGCTAAAACTCACCCTAAAAGAAGAAAAAAGAATAAAGTATTATATCTTTGCTTTTACATAGAATTGCACAGAGTAGCAAACAAAATTTGAGCTAATTTAGTCACATTTCTTTTTAAGTTCTTTCCCTAATATTATCACAACTGAAACAAAGATGGGAAAAAAAAAATCCAATTCTGGGGCATTGATTTCCAGTCTTCTGTTGTGTGCCACACTTGGGAGGGCTCACAACTTCCACTGGCTTTATGCATTTTGTGTAGAGAAACTCTATGAACAAAATGCAGAAAATGCACACTGCTGTTTGTAAAAGCTTTATGATAGTCTTTAGGAGAAAGACAGGATTCATTGAAAATGAAAATTTAGCAAAAGCCAGCCAACATTAACTGATGGAACATGACTTAATGTGTAATGTTGGAAGGAACACAGCCCAGTGTCTTAACATACCAAGTTTCACCCACACTTATTCAAATACATGAAGTACAGTGATTTTCATTCGTATTATCAAAATGATAGAGGGAGAAACTGAAGGACAGGAGAACACTGTTAACTACAAGCTGTAACTAAAGACCTACCATGGTCTGACCCTTCCCATCTGAATTATTCTATGATTCTATAGAATAACTGCTGATCTTCTAAGTTACCCAACAACTGCATCAAGCATTCTCAAATGAATGGAAAACGCTTTCCCAAGCAGGTGAAGTCAATAATAGTTCAATAAAGCAGAAATTTTTTAGATCTTAAGCTGTGATTTAAAATAAAAAGAGATAAAAATACATTACTCTGATGCTAAATAAAGTGATCCAGGTACAAATAGCAAGTCATACATATATTTATATGCATATACACATAGAGGCTGCTAGCTCGAGGGGATGGATATTTAATCCCACAAGTCCCCCTAGTCTGTGTTGATGAAATGGCTGTAGGCCTAACTCCAGGTTTTCCTACCAACTTCTCCATTCAGCCTTTCCCACAACAAGGTACTAGCCCCAGTTTTGCCTTTTTGCTCAGCCCTTCTCAAAAGCATTTAAAGGTTCTCAGCAAACCCCACTCAGGGCTTGAGAACCCCTCATAAACCCAGGAAGTCTCCATGAAAACACTTTTATCTTAAGGTGACTTTTAGTGGTGAATGAATAGAGTGAGGCCACCTGGACCTTCATGGATTTCGGCTGATATGCAGGGACAGCTTGGATCAATAAGCCTACAAATACTGACAAATTCTTCCACCACAGCCTTGCTTATCCTGCGGCTGCATTCATTTCTGTAATATTATTAATGAAAAAAGTCCTGGGCAACAGCATCAAGAATTTGTTGTGGAATAGTAACAGCATAATCTCTTATTTGGTCACTGCTGCCATTCTGCTGCAGATAAATAAAGATTTAGCAGGCTAAGACACAACTACTTTCTGCAGGATATTACTCCAAGGCAGTTCAGAAATTGCTTGAGCACTGTCAGATGGAAAGACAGGCTGTTGAATAGAGAAAAGAAATTACAAAGAGAAAACAAGCACATAGGAAAAACACACACCAAAAAAAAAACAAACCAAAAAAAAAAACAAAAACCAAAAAAAAAAAAACCCCACAAAGAGATTCACAAAGATTAAGGATAGACAGTGCACAAACAGAACTCAGCCAAAAATAATTATAAAAAAGCCTAATATAATCTGCATGGCTTGAGAAAAAAACCTCCTTATACAACAGTGTATTAACAAGACAGCAAACCTTAAAAAACTCTTAAAATTATTTGAAACTGCGTGACTTTATGAACTTTGTCGTTCTCCCACCCCTACTTAATGCCCCAGACCACGTAATGATAGCCACTGTGTGTTATGAAAAAACAAAATGTACCAAAAAGAGTCTTACACAAGTACGTCCTCCACTAGTGTGTGAAGGGTGCTGGGATTGCGGATCAGCTTGTCCAGGAAGCTGACAATGTCACTGAATTTGGGACGGTGGTTCCTCTCCTTCTGCCAGCAGTGAAGCATTAGTTGGTGAAGAGAAGCTGGGCAGCCCATGGGAGCTGGAAGCCTGTAGCCCTCTTCAATGGACAGTATAACCTACAGAAATACAGTGTGTATGATTACCAGGCATTAAATGCTGAAAGGATGGGGTGACACTGACAATTAGAAACCAGAGAGGATAAATTATTAACGGCACAGCCACCCTCACTTTATGCATTGCTGGGGCTTCGCTCAGGGAATCAGGACTGGCAGGGGTGTGACCAGAGGATACAGGAAATATTTTGTAGGCATATGAAACACAGCAGGAACTTTTTTAGGCTCTCTGGTCATCCTCTTCAAACAGCTGAGAACGGAGAAGGGGAATAAAGAACTCACCAAAACACCATAATTTTCATCCACTTCAGGGGCCACAAAGTGACCTGGTGTGGCCACTGCATCCCACCATGCTCTATTATTTGGATTCTGACACAGCGTTTGTGTGTGGCAATGCCCTGATACACTTAAGCACTACAAATACACGTTGTGGCCCCTGACAAATTTACTTGGTGTTCACAAATTTCTGCTGATCCTTAAAGTATAATTAAATCAGGCAATGTCCCCCACACCAAGTTACAGCACAGTTATTATGGAGTTTCCCTCAGAAACCTGGATGTTCGAGATGTTTATGACTAAACAAAAGTTAATAAAATTATGGTATTACCCTAAAGTGAGTGAGACCTTTAGATTCAGCAGATCCAGAAAATATGTTTGGTAAGGATTTGGAAAGAAAGAGGTCTGATGTCAAAGGTAAATCACAAGTAAGAAAAATTACAGTTGGTCAGAGTTGAAGGAAAGCTGCTTTTTAGTAACATGGGTAGCAAAAATTATTGTTTGAAAATGGGATGGCATATCAGCATGGCTGGATAGGAGTTAGCAAAAGTAGGTAAGGTCCATGGAAAGCTTCACGGGTTCGTAAAAGCCTACATAGATTCATCCCATGAAAGATTTCAGAAACATGAGGAGAGGTCAGTAGATTCTGCAATGAGTGGCGGTAGCAGTGTGGATGAAATCACACAGTCAGGATTTTTTTGGTATAAAAAAGAATGCCAAGCTAGTCAGTGGCTGATCAAAAACAAAGCTAGGAAAAACACCAACCCTACCACACATGCATAACCCTCCCACATAAAAATCCATTTAGCCAGTGCTAAATGTTTCCTAATGTACAAATGATTGTACACAATATTTATAACCACACAGTGCACTTAGGAGGAACACACCGACTGCATTGATCCCCACTGTGCTGCAAGGAGACATCCATCATTTTCACACAGATGTATGTACATGCTGCAGACATATTAATGCAGCTGGAAGGGGTTACATTAAACTGTTTACAACAAATCAATGTTTTACAGCACCAGCTCTGGCTTCAATTTATTCAATCTTATTATCCTGGAATATATCCCCGTTCTCTATTTGAATTCTGAATTAATGTTGGCTCTGCTCACCAATGCCTAATGCTTATGCTGCAAGCATTATGCAAATAAAATAAGAGTAATGAAGCTACGTTAGGACCTGAGCTCCCCTTGATAGCATGGCAGGAAATGGAACAAGGCTTCTGTACCTGCTCACAGCTGCTTGTCTGTGTTTTATAAACACAGGTGACTTGGTCCTGTAATGTACATGCTGCTCGTAGAGGAAAAAATGCCATCCCATTGCCAGAGAAGTATTTCCTTCAGAACCTTGCCTCCCACTGATGAAAATGCCCCCGTGGACTCAAGATGGGCAAAACTCAACCCCACGTGCATGGAATTTTATTCACGTTTGTTTTTACATTTATTATTAATGTATCTCAAGCAGTTTGTCAAAAGTGGCTTCATAAAACACTCCTGACAGTGAGGGGAAGAGCTTGGTTGGTACTGGCCACTGAAGAGGCCATCCTTAGCAGCCCAGAAACGCAGATACCGTCATCTTTGCATTTAACTGTGCCTGTTGCAAATGATGAATTTATGAAATGTATTTTGCTTTTAAGGCAACAGGAAAGCTGCTCTACTTTTATGAGACATATAGCATTTGCTCCACACAACAATAGAGGGCTGATGAGGTTTTGCTGAAGTAATTTATTCAGGAAAAACCCAAAAGCGACCATAATTTTCCAGACATATTTTCTCTGCCACACTTTATTTTAACGTATCTTTGAAAATGTAGTCACAGTGCATTTTGTTTCCTCTCTTGTTCAAAAGGAACATTTCGGTATGAAGTGAAATGCCAGCTGGTACTGGGATAATTATAATTTCTCATTAATACCAGCACATTTTAAAAATAAATTGGAAATATTGCCTCATTAGTATCCCTTGTGAGGCAAGTATTATTTTTAGAGTCTAAGAAGCAAGAGTAAAGATGTGATAAGTGTCTAATACTGCAATGGGAATCAAGTCTCAAAGGAAGAATTACAGCTTTTTAGTTCCTTATTTATTTATATATTTATTTTAGCTCTTGCTCTGCCACGTGCATGGCACCCATCTCTCTCTGTTCAGAGAAATCAGATATCCATGTACCTAAAAGGGAAGAAGTATTACATTTTTCTTAGTAATATACAATTATATATTATAAAACATGTAAAGATTTTACATATTAACTCCTTTCAAATGCCTTTTTCCCTTGTCAGTTTAAGGTTGACAAAGCACCACATTAATCACGAAATCTGCATCTACAAAAAGGATACAGCAACAGCTTGTTCGATCTTAGACATAGCTGTGAAGTTTGACCACAGGGTTAATATTAAATATTGGTTATGATACCAGCGTTGTCTGAACAGTATTTTATGGACTTCTACAGAAAATTTATACATGTTTAATTTCAAATTAATTGGCAACTGGCAAAAATGCCATCTGAAAATGAAGCTGTAATCTTCCTGACAGTTTCATTATTAATAGTAACATAGATTCTTGCTTTCAAAAGTTAACTGACAGCTTTTTAAATGAGACTGAGACAGAAGAGTGTCCAGAGGGACATTGTCCCTGTGTCCTCCTGACATCTGAAAAATCTACCAGGAGGGAGAGGCAGCTGCTCCTGCCTCATGGTACAGAGCCAATCCCATGTGCCTGCCAAGTGTTCTGATATCTGTGGGTTCAGAGGAATATCTGAGGATAAGGGGGTTTTTTTCAGTATTACAAGAAACTTTCAGGAGTGTAAGGAGTTTTATTCTGTTTGCTACAGTGGTTTTCTTGCATACCAATTACAAATCCATTAAATATTCTTTTCATTTTTTTTCCTTCTTTTTGAATACTGTAGCTCTGCACCATGCACTAATTTATACAGTGGCCTCTAACAGGTGTCCCAGTAGACTTCACTCACAGCTGTTCTACAAACCAAATGCATGGAATATAAATCTTCCTTCCCTCACATGAGCATTAGCAAGCCAGGCTCTTAGCACAATCTGTTCATCAGTACACTAGTTTCCTTGGAAAGTTCAATATCTTGGCTAATGTTTATTAATTAAGCAATAAGACACGACAGACTGTGCAGCAGCCCTAATTAATGGACACCTCTGGTGCCTGCCACACATCTAAGAAGTGCATTAATCAGCATCAACACAGTTTGGAAGTGACTTACCACAATAATAAAATGGTTATTTACTTAAACAAGAGCATTTCTCAAACTTAGCAACATTTTTAAGCCTCTGCATTACGCCACGTACAGTATTAATTTTATGAGAAGCCTTTTTCAACTGAGTTTCCTTAAGTTCAGCTTCCAAATCCTTGCTAAGGAATATAAATAGAGGATGCTGGATTTGCAGAAGTGTTGAGTCATTCTGGATACCTGTGAGCAGCTGTAGTCTCTGAACACCAAACTGGGTTTATTTAGGTGGCAAGTACCAGTTTAGAACTTCTCACATCAGCTGTGTTCATCACTTACTTAGCCATGGTCTAAAAAAGTGAGTTCATTTCCCAAAGCTGTATAATTAGAAAAGCAGTTGGCAAGATGGGATGGAAAAAAACAAACCCCCAAACCAGACCGAGCTCTGCTGAGTTTATACTTGGAAAACTTTCGGTGATATACCAAAACCCACCCAATTCAAGAAATATTTTAATTGCTATCTAGAGAAGAGCTTTATTATGATCAAAACTCAGTAAGTGTTTTAATGGCAATGTCAGCAGACATTTTGATGTAGCAGAATGTCTGACTATACCCATGCAAGACCTTATCAACTGTTGTTTGCATCCTGTGTCTTTTACGAATCTGTTTAGTGCACATCCCTCTCTGTTGTTTTCCCTTCCATCTGTGCAGTACCACTGACCTTTGAAAGTCCTATTATTTCTGCAAAATAAGCTCCTGTGAATTCAGGGCAATTTATTGTACTAAAAGAACTGTCCCAATATCCAGTAAAATAAGCTTTACATTATGTCTAATAACTTGGAATTTCCCAGTGACACTCGAAGTCACTAAATGTATGTAGAAGGTCACAGGTGCTCACTGCTCTCATTCTGGCACTGAAGGCCTGTGGGTAGGAGAAAAGGAGTCCTTTGTGCTGGGAACTGCTGAACTGCAGGGAAAGCCCCCAGCAACTGGCATCATTAGGGCCTCCAGCATTATTTTGTAATAGCAGATACTTTTATTTTGGATGTAGGAGTAATTAAACGTTGCTATCTTCATGCCGTAGCTGATTATTTAATATATTCTGAATGGAGAGGTTTGTGATAGTCTTTTTTTTTGTTTCTGATGGGTTTGGTTGTTTTTTTCCTTTTCTTCCTGAAACAGTGAAATTATTTTTTTAAATTAAAATCTCTCTCAGATCCTTATCCCCAAATGACCGATCAGCCTTAACAAGCAACCAGACTTGAAGAGCTGAATAACTTAGCAACAATGTAAAAACAGCCATCTGGGAAAGTCTTGTCAATTCTTCAGAACCAATGCAGGAATATTCTAAGCACATATATGAGAGAGGTTAAGGTGGCTTGGCTGATATTCCACATTTTGACATAGAGATTGATGGCTGGTGTGAAGTCTGAGTGTACCAGTTTGAGCTGTCACAGGGACCCATCAGACAAGAGAATTCGTGAAATTTAAATTGTGGTAGAGAAAAAAAATCCCATGATTTCCCCTTTCCCATGCTTCTTTTTCTAGAACAAACCTTCAAGACTAGAAGCAAATGTGGGATTTTTTTTAATTGTGAAGGCTTATTTGGCCACCACTTTTGGATTAAAAAAAAAAGTCAGAAGAAAGCATAACTTTTTTATGAGGGAGAACTATTGTCCTGCACTGTGGTTAAGCCTATACACAGTTTGCAAGGTAAGAAGAATGCACTGAATTCTTAGAAAGGAGAATTGACAAATGCATTTCTCATGGCAGCTTCATTCTTTCAGGATTTAACCACGGGTGCCCATTGAAGGGCAGTGTCAGACTGCACTGGAGATAAGGGGCCAACTCCATCATCAGAATAGTTCCAGTATTCCCTTGAGTTTTGGTTTACAACTTCACTGAGAACTTCATCCACTTGCCTATGATTCTTTGGAACAGTCTTTACTCCATGGGAGGAAGCAGGTCAAGCTTTGAGCTAGAGAGGGCCAAGTCTTTGGGTTGCATAAATTACCTTTCCCATGGAAGCTGACAGAATTACAATGATTTAAATAAGCTGAGATTCCAGCCCAGAAAGGGAATTGGATAGCAAAGCAGGGCAGGGAGTGGCAATAACTTTCCAAGAACACTTCACTGAGTTGCAGATTAGTCCTGGGCAGTACTCACATCCTGGTTGGACATCTCCCAGTATGGCCTCTCTCCGTAGGACATCACCTCCCACATGACAATTCCGTAGCTCCAAGCGTCGCTGGCTGAGGAGAACTTCCGGTAAGCGATGGCTTCAGGAGCAGTCCACCTGATGGGGATCTTCCCACCCTGGAAAATTGGTTGAAAATCGGTCAATATGATTAGCATACAGAGTAACGCATGTTTTAAAAGGAAAAAAAAAAAATCCTGGATTCTGAGATTCCACATTCTGACTTCCATCAATTTGCCTTGTCAATTTGCTGCAAGTGGAAAGGAAGAAATATGCCTTTTTATGGAATTTGAAAAAAATTTGATTTCATATGTAGCCTAATTCACCAATACCTGCACTCTGTGAAAACAACCCAGTTCAAAGAGCAGAAAGCATTTGAGATGATTAATGTTTGTTCAGTCATATAAATAATCAGAACATGCTTTTTGATTGAAAACGTCCCAAGCCTTAAATTCCTAGTTCATTGACATTTAAGCTTTTTCTCCTAAATGAAACAGAAACATCTATTGCAAAATGGAACCCTGAAAGCTCTTAATAAAATTATATAATCAGAAAAGAAGCTATAGGTGTGCTATATGCTTTCAAAGCATTATATTTGATGGCACCTTTTAATTTTTGTTGTGCCCTTTAAATATCCAGGCAGAAAACAAACCAAGTGTGTTTCTAAATGGGCATTTCCTTAGGTTATTTGACAGTGTCATTCTGCAGCCTACAACTTAAAATCCAAGCTGTCCCACTAAAAAAAAATAGTAAGAAATCAATCAACAAACCCAACTTACCGTTTACAAGACCACAGGTTGCAGGACTTTTCTCTGACAGTAGTACTTTATACCACTGAATCTCTTCTATTCTCTCATACATAGTTTCTGTATGAAACCTACTTTTCCACGTCAGAAAAAAAAAGGTATTTCCTCTCCAGGTACATTGCTCATTTCAAAGGTATATTTTTTTCTTTTCAAGAGTGTACATTTATCATCATTCTCACTGAACTCTTTAGAGAGAGAAAAGCAGTATGGTGAAGGTGCCACTAGGTGGTAGAAGGAGTCAGCAGAGCTGAGCTCACTCAGCAGTAGTTGCTTTCAACAAGCAGGAATAGAAATACAATTATAATACTGAGCAGAATCTGACTGAAACAAAAGGGGAAATGAACTAGAACATCCGTTTGGCAATTGAAGAGAAGCCAAAGTTAAAAACAAGTATGTAAATCCCTGTTAATTTGCTTTGAATGTATAAAAAATTGTCTGTGAGTTGTTGAGGCCTGACTTTGGCTGGTTGAGAAGCTGCTTGTTCTACCAATAAATTGTTCAAAGTCCAAGCTCTGTGTCTGTGAGGATGTGCCCCTCAGCCAACCTCTCCTTTGCGATGGAAAACGCATGGTTAACATTTATGTTGCATGACAGTGGCCAGGATGTCCTTTGTACCACGTTACATTTTTTGCAGCTGTTTTTTCAAAGCCTTTGCTTCCTCAACGTGTGGTAAATCACTGATATTAGCACTAATAAGGGATTTTGGTATTTTTGCCCAAATACCTCCACTATCTGCCTTTTATTTATCCATTATCCTGGTGGTCAGAGCACTCCTCCGGCACATCAGAGATGCAAAAGACTTTATGCCTCACCTGCTGCCACCTGCCCTCACCAGCACTGCGGTGTGTGATGCTCTTGGTCCCTTCCTGGTACAGCTGTTTCACTTGGGAAGCAATTAAAAGTGGTTTTTGGGTATGAGACTGAAGAAATATGGGGACAAAGGAGAGTTGTGACAAGATGTTCTCCAAGGAAAGGCCAGGCTGATTTCTTGTCTCTTCTCCAGGAAATATTTATTTAATACCTTCTAAAGAAATTGGATAAGAGCACTTGGTGTTTGATCTCAGAGGCTGGTTTCAGTGGTCTTTTCATGGAATATGCAAGGCCAGGCTTCCTGAGGTAGTGGAAAAATTTCAGTGCCACAAATGTGCACCTTACACTGGGATGTCCAACCAAAAGGATGCATACTCTGAGAAACAGAGTTTTAGGGTCTAACAGCAAAAGATACTTCAAAAATACCTCTTTGCATCACAAAGTTATGGGCCTTGTCCTTTCTACTGGATCGGGTTTAGTTCTTTATTTCTAAACATTTCATCACCAAACTTACGTAATTCCATCCTCAGTCAGATTCCGGTTTTGGAGAGTTTTATTAATTATGTATTGTTTTTTGAATTTTAATGAAATTCTTACGTCAATAATTAAATATCTACTTGTAGGTAAAACACAAATCTATGCATGCAAATAAAAGGCATTTGGCTATTTATACATTTTACTTTCAATGTCTATAACATATTTTGGGTAACATAACAGGAAAACTGCCTTTACACTGTATCCTTTTCATAAAGCTGATCTTGTATTCCCAAATTATACTCAAAAGAGAGGGCACATCTTGAGCAGTGTTTGCAGCTAGATTTGTGGCTCCTGTTTGCAGCTAGATTTGTGACTCCTGGCTAAATAAAAATGAGTTTTAAAGAATCTGATCAGACTCTGTAACTACTTTCACGACACAGCTTTACTGACTGATCCCTTTTGGACTGAAACAGTAGTGGCTCATTGAGTGTGAAAATGAGACTGAAGAACAGAATCTTAACAAAATTCAAGGCAGTTCACGTTCAAGGGCATAAGATGTGTTCAGAGTTGTAATGTAAAATAAAATCCTTTTGTGCTGGCTCTAAAAACCTCTGAAATTTTTACAGTGGATTCATCTTGTGTATGAAGTTGTTATATTCATAAAAATGTAAATTCCAATAACTTAATTATGTTTGCAGAGTATCTTTTTATGCAAAAAAGTTGTTTTATTTATTTGAAAGCCATGCAAAAGGTGGAGATTGCAATATGAGAACCTTAAGAAACATATATGACTGAACAGTAGTAATAGCTGCTCAGGCATAATAAAAGAACACATAAGGTTTAGAGTAGCTGAAGACACATTTCCCATTTCTGATTAGAGTAATAAACAGTGCTACTGGTACTAGATATGCCTTTTTATATTTTAATCTAACTGGGGAAATAACAAATGCAATACTTACTGTTTACTCAACACCTCACCTTCAAATTAACATAATTTATAAATCATCACTTTGCTGCTATAGAGCAATGAAATCTCTCAGAGCTGCCTGCATTAGAAAGCCTTTTTTGCTTTTATGTTATTCTCTCTTCTTTTGGGGAGGGGGGGTGGGGAGGAGGGGCAGAACGGGTGTTAGGAAACAAATTGTTTTTCTGCTTCATCTCATACATTAATAACGATATCAGTGATAACCTAATTTTATTTTCACACAGCGAAATAACACTAACTCCACTGTTCAAATAATTAGAATTCAGCCTTTTTTCCTGTATGCTGCCAGCTGAACAGTGCCTATCTCCTGATTTTTTTTGTGATTGTAATTTAATAAGCAATTTTACCATGCAGCATCAAGGGTCCCCTTGGAATTATAATATTAGGCTCACATTGCTGAGCTTGTAGAAGTGTTCAGAGATGAGCCCTTGAAATGAAATTTACCCCCTCAGCCACACCTACACACACGCTCGCTTTCCCTGCAGAACTGGCAACAGCACAGTTTGCCATACATTTAAAGGCAGGACTGGAACTCCATGGTGCAGAACACCTCATTCTTTTCCTCAGGCCATGCATGAAAGAGAGACAGACTTCACAAAATGCCATCTCTTCTCTGAGCTCACAGCACCAAAAAGTACTTATGATGTCTTGCGTGGCCACAACTGTGTTTTTGCTTTCTCTGGTTTGAATTTTTTTCTATTCGGCATGTTAGACATCTCTTTAAAACCAGGAGGCATTAACAGTTCCTTTAATTAAAAATCTAGCCATATTTCTAAACTCCACATGAACAATAATGTAGCTGGCAGCTACTCCCCATTATTCTACCAAAAAAAGTTGGGATGTATTGGCAAGCTCAAAATGTGTGATATGAAGAAGCAAAGGAGGAAGCCTTTTAGATGCCCAGAACTTTTGGCATGCGGTGGTAGCTCATTAAAGTCAGGAGTGAGGAGTGTATCTCAGGCTCTCTCTCCCACTGAGAGCCTGAGATACAAAACTGAAGGCAAGGTGTGTGTGAATTCCTAGTGCATGTGGCACAGGCAGCAGCACACAGCAGCAGCCAGAAGCAAACCCAGCGAGTGCACCAGGCTCACCGTGCCCCAGAGATGTGAGAAATGCCTGTTCCTGTTGAAAAGCCTGTTCTGGATTTTCCTGGAATGACAGACACTTCAGAGGGACTGCCACAGCGCTGGCTGCAGTTCTCCTAAATGCTGAGGAGCGAACCCATCAGATCCAGGTGCACAGCTATCTAGAACTGTCTGGTTCTGGGAGAAAAGGTGCTGAACTGTGTGCACGATTAGTCTGATCCGGCACGGGAATTCCTGTGCATCTGTCAGTTACTGCTCCTTCATGTGCGATCGTGCAATCATTTTCCAAGACACAAGTATGTACCTGTCTGTACCTCAATGACAGAAACAGGGGGAAAAAGAGAACTTCAGAGTGAAGAGAGACCAAAGTAATGAAAGAGATTAGTTTTAAATATCAGACATAATTCATCACTCTGTACAAAAACCTTCTGCCACTTTACTGGAGTGATGCTTTTATTTGATGCTCAAATTTTTCACGTGCAAACCTACAAGAAGTCAGAATTTAACGTCCTCAAAATCATAATTTAGAACTATTCAGTACTATCAACAGTCTTCTGTTGTGTCTATGGAAATATCAGAGGAACTACATGGCAAGATAACAAAGCTGCTCTGAAAAAGCATTTCAGAATTTGTGCTCATTATGCCCAATTCCAGTCAGTTCTATCAATCTCATTTCCCTCAGAATTGAAATGAATAAACCCCGCTGATTTTCAAAAAACCTGAATTTGCTTTTACTCTCTGGGAAAATATTAATTTTCTTTCAAATGTCCTGATTAACAGTGCTGAAGTTAAATATGTGGAACTTGATTTTTTTCCCCCTAAGTTAGCTATTCAGATTTTCAGAACAAGTTATTTATGGCTCTGAGAATATGTTAATTTTAGTGTCTGTTAACCCCTACACTGCACATCTGTTTGTGTCTTCCAAAGGAGGGAAAGCTCTTGATGGATGGAAAGAATCAGCACTGAAGATATTGGCAGAATTAAAGCAGACAAGATAAAATGTCTGACCACAGATCATCAGAAACACTTCACATTAACCAGCACTGATATCAGAAGTGTATCAGGGTGCTTCTCCAAAATACTCCACACCAACCTGTCATTTTGTCTTCCTAAAGGCCATCAGATGGATGAATTGAGTAGTGCTACGCAGACATGCAAACCTCCAGCAAGGCAGATATATCCTACTCTGTCATCTTTTGGCTCAAAAATTAAAGAATTAAAATATTAAATTACTTTGCTAAAATTCAAAGAATTATGAAATCAGGAACAGTCTCTAATACAGTGGAGATTCTCATTAGGAGTGGCAGCAGCATTCATTTCCTTTGAAACAAAGTCCTTCAGCATGCAGGCCCTTGCCTGCTCTGAGACACTGATCTTACCTGGGGCTGAGAGATCATAAGAAGTCTGTTAAAAATGCATAGTTCTGACCCTCAAAATCCACGTAAGTGAAATGGTAGTGCTTATTTTTGACCATTTACATCAATCCTGCCTTCGTATTTTCTTGACAGGGCAATTTAAGGAGCTTTATACAAAGACACAGCAAACTCCCAAATACAAGTGGTTGATACCATTGCCTCTTGTTTGTGCAACTAACTGGACTCTACATCTTTTCTTGTTAGACAGGATGCCTTTATCTACAAGGTGCTCATTGAAAACAGATGGATTTTTTTTTGCCAGAAATATTAGTTAAGTTTTAAAATATTTGTTTAGTTTTTAAATTGCAAAGTATTTTTGTTCATTCCAGGCCAGGCAGGTCAGTAAGGACTGGCAGTGCCCTCAGAGCCCTGGTGAGAACCAGTCAAATGTACAAAGACAGATAAACACAAGTATTTTGGAAAACCTCTTTGAGACTGGTCTTTTGAAAGGTACTGACAAGACTGGTGGGGCCAAGGAGTCTCATGCTGTTTTAGAGAGTGGGATTTTACACTTCTTTAGGATTAAGAATGCATTTTACAGTATTGTGTGCTTGGCTCTCAATCACAGAGAAACCCTTTCCTCTTCTGAAATTAAATATCAGAAGCATGCATCTCTACCAAATCCAGTTTAGAAACTGTAGCACTATTTGGCAGTAATGACAGGAAAAAATGTCATTTTTCCTTGAAACTAATATTTCTGGCAAAGATCTCTCTCTTCTCAAGAGCATCAATTTCAAGCTATCTGCCAGCTGTGTCAGCACAGCTCACATTACAGCCGTAACCAATTTCTTGAGAGTTACTCCTCCAGAGTCCTTCAATCTGCACATCCAGCCCATCCACTTCGCTTACACAAGGGGTCCTACCAAAGTCAATGGAAAAGGTGAAAAGGATTTTTTTTTGTTCTGAGATGCTTATTTGAAGGACGCCTTACGTTGCACAAATCTGCAACAAAGGAATTTGCTACGTGGTCCATTCTTCAGCAGAACTGAGTTACCAAACACAAATATGTCTCTAAACTCAAGTAATTTAAGTTGAAAAAAAAGAACTTAACCAGGCACTATATCTTTTCTTAAAAGCATCAAGGAAGGCTCATCTCTGAAATTATGCCCCTGGCTTGCCCAGGGCTTCATGAAGTATTTATTATTGGATCAAAAATAAACTGTTACCATGCACTGCTTGAACACTGGATGTTATCATCTATCATTAACGATTTCACAGCTAGTGATTTCCACACTCATATCTAGCTGACATGCACAGCAAACACTTCCCAAGTTTCAGGAATCAAGTGGCCTCTCTCTGTGCTGCCATAATTCCCAGATCATTCATTCTGCCTTGCCACTGAACCCTTGCCATAATTCCTTCCACACCACACAATTTGAAGTGGCCAATAAAAACTCAGAAGCATCTGGGAACTTGGAAAGTGAGAACACACTGAAATGAATTTAAATGTAAAATTAACACTATATAGGCTATAGTACTGTCTCCAGTAAACATTTTCGTATTCTATTCCTTGGAATGCTGTTCTAGAGAGAATACTGAATTCATATACAACTTTCTTTGGGGTACGTGAGATTTTATTTACCTAGGGCTTCTTCAAAATTTATTCCAGAAACAAGTTGGAAACACCACAAAAATTAGGCTTTTCTTCTGAGAGTTGCAGTGCCACACATGGATGATCATCAGAATTATTATGAGGCTTAGCTACTCTGCAAGTATCACTGCTTTAGTTTTCATCCCAGCTGCATCAAGAAGTGCAGAGGAGAATTAATATCTTAGTAACTGATGAATTAAATTTTCTGCTCACATTTTTGGGAGGTCGCTTCTCATTTTATCCTGAAGGAGTTTGCTGGTTATTTAAGTTTCAGTCAATTCATGGATAAGTAGCTGGTCAAAAGATGGGAAACAGTCAGAAAGAAAAGGTCAGTTTTTAGAGTGGCATCCCCCAGAGATCAATGCTCGTGTCCTGCTGGCAGCGTATGTGGAATCTATAACACAGACGGAAGTGGGAACATGTAAAATTGTACAAGAAATCCAGAAGTATTCATGGTAGTAAAGATGATGAGGATTTACCCCAAAAATAAGCCAAAGAGCCTAATAACACTGAATTGCAAATTGATAAAATGTCACAGATTTCAGTGTCATAGTGATGCACACAGAATAAAATGCTCCTGACTTTACATAACAAATAACATGACTCTGTACTAAGCTGTCACTGTTCAAGACAGATCTTGTGGTTATAGCAGAGAGTTGGCTCTATAACACTAACAACCCCTGCTCAAAAGCAGAGTAAAGGGAAAAATGGAATGAAATTGTAAAAATAATCAGGAAAAGGAGAAAGCACAGCACTGTTGAAACCTAGGATATTCTTGCATATTGCTTACTGATCACAGACTTGATTCCTTATTCCAAGAGGACACATTGAAACTAACAGACAGAATAGGTGATCAAAGGTACAGAATAAAAGAAAGTAAGAATGGTCTATAAAACCCAGAATATAATGGATCAGATAATAGGTGGAGAGAATAGATCCAAGGTACATCAAACGTAAGTGGCAAGCAGCAGATTAAAAACATTAACTTTTTTTTTTTTTAAAGACACGTTGCTACGGGATGTCACGGACTCTAAAAACTCAAACCTTTTCAAGAGTAACTAGGTAAACTTAGAGGAGGAATATTTGTGAAGGGTGTTACATACAAAGACCTGCCTCTGATTTAAAGGAGTCATTGAGCCAAAATTCTCTAAGCTCAATAACCCAAACTGAGAATGCATCATGTGCACAGCATGTGCACTCTCTTATTACTGAGAACCTGGAATTCCTCCTTGGAATCTACAGCTTGTTCACCTTTTGGAGTCATGCTTCCAACCTCACAGGCACTGCAGCTGTCTCAGTTAGGCCATTACTCTCTTCCCATCATTTCAGTTTGTTTTGCAGGTAAAGTAGAAACACATGGTTAATAGTGTCACTGGAAAAAAGTCAGTGATGCGCATGTCAACAGCATTTTGGGGGAAAACAATTTAAATTTAAAAATTAAATTTCAAAATTAAATTAAAAAAAAATTAAGAAGTTAAGTTTAAAGGAAATCATCTGAAGTGATGTGTTCTTTGATGTGAAAGAGTATAACTGCAGATGGGTGTGTGTAGGATCACAAGACATTCGGTTGTTGTTGTTGATTCTATGATTACATTCTTACCTCTCTATCCACATTTATGGATATCTTTTGTGACCAAACCTTTTGACAAAAGGAAAGACACAGTTCTCCTGTTAGTAAGTTTTAGCAAAGGAGAAAGCATTGGGTACTAAGGAGAAGAATCTGTACAAGTACTGCCCTGAGAGAGTGGAGGTCTTATGTTTGCTCCATAGAGACATAACACTATCTTGTCATGATTTTAGTATCACATCTTTCATCAGCAATAAGTAATTTCACTTAGGGGAAAAAAAAAGGAATAAAAGTATTCCCAGACTGTTGGGAATTATGCAACCTGTTAGCTTCATGTCTAAATCAGCCCATACTGCATAAAAAGAGGGTTTATATATTGAAAGGGAGATGGGAGAACAGCTGCTGATGAAGGCAAAGCAGCTGAGTCCAGGGCCATGGATCAAGAAGCATGGCAGAGACCAGGGATGTGTCAAACACTGAGCACCATGGCCTGCCTTCCCATCTGGGGACAGAGGGACAAACACAAGGAAGGACTTGCCAAGGGCAGGGTGGGCAGTGAGGCTCAGCACAGGAGAGGATGGTGACATCCATTTCTCCCACAATACGCGAAAATGCTCCCAGTGCCACCCTGCTGGTTTTCCAAAGAAAGGAAGTGGAGGAGCCACAGCTGCACTCCCAGCACATCTTTCTGCCAGCCAACCCCAGGCTGGGGGCTCGGAACCACTGGCATTTTCAAAAGCATGGATGGTGGGAAGGCAGAGAGGGGGAAGACATCCCAGGCTAGATCCAATCACCTGAACATGGTGTCTGGTGTCCCTTTTGGCGCTGTCACAAGCTGTCACTTCAGGAAAATTCAGGTCTCCCACTGTCTCATGTCTGCCAGTTCTCTGCAGAGATCTCAGGGACCCATTGGACATCTACAAATGTGCAGCTGATCCCTTGCCTATTTCCCATGTGTTTAATGAAAACCAGTACCAAGCAAAGCAGAGAGCTCCCAGTATTTCTCCTGATGGACGAGCTCAGGATGCTGCTGTACTTGTGGGCCAGGCAGCAGCTCAGTGGTCCATCAGGATGCACAACTTCAGGCACAACACAAGTTGCCCAGCTGGCAAATATTTGGGCTACTGGGGAGACAGGTATAGGGATGTGGAAGGCTTATGGGTAATGTGATACTAAATGAGGCCACAGGGGCATGGGAGGGATCTAAGCTTTACCAGGAAGTGGAAGAGCACAGCAAGGAGCTGGGGGCATTGTGAAGGTGCCTGAGGAGATTCTCAGAAGATCAGAAGCTGTGCTATCGAGGTTGCAGAAGGCAGCCTGAGAACCAGGATAACTGTGACATGAAAAGGCAGCTCATGTCTGTAATGGAGCCCCAGGACACAGGGCTTCATTAAAATAAATAAATGAAATAAATTCTTCCCACCTCCAGGAAGGTGTCCCACAGATTCACAGAATTTTCTGAGTAGGAAGGGACGCACAAGGATCATGGAGTCCAGCTCTTACCCATTGCAGCAGAAGGTACAACACAGTGTTCAGACTGTAATTTCAGAAACACAGATGAAGTGTATCACCAAAAACATGTCAAAGAAATGAACACATAAGAGAGTAGTTTTCAGTCCAAGTTAGAGCTGCTTCACAACAAAGCTTCTCTGATATTTCTATTTGGTGTAGTGACACAGTGGCACTGTCCACAGATCACTGCAGTGTGGCAGTATGCAAATTGTAGAATAATAGGATAACCATCTGCTGGATGATGAATAGTTTGGCACAGGAATGTGGTCAAGCCTTCCTGCAGATACCCACACTCACCCAGATCTCTGCCAGCTGCCTGAGGAAAGGGCACTGAACATCAAGCTGGTTTCTACCTCACTCTCATCAGCAACTCGCCCGAGCAAAGCCCTGACTGCTGAGTCTGATGGCAGCTCCAGTCACACCAGTGGCAAGGCCAGTTTCATATACTGGTGTTTATACTGGTGTAATGTTGGCTTACAGACACTGAGGATCTGCTTCTGACAGTTCTTAGTATTGCCCTTCCTAGACTTCTGTACTTCTTTCCGTATCTTGATATACTTTAATTGAGACTGTGAACTGTGGCACTGGAATACCTTTTGTTCTCTAAGTCAGTTGGATTTACACCTTGTAATCCCCAGATAGCATAACACTGAGTTTTTCTGATGGTGCATCGTACTAAATCATCATCTGACTGATGAGAATATAATGGGAATAACATATTAACGTAATTTATCATTCCTGTACCTTTCTCAGGGGATGTTTTACTTTATCATATAATATATTAGTTGTCACTTCCATGACATATTACAGTAAGACATCATCAGAAGGAAACATTTTGACTAAGTAGCAACTTGGATATTGGATATCAAGGCCAGGTTGGACGGGGCTTGGAGCAACCTGGGATAGTGGAAGGTGCTCCTGCCCCCCACAAGGGAGGTTGAAACTACAAGATCTTTAAGGTATCTTCCAACCCCAACCATTCTATGATTCTATCACTATTCTCTGACATCCGACTTGCCACTGGTGCTAGACCAGTTGTGGTTTATCTTAAAATGACACCCTCTAAGCAGTTGGAACTTCTGCATTACCTTCGTAAGTTCACCACAAAGCTTCATCAAAGTAGCTGAAAATTGTTTTGACCTTTTAGAGTGTCTCTACAAAAAAAATCCAGCATGTTTATTTCACTAAGAATAAACTACCTAGCTCAGAAACTTGGAAAACAAGGAGGGTTTTTAAAAATTACTATTTTTAATTTAGAAATGTTAATTTAGCAGAGGTAGATCATCAAATGACAAAGCTTCTTAAACCCCAAATTCATTGAGAGACAGCCCCTTTAATAATTTTCAGCATTCACTGATGGCCAAGCTGGCTAAACAGCCTTCAGGCACAGGTGCATGGCAGTCATGCTTACGTGGAAACTTGAATAATACATGGGTGCAACTTCTGCAGGAAGTGTCTTTTTGTGCTAACCACTCATATGCACTGACAGTTTCTTCTTTTTCAATCATCTGAGTTACATTTGTATACTGAAAAATGAACATATGCATATATGAATATACAGACAGGAAATGGATTTCCAAATCTCTGGTGGACAAACAAAGAAATGCATTGCAACAGGCAGCTCTAGCACAGCTGTGCCTGAAGCGTCTGAAGGCAAACTCTTTCAGGTAATAGCATTGGGGAAGACAGAATAAATCAAAATCATTCAGCAGAAATTAATGACATTTTAGGAAAATGCATTTTTCTCCCCTGTCTATAGGTAGTTAACGACTTACTCTTTTGCTCCCACTTGATTTCTGGATTATGACCTTGTATACATGAGGAAATTAAAGCCAACTGGTTCTGATATCAACAAAGCATGAAGTTATGGAATACCAATGCATGGTTTTGATTTCTTATTTTTAAGGTCTTCTGTGTAAAGTGCTAAAGTTCAACCTTATCTTCAAGATCCGTATCACTTGAAAAGTGATGTTAATCACCAGAGTGCTGATCAAGACAATACTTATTTTCACGCCCACAGCAAAGTAGGGTGTATTTTATAACAAATGCATTGCTCAGTTGCTTGTCTTTGGTGTAGACTGGAGAATTTCTGGAGCAGCCTGGTGATCATTCTCAAGAATTCCCAACAACCAGTGAAAATCCAGTGAAAGAATTGAAGGAAGAACTTGAATCTTTCAGAGGATGGGGATCATACTTGTACTAGCTGTTAAAACAGCTGTATCAAGATGAAAAACCTTCAGGTAAACTCAGTGTCCAGTGATTTAACACCACCAAAAACAACACTGAAAAGAAGCCACCATCCCTTATCAGCAATTTCCAGAACACTCCTTGATTTATTCCAGGTACCAGAGAGCTGACTCATTACACCCTTAAAAATCTGCTCTGGGAAATTAAAACAGATGAGTCATGTATCTTCCTTAACAAACTTCCACACCTTCTGGAATACTCTCTGAGACCTTCCCCATGACTACAGCATCAATGACTCTGGGGCAAATATTCTTTTCACTAATGAGAGGTAAATTAGGCTGCACTTTTGGCATAACTCAGCCTAATTTAAAAAAAAAAAAACAAACCAAAGTCATGCCCTCCATCCCCTATCACAAAAGAGTGAATGAAAGCAATGGACTAATTTTTTTCATGTGTATTGCTTTTTGCAATATACACAGTGTTTCCATGGACTAATGCCATGGCATTTTATTGCACAGTTGATCTTTTTTAAGTGCTTCAAAATCTTTCAGTTGTATACGATTTTCAGCAGTGGAATATGGGCAATTGCTGCTTCATTAAAAATGTATAGCAAAAATAAGCATGAGTATACTTAAATAATTTTATTTATTTTGGCAGTTGAGGGTTGAAAAGCTCAGTGTTGAAACTGCCTTCTTTAGATTCATGATAATCACAGCAAATGCACCGTACAAAAACCTCGAGTCAGATAAACAATCTTGTTTTTGCATTGTTGCTCAACTGTCTTCACAATTCCCTAAAAGCCAATAAAGTATTTGTTGGAGGTATGCTGACCAATAATGATTTTTCCAAGCACTATAATCAAATCAGCAAAGTTGTTTTTCACGCTTTGTATTTTATAAATATTTCCAAAAACAAGAGGCGATTTTGCTGAAATGATTAAACATGAAAGTGGTGCAATAACACTGCTCAGCCATTTTGCTCCTCAGCATCTCTTACAGCTCCCAACTAACTACTCCCATGGCATCCCTCTGAAGAAGCTGCTGTCTCCATTTCACAGTGGGAAAAACAAAGACAGAGGTTGAGGACCATCAAATATTCTGAATACCTGCAACTCCCAGTGGTAACAACTGGATTTCTGCAAGCCCTTTATTACTGAAACCAGGCTGTAAATGATTTACATGGGTTAAACTGCAAGGCAGAAGAGCAAAAATCTCTGAAATAAAGTTCCAGCTTCAGCAGTTGCTGGCTTCCTGGGCTGTACCTTCATGTCAGATATGACTTATGATAGATTTTATTTCAGAAGAACAAAAGAATGGTCAACTGCTCTGGGTGCTTATGTGGACACCTTCCTCCTTGACAGTGTGTTCACTAAAGTGAAAAAAAAAATCTACATACAGATTTAAAAGAATGTAACAGTCATAGGCAAAGCAGAACCAGTTCTGATTTGGAAAAATCACAATTATTCTCAGTGTGCACCTAACCAGGAAAGGATAAACTGTGACTGAAAGAAAGGTGTTATCTCTAACAATTCCACCTTGGAGCAATCTTTAAAATGTGCACCAGTCCTGCATTATATTCCATATGCAACTGAGAAATGTTGCTAAAGTTATTAAGCCACAGAAACACATATAAATCTCTAGGCTGTTAAACAATGAATCATTTTCACTATAATAAATCAAACCTTTTCCTCAGTGCAACACTCTGTTGCATGTCCCAAAGTACAATGGTGTTGATCTCCCATCTCTGATTTTGTAAACACTACAAAACCAGCAGAATGGTATTTAAGTTTTAAGATCACACAATCTGTTCTATTTTCTTTACTCAGTCTAGCTCAAAAGATCAGAAAGCAAGCTGATAATTTCTCTTTTTCTGTTATTCAACTTGCATTCTACCTCTCATAATGGAAATTCAGTTTCATATTTTAGGCTTAGATTTGTTTAGAGCCTTTTTTTTTTTTTTTTTTTGTATTATCTATTAAGTCTTATTCCTCTTACCATTAATTTGATTAAACACACATCAGCACTACTAAGCTGCAGGAGCAAAACATTGGTTTTCTTGTGTTGCTCTGGGACTTGTCATCAAGCCAAACTCACAGATGTTCCAATGAACACACAGCATTTGGTCCATTTCTAGGATAAACGTCGTAGCTTGCTTTATCCACACTGTCATGACCCTGGATAAGTAAGCAGGAAGATCAGCTGAGTCCCCTCACCTATGCTGTACTTTTGATAAGCTGACACAAAGCAGGAAGCAAAAGTGAAAGAGGCAAAATTAGGGAAAAGGGAAAAAAAATCCTTGTGATTTTCATGCCTCATCCCAGAAGATTTTCTTCTTTGAAGATTCGTTTGTTGTTTTGCCTGTTGTGACAAGATGCATTTTTCTTACAAACAACAAGGCAGGTAGAAGTACTCAGAAGCACAGAAAACTGCGAAATTATATTTAGTAGCTGGGTAGAAATGAGTTGATTGTGATGGCTCCCAAGTGTGTGAATAATTCTCCCAGAATCCTCACAGGGTCTCAACAACTTCTGTTGTGTTCCTGAAAGATACTGGCCTATAAAAACTTAATAAGACAGAAAATTGGGATTTGGTATTTCGAAGGACTCTGACACGAAGAAAACAACGCTTGTGCCTACATGAAGGAATCGTTCATGAGCAATGAACAGCTCGGTCCACCGAGATGTCAGCAACACAGCAACTGCAAATGAAAGTGTGTGATGCCAATGAAACCTGCAGGAATGCTGAACAGCTTGGAGGTGCCATTCACATGGACGATAAAACTGGTGTTGCACAGCCAGCAGCAAGGGTTGTGTGCATATTAGCTACGAAAAATAGCCTTTTCCCACAAAAAAATCTATCAAAATATACATCTCTGTAATTCTAGGCTAAGATCTTGGGTGTAGAGAGGTAGGTTCCTCATAAATGCCTGTCCCAGCCTAATCTCGCATGAAAAAATTATTACTCAACTGGCAAAAGTTGACTGTATTTTTAACAAGTACTTTGAGGGGGAATTCTTAAGAGATGAATTTTTAAGCTTTTTTCTGTTGTAAGAACAAGCAGAAAAGAAAAAAAAAGAGAAAAAAAAGAAGAGAAAAGCACCAGTATTTCAGTCCCATGACCATTCCAGCAGCTGATGCTTCCCAAGCAAAGATAACTCAGAGTAAAATCACCTGTTCTGACAAGTGAGATGCCAGCAGTTTGTGGGGCCCAGCCTATGCGTCTGCTGTAATTAAATTTGCACACAAATTGAAGCGTGCAATGTTGCTATTTCTCTTAATGGAACAGGCCTTCTGGACAGAACTTCCAGAGCCTGAGGAAGTCATCTCTATTTTGATGAGTCTTTGGCATGTCACATCAATCTTTATAATTTTGTATGTGCTTTGGATATTTCTATCTTACTGCATAGAATAGCAAAGAACAACCCTTCATGTACAGCTGACTAATACAAATATTTTTTGCCATTTGTTATGGCAGCCATCCAGTCAGGAGATGGAGCAATAATTGGTCTTTTTAGAACAGGAAAAAAGCAGCAATCCTGTAAGAGGGATGTTTTCATTTTCCCTTGGGTTTTTTTTTTCGTTTACAATTGTTTCTTGTGCCAAAGGTGAAAGCCCTGGGGGAGGCTCCATGTTTCCTCCAGCTTTACTTCTGAGGCCCCTTTGCTTGGGGTGCCACTGACTCTGCCCAGGGACAGACAGGAGAAGGGAAGATGTGGCAAGCAAGAGACAGCCTTGAGAAGTTTGTGATGATCTGAGAAGATGTGTCCTGAGGAGCAGGCAGCCAAACCTCAGAGAGGAGAGGAAGAACTTCCTAGAGATGAGAAGCGGCTGGCGCAATTCATAAAGTCCCTGACTAAGCCTAACCTTCAAGAAAGAGCTGCCTTTTTTTGCCCAAAGTTCTGGCTGACCATGGGTCCTGTCCTGTCACAAGCCTTTTCCCCTCAATTTCCAACAGGGACTTAAAGCCCTGCTGACATTAAAATATTTAACCACGAATCTTCTGCGTGTCAAAATGACCCTGCAGATGATTCTGTCACCTACACATACCAACGTGATGTTACTATTCTGTGCAGTTAGTTGTTGCCAAAAATATATACAAGCCCCCTCACTGCTCTCTCCTCATTAAGAAGCAGATGTTACTTATGGTTCTATTTCTGAGGGAGGCCAAATGTTCTGTACTCATTTGGAAAGAAAAAAAACATATTGAAACCTTATCAAATTACTAAAGCTACAGATCCCAGCGTATTCCTTTCAAGAAGAGTGTAGCAGATCTGCCAAACAATTTATGAGCACAACAATTTCATGAACTTTCAGCAGCTCCCATTTAGAAAAGGCTGAAAAGAAAGTCTTGCACACACAGTGTGCATTCATTTCATTGAATAATTTACACTGTACTGTGGTGTGGGGTTTTTCCCCCTTTATTCTATAAACTGAGCGAATTTCAAAAGAAATACTATGCAATGAAATATATTCCTTTTGTTAGTCACAGCTGTTAGGTGTATCTTTCTATTTGCTCTTTTTTTTCTATACCTGCTTTTATTGTGACATTGCTGTACCATGAAAAAAACCAGACAATTTGATCAAGGCACTAAAGGAATCTCAGAAAGTTTTTCAATCTTTCTGATTAAAAAAAAAGAAAAAAGCCTAGTCCAGGAAAGTTATTGCTCACAAGGAATAATCCATTTATATGGCATGAAGCATGCCTTCCTGTTTTAGTGGAAATACCCAGCCAGCATCAGCACGTCTCCAACACTAAGGAACAAGGTGCAGAGATGAGCTTTTGAGAAGCAGACAGGCAAATCCACAGGCCAGACTCACTATAAAAACATGAGCAGAAATGCTGTTGACTTACTCTAGTGCAAGCTACAAGAGAGAGCCAAGCGTTATTCAGATTAGCACATGGAATAAAGTCCCAGTTTAACCAGGCAATTCAGTGCCTATCTCTGATCTTAAAGCCAGGGAAAACTGGCACTCCTGCTTCCTTTCCTATCCAGAAGAGCTGGCTATAGGAATATTTTTTACATGACATATTAAACTGGAAATTCTGTAAAACAAAATTTTAAGCCTGCACGGTTGAGCATACAAAAATTAATAAAAGACAGAATTAAATGTGTGTAGTTACACAGTGTTAATTAGAGATGCTGGAATAGGGATCCTTGACTTGCCTGGATGATTTGTAGAGTGGCCTATTGACTTCCTCCCCTTTTTCCAACTCCAAATGTTTACTGAGTAAATCTAGACCAGTATATGACATATTCTTTTAATTTAGAACAATGCAGCTGAATCATTGTTACTCAAGACAGATACACACAAGCTCTCTCAACTTCTGGGAATACATTTTCATCCCTAATCAGCATCTGCACGTTCGAAAAGTATCCTGAGTAAACCACAGCCCCAGCACAGGAGCTGTTTACTTTTAAAACACATTTGAATTACTTCACTCCTGTAATGAACTATACTAAACTTATTAGGAAAAGATCAGTCAGAGAGCTGTTTCTGAGAAAATTATATCAAAAATTAGACGAAGGGAACAACGACCAAATTAAACTTTATATCAAGAACATTTACTTAAAGATGTTGTTGAATACATTATTTGGCAACTTGAATTAATTATTCTAGCTTGAGAAAAGGCTGAAGAGAGTCTCTTCATGTTAGGTACTATTATGAAACCAAAGATTTCATTAATAATTTGCTGAAAAAGTCAATGATCAATTCAGAGAAATGTGTTTTAAGTAAGTGCATTAAATGTAATACAAAAGTGACACTACAGTGATTGTGCAAGGCTTGTTCATTGATACAGAATGAAACCAGGGCCAGACAGATGGACATTTCCATGCTTCTCCAGGAAAAAAATTACTATGAACACAGTGTCTGCCTACATATTTAACCAATACTACTGCTCCTTTAATTCTGGGAGTGTATCAGCACTGAAAAGCCTCTCTGTGTTTAAAAATAAAATAAATTAATCTACAACCATGACATTGCTAAAGAGGCTGAAATAAGAGGAATGGCTAAGTGTGGCGGCTGACTTGCAGGATTTGGGCATGAAATTAATATTTTCTTGGAGTTCACTGCGTGTGTTATAATGATGAATTAAAGGGAGGCTGTGTAAAGAGATGCAAATATTTTATAATTGTTCCCAGCGTCCTCATTTTGGAGAAATGGTTCTAGCATGTTTTTCTTAGGCTACAACTGGTTGTTTACCAAGTGTTCTTTAGTACTGGCTGTGACAGCTACAGTGGGAGAAAGAGCTGACGCTCTCAAGGTAATTGTTCATGCTGGATAACACCTTATCCACATCTAGGAGTATTTATTTCAGGAGAAGCTCTGAAGATTTGGGAGTTAATCGGCCTGAGTAAGGATAAGCAAGCTTCTAAGGAGATGTGCAAGACATTTATGATGAGATTTACCCTAGAGCTTTTTTTTAAAATAAAGAGTAGGGGTGACTGCATTTTTATTCAAAAGGGTTTGTAGTAAACCCTCAGATGTGGATCTTCAAGAGGGAATTTAAATGAAAAGCAGCGTGCCTGATAAAAAAAAAAAAAAGGGATAACTGCAGTTCCAGAGAGTCTGATATAAAACAAGATACAATGAAAAAAGGAAACAGAGGAAGCACTAATAGGTAATGCACCGAGAATGAAGACAGAGGCAGATAGAAATCAGAGTAGAAATGAAAGCACACTCAGTGATGTGGTGTTATGGGGGAGGATGAGAAGTCTCATCTCGAAATGCACTTGAGCTAATTTTAGAAAAAATGATGCAAAGTCATAACATTAAGCATGGCCACATTACTAAGAAGAAAAGTAGATCTTCCACGTGGGTTCAAGTCTTTATATATCCTTCTTTATATCCAAATACCACACATTTCTTTGTGAGGGCAGTTAAGCACATTCATCTAATGCCTTACTTGCAAATAAAACTATTCTGATATAGTAGTGAATTTGAGTTTATTAATGACTCGGTTTGCCTCATCTATTACTCCACAAAACCGACCCTGGCCCTTACTGAATGAATTTCTGACATTTGAACTGTGAATCAAAAGCCTTGTACAGGACAGGCAGTGATATGAACATGCAAAATATTTTCTAGGAGACAACAAAAAGCCATGAGATTTCTTAAAAGATTCTTTTCCCCCCAAGCCTCCGCAACTGAAAACAAAAATCTGCAGCTCTAGAGTAAAAAAAAGTGGAACAAGGAATCTAGAATACAAAATAACATTTCCTTTTCATACAGTAATGCACACAGTTACTGCACGCAGATTTTGGAATGACTTTAAATATAATAAATATGACATTGTGTAGTTTTATTTTTTAAATATTTGGTCGATGAAGAGATGCTTAATGTTGGGAGGCACAAGATTCTGCCACCTTTTAAGCTGATGAAGATACAGCCACAGTGGGGCAGTCAAGGACAAGATACAAGATTTGCCTCTAGAGCACTTACAAAAGCGCAAGGAACAGATCAAATATTTTAGATACTAAGGGCAAAATCCCACAGTGCTTCGTCAGGCAAAACTCCCATTGGCCTCAACAGGAGTTTTGCCTGAGTAAGTACTGAGCAAAGACTGTGATGTCTGACCTAGATTTATCAGAGTCACACCAATCTAACACGTTTTGCAGCCAGATGAGCACTGTGCCGCAATATTCCTGCGACATTTCTGCTTAAACGAATAAACAGACACCGCAAACTCTGAATCATCCTCCCCTCACAAACCCCCCTTATAATGAAGGGAAGAACTCACCGCTGGGCAAGAAGCTGCCATCCTGAAAGTCTGCCAAAGAGCAAGACTAAAAAAGAATCCAAGGAACTAAAAGTTTACCACTGCAAAGTTTTGAAAATCTGATAGAAAAGTGCACAAGCGAGGTTCCCAAGGGCTTGTGTATGACTGAAGATAATCTGGCTTTCATTCCTGTAAGCAAACAGGCAACAGGGAAAAACTTACTGTAGTTATCCTTTTGATTTAGGGCAAATCACAATTCCTACATGGTCAGTGGAAATTCCTCTGGTTGATTTCACCGGGGATTAATTTAGGTGAATAACTAGGTCAGTCTTGTTCCCAAGTTAACATTTCTATTACAGAAATATGAAAGTAGATTAAGTTTAACACGTGTCTACCTTGCTTCAGAAACTTACTTCTGTAATTACAGAATCCCATTTACAACAACTTTGATATCATGTACAGGAGAAATATTAGAATTAGTATCAAAGTGAGCAGAAAAATTCATCAGCATGTGAGACGCACATTTTTTTGACTTCTTTCTTCTAGCTGAAGTGAATACCAAAACCTTGACACAACAGCAATCAGACCACAGGTTCCCCCAGGAGAGCAAAGGAGAGATTATGAAACATCAGTACTGCACATCTAAACACAAAAGCAAAAATCATACCAAGCTAGAAATCCCCCCTTTCATATTTCACTGGACCTATCCTTTGCCAGATTCTTTTTATAAAGAGTAGTTAAGCAATATAAAAAGATATACTCCTTTTTTATCTGTGAACTCTTCCATCATGAATGTATCCTAAACCTCCCTAGATGTGCAACATTACCCAGAGAAGCAGGCAGAATCATGGAATCATTTAGTTTGGGAAACATCTCCAAGACCATCGAGTCTACTTGTTATCCCATCATCATCATGTTCATCCCTAAAACACATCCCTAAGTACCACATCCACACATCTTTTAAACACCTCCAGGGATGGTGACTCAGCATCTCCATAATGCTGATATTTGCCCCCCAAAAGTCCCTTCCCACTTGCTCTCTTCATATAAATAAAAGAAAAGGAATCTTGGTTTTCCCCAGATTTGGGTTTTGAAGACTGGATATCAGAATTCCAGGCTAAAATCAATTAGGGTCAAGTCCTTTGCTAAATTAAGAGAACTTGTTTTCTGTGTTACCATTTATTTTCATGGAACACGAACATAAATAGTGTCTCTGAAATTTTAATGCCTCTTTCTCATTTGATAAATTTCAAATTGATGACAGTCATTAAGAAACACAGGTCTAGCCAGTCACACGCAAATACAATGTAGGGCAATTCCTCAGGAACCAGACAGAAAACCCTCCACCCCATAAAAACAGTGCAACCATATCTCAGATCTTTAGCACACGAGAATTCCCAATTCTGAAAAATAAACAGGATTGCATCACAATCTAGCAGCGCTGCCGAGAATTTTCCATCTCTTCCAGGGCCGTAACTCTTTGCTCTCCAGTTGGCACAGCCAGCTCAGTGCCACGCACAACACAGCAGGGGAAAATGAGACAGAAACACAAATGATCTACAGCAGCTGAAGACACAGAATGAGTCTCCTCCTCTCCAAGCTCCTTTCACGTGAGGTTTGAAATCTGCACCTGACTGTGCCTGAACAACTGATTGCTTTTAAATAACCAAGTCCAACAGGTATTTGGGGCTTTTTTTTTGACTAGAGTCAAGAATTCATTTCATTATACTCATGGACATAACACATCCTGCTGTGGAATATGTCAAGATTTAATTATGAAGCTTTACAAAAGCCTGGTGAAGCCAAGTGCTTCAGATTTTCAACCCAGAAGTTTTACGTGGCTATATGCAGAGTAGTTACTTTTTACAGTGGTATTTAACGTGGATCATAAATTCCCATGGAGAGTGGTACAACAAATGAAAACAAAAAAATCATCCAGATCTTATTTCCTTTCACCTACCAAGAGCTAAATAAAGGAGTTAGAGCTGAGCTGTTTGGCTCACTGGAGCTGAATGGTTTTCTTTTCCCAGTGAATTACTTACCTCTTGTAAGCACACGGTAAACAAATTTTATAACAGTTTCTTAACTCATCTTTGAAGGGTACCCGTAGTTTTTAATGAGAAAAAAAAAAAAAACCCAACACATACACAAATAAGTTACATTCTTTTTCAAGGCTTTCAAGAGATTGTTCTCCTTGTTCTATATATCAAAATAGCATAACCTATGGGAATTACTGTCAGCTGACATGCTACTGAAAGCAACTCCTTTGACCTTAATGGACTGCCTTGAAGCTCATTACGCAGTATATCAGGAGCTGTGCATAGTGCAGGTGTGTTCCAGCACAGGAAAGATACTTTATGATTCACTGCACCTTGGTCAATATACTGAATACTAAAATCCTAAGTGAACTGTGATCCTTTATTTGCAACAAACAAAACAGGCATTCAAGATTACATTCATTCACAGAATTAGCAACAGAGCAATAACTTTGGGTCTATGTCAGTACACCTACTTTTTAAATCTTAAGTGTGGATAGTATTGTTCTGAGTGAATGAAGATCTCACTAAAAATGTATAAGCATTTTCTGCATGTTTACAGTAGCATCTTCAATTGTAGTTTGAAAATGGTTATTCTCATTAAAAATTATAAATGCATGCAATCAAATCCATGCGGGGCTAAAACCCCAGCTGTGTCTGAAATTAGATTAATATTCTGATAATTGTTAGCTTTAAAAAAAAAATCTATTAACAGTACAAGGAACTAACAATAAAATGATTGCTCATAGTATGCATGGCATGTATATACATACGTATTAGTGTACTGCTTACGTTTACTGGGCTGGTTTCCACGGAGAAGAGTGTGCACAGACAGAATTTTCCAAGGTTCTCACGTCCAGCTGAGAGGTCAATAGCTTTGGTGCCTTGGTCAGCCCCTAGTCTTTCCAAAAACACCACCTGTAGCTTTCTAAGACTCATAATTCTCATTTAACTCTTACTTCAGAAATTATTTGCATTGACTTTTTCCACCTCCTCTGTCCTTGCACAGCTACTTAAGACTTGCTCAGAGATGTAACATTGCCTCTTTTTCAACACTGGCAAGTTCTGAATCTAACACCAAAGACAGACTTAACACTTGTAACTCTCTGTGAGGGGAAAAAATGCAATCACTTTCAGGGTTAAATGCCATAAACAGATTCATCAGTTACCTCCTAAGATGCAAAGATCTCCAAGAGCACCAGCACTGTAGATCTATAAGTAGTTCGTTCTCAATCCTATCCTATAAAACATTTGTAAATAAAACCACTTGGAGATGTACAGAGAGCCAACCTGAGAAACAGCAAAAGCACATACATGTAGAGTTCTAAACTCAAATACGTCAGTATGAAAATGGGAGGAGCCAGAGAAACAAAAAGCTGAAATCCAAGCTAAAAGAAAGGCAGAGCTTGCAAAGCTTTAAAGGCAGCATCCTTTAGCTTGATTACACTACAATATGTTCTTCTAATCTGAAATTAAATTGGATTACAATGAATGATGGGATGATGCTTTGAAAGCCACATTAGGAATGAAGTGCAAAACACCACCTTTTTAACAGCCAAAATAATAGGGCAAGCTTGTGTTGAATTCATCAACATAATAATTTTGCGAATGAAAAAGTGAAATGCAAATCTCCAACTGTGTTTCTCTGCCAAACCCATATTTGGAGTTCCTACTTGGAGGGGTGTGGAAGAAAAAAGCAGGGATGAGATTAAGTTTTATAATTAAATTTAACCATTAAGCTCCTTTTTAATTTCTGCACATCAAAATGCAAATTTGCATGCTTCTTCCTATGCATTCTCAGAACTCAAATGACTGTGGAAGTGAGTACTCACAGAAGTACAAAGTTTGACAAAACATGGAGAGAGTTTAATTTCATATTTATGCTTCATTCCTGTCCTTGGACCTTCCTCCTAAGGGTCTGCCTTTGTTGTGGTCTTTCATAGTCTGTTTACATTTCTGTTACTAAATTTAAGGAGTGTTAAATAAACCTGAAAACCTCTTAGATGAACTTGGCGTCACAGCTGGATAAAAACTGAAGAGAGAATTTAAAAATTAATGTTTTCAAATGTTTAAATTTTGTCACAGATGTATTTTCATCTTCAGGGGCTGCTACAAACAACCCCAGTAAATAGGAAGCACCACGGCTTGCAGTGAATGACTCAGTCTGGGATTTCTGTTCCTTTTAAACATACAGCTACTAATTAAAAGTCATCACACCTCACACTGGAAGAGCCCAAAAGGCAGAAAGTCTTTTTCCAAGACACTCCTTCCTATGGCTACTCCTTTATCTGTTGGCTACTTGCTCTTGGGCACAAGTTGAGCACAGTCTTTGTCCAGGCCACCGTGACAGATGACAGAGGCTTGAAGAAGGCACATGCAGGGTCTCCAACCCCAGGCATCCTCTGAGAGCAGGGAATGGATCCAGCTGAAGCTGGAACTCATGGGAAGGTGGCTCATCTCACCACCACTGGAGAGGAATCCCATCACGCACTTTAAAGCCAGTAACTGCAATTCTCACCCCTGGTACGGGCTGGGCCCATCAGCACAGCTCTTACTAACTTGCTTCTCGCCCACATTCTGAGATATTAACTCACTACTTCAAAATATTTCTGTTAGTGCCAGAGTCCCACTAGAGTAATTCCTACTGTTCTACTGCAGTTAAAAGCAAAACTTGGCCCTCAGCAGGGTGGTGCCCAGCTAAGAACAGGGACATGCAGTATCTGGGGACTGGCAGCAGCTGCCAGCAGCTGGATCTCTGCACAGGAGCACAATAATCCTGATGAAGCAGGATGGTACCAAGTGACTTACCCAAAGACAAGCCCTTTGGGATCCCACTGAGGTCTGTAGCTCTAGCCAGGAAAATAATATTATAATCTCACACCGGGGCCTTGAAAGGATATTTTTTTTTCTAATATCCAATCTAAACCTCTCCTGGAGCAACTTGAGCACATGTCCTCTCAATGTGTCATTCATTACCAGGAGAAGAGGCCAAACCTGGCTTCTTTCAGGGAGTGATAAGCTCTCCCCTGAGCCTACTTTTCTTCAGGCTGAGCCCCCCCCAGCTCCCTCAGCCCCTCCTCATCAGACGATTGCTCCAGACCCTTCATGTCGTGTCACAGAGTTAAAAAGTTGACAACATTTGTGCTCAACCTTATGTCACAATGAGTTTTCAAGAAAACAGGTTAATGCAGACCTTTGCAGGACACAGCTTTTTCTCAATGGCTGCCAATAACCATTTTACTCTGTGGTCCATGATTAATTTGAACCTTAAAGTAAACACCTAGGCAACATGCTTACAATAGCACAGAGCTTGTTCAGAAACTATTGCTTAACATCCCAAATTAATTGGAAAATCAGTTGCATCTTGTTTTACTTTTTAGCAAACTGAACCTTCTCTCTCCAAACCTGTTACTTGTCCCCCCCAGCTGGAAAACTGAAAGTGTCTTGCAATATGGAAATTATATAACAAAGTAAAACAATATGAAGGTATCATCCTGATCCCCCCCCCGACATTCTGCTACTTGCTAGTATTTATAAAGATTACTGGCATCAATCTTTGATCCTCTAATGAATCTAATGAGTCTGAAATCTTCCTGGATGGGGTATTTCATCCAACTGGCTTGAGAAGAATCCGATCCATAAAGTTTACAAAGTGATTCAGGAAATGCAATGCAATAAATCAATTCTCTACCATTATGGAAATAAGAAAATATTTCCTATATTAAGGCTGAATTCAGAAATAAAGCTGATAAAAAATCTAGAATACATTTCTTTATCTATCATATAATTCCGTCTGTAGCAGCTTTTCATTTGACTAAAAATCATATGTAATGCAGACTATTAAGATGTCAACGCTAAGAGAAACACCAGCTTAGTCCTTTTTGCAGTAGTGCCACAGATTCTGTTCTGATTATAAATATTTTGCTACATGTAAAGAGTTTTTCTGGGGCCATGTGGTTCCTTTTGAAATGACTGACTATGTTTTAAACTAAATGAATCTACGACATCTAACACAGTCTACCTAAAAGCAGGGATGCAAGAGCCTGGATGTCCTCTGTATTGACAGAAGTGCTTGTTTATATACTAGAAATGTCTTTTCATGACTAACTGTTGCCTTGGAAACCACTACTAAAAATGAAAGTTTTGTCTCCAATAGCAAAACCCACATAGTACTGAGTTATCCCAAAGTTTGCATCATCTTTTCCTGATCAGTCTGGAACACAAAGATTTGCAATCAAATGTCCCTGGCTTTCAATTCCTCCTTTTTATTCAAAAATTGTATCTTGCTGTAAATTTTGTGATTCCAGGTAACAAACAGGAATCAGTATTTTATTTCCGAAAAACCCTTTCCAAGACATATTTACATCCTCATCTCAACAGGGGGGAAGACAAAAAAAAATACATTCACACAATATTGACCACTGCATCATAGATATAAAAGTCTATTTTTGGCTTAGATTGTATTGTAGATCATTTCCAAAGAAAACATCCAGTTGTACCATTCAATTTCTGACACCAGGACTAAGACAAAAAGGGGAAGATAAAATAATCAGTTTCCTCTGAGCACTGACAGTGCTGTACTGGGAGATGTGAGGCTAAAAATACCACTATTCAATATGCAGACCCACTCTGTGGATTTCTTACAGTTACAGGTACTGGGCTGTTATCAATAAAAATCTCGGTGGAGAGGAAACACAAATTCTAAAAACACCAGAATCTTTGAGAGAACACTGAGGGTTTAACCTTCGCATGGCAAAAGCACCATATGGAACTAAAGAGAGGCTGTAAAATCCTCTAGTAATACACATGGCCTGCTGCTGGGAAGATGTTCACAAGGGGGAAAAAGGTCAGTGCCAAAATGATGGACGATGAGAGCTGCAAGAGGATTTGGCACCCAATGAAGGGTTCTAGTCCCTTCTCTTACCATGGAAGACTCCTAAAAGGGTGAAAGTCTTCCCCGAGTCTTCCACAGCCATTGTGACAAACCTTTCCTTCTTCCAGTCCTCACCCCACTTTGGTCATAGCTGTGCTGAGTCCTTTTCAGAACTGACAGGGCTTTTTGACTTCCTGCTGAGCATTCCTACAGAGAAATCTGCTGGACTTGCTCGAGGGGAGCAAGACCCCGAGGATGGAGCCTATGGAAGGCAAGAGCATCCCACAGAAACCTGGCTATCCCCAGTTCATGGAGAGTGAGTGTAACATGGAATGTGGACTGCAGCTGTCAGTCTGCCCGCAGGAACCAGGAAAGGACATTTCCCAAGGACCAGAGGTGACAGAAGGAACTGGGCAGGCTCTGCCACAATGACTAACACAGTGTGTGAGGACCCACTTGCAAGGACAGGAAAGCTGGAGTTGAAGGAATGAGTGATTTGAAATGCTTTTCATTTCCCTTGTACCTGACTCTGTTGCTTTGAATTCTTCCCATTTACGAAGTTTTTAGTTCATATCATAATGGCACATAGTATTTTCCCACCTTAGTTTCAAAGCTTTTTGATCTTCTTTGGTGGGTTCATGGCCAAAAGAGATTCACCCTGGATGTCTGGCTGACACAGGGACCTGCCACTGGCCATCAGCCGCTGTGATATCCCCTCCTGCTGGACATGCTCTAGGTACCTGCTAGGCAGGATTTGGTAGTTCAGCACCTGGCTGCAGCCTTGGCAGGCTGGAGCGGTGACTCTGAGGCACTTCTGAGGTTCTACACCTACAACAGGCTCTCATGTTAAGCAGCTGGGTGAACCGACAGGAAAACAGGGAGCATTTCATCAGAGCCTGTCCTACCTTTCAAGTCCTTCAGCACAGATAAAGGAAGAAAGGAATATGTCATGGCACTGTTTGGTTTTTTACAACATAGCACTTCCTGATTAAAAGCAGCTCTAGCCATGATGAACAGGACAAGCACTAACTACGCTATAAAACTAATTGTTCCTTGTCGGGATCCAGCAGAAAATGACAGGATAAATAATAGCTGAAAGCCTCTCTTTATCATTTGGGACCTTTCCTGCACCTCACTGGGAGGAGAGGCTGCCTGGCCACTCCCCGTGCCCCGCACCAGCTGGGCCCATTAGCCCAGGCTCAGAGCTGAGGCTGTCACTTGACTCCTGTCACTGGGGCACTTGGTGCCAGCTGAGCTCACTCACATGGGCAATTAGCAAGGCTCAGCCCTCATGTGAGAACGTGTTAAGCTGCAGCGATGTTTATGGTCCCTTTCAAGCCTCATACTAAGAAGCAGTGTGAAGCAAAAGAGGTTTTGAGAACTAAATGAAGGAAATCTCTGCTATAAAGTAAAATCTGGGGTCTTTTTTCGCCCAGCTTGCAAGTTAAAACCAATAGAAAACCTTGCAAAGTGATTTGTTTTCCTCTAAGTCAGCTTGCAGTTCTGTACAGAACTTCTAAGAAATAGAAGTTGCAGCAAAATTATCAGAACACCTCTATTTTAGGCCTAAACTAAAAGTAAACATATATTCTACATATATAAATATATAAGCTCTATAATCCCGTTACAATATCTACGTTGAATTCAGTAGATGCAGCACAGTACTTACTGCAGTACAGAGAAATTAGATGAGTTCCTTATTTTGGCCATACATCACTTTTTAAAGTGTAATAGAAAAAAGGGTGAAATAAATTATTTAGTGCTCATTTATCTTCTCTATTAGAATTTTGTCACTGTGCCCTATCATGGGAATATACAAATTCTGCACATTTTGTGAGAGTAGTAATGAGAATGCACTCTGGCTCTGAAATAGTTTTAGTTTCAATGATAGATATGAAAGTTACTCAAAAATCAGCTTATAATTAGCTAAAATTCTTAATGTTGTGATAAAAATTGGAACTGAAATGTAGCTGAACATTTTGGTATCAGGAGAAAATGCTATATTGGGACTTATCATTTGAACAATGGTCACATTTGAACAAGCCTTTTCACGTTCAAGAAGTTTTCACTTCACTGGAATCCCCCTACGACACCACAAACCAAAAAAACCCATCCCCAAACCTCTCACCCAAACCCCACTTGCCATTATAACAATTTACTTGCATCACATAAGGAATTAAGCATTAATGAAGTGAGACTTAAACCATGCAAGGAAGGTCCCACATGTCCAGCTAGAAGGTAAATTTCAGTGAAATAAAATTTAAATTTTAATGTATGAATGCAAGGCTTCACAGCATGCTTCCAACAGTGAAGCTGGTAAGGTTCTTTCCTCTCCCATCTCTCTCTTTTACAAACATATCCTTGTAAATGAACACAAATTACCAGAAGAGGGAGCGACATGGGAAAAGACCCTCCACAGCCAACAAAACCGAACACAAAAGGCAAAGAACAGAAAAGGTCTCCCACTTATGTTTAAAATAAACTTTTCCAAAGTTTATTACACATCCCTTAGCCAAAAATCAAAACAACTTCCCTTAGCACTGCCAGTGTGTTTACTGAATCACATGACTGAGACAGAAGGGAACAAAGCCAATCCCGACTGTTCTTCCTATGGCACAGACAAACCTGCAGCTGGAATAGAAGAGGCACCAGGGACTCAGCTGTTCAAATGAGATAAGACAAACTCACACTTGTGGTGTAGGCGGCTTCAGGGTCATCCTCCAGCACCCGTGACAAGCCAAAATCCGAGACTTTGCACATGAGGTTGCTGTTGACCAGGATGTTCCGCGCTGCCAGGTCCCGGTGGACGTAGCCCATGTCCGACAGGTACTTCATGCCAGAGGCGATCCCCCGCAGCATTCCAACCAGCTGGATCACTGTGAAGTGCCCATCGTGCTTCTGCAAGGGAAGAAACATCACAGCTACTTCCCATTGGTTTCATTCTAGTGATCTTAACCACAGCTCTTATTTAACATACTTTTGTCACCCATCCAGCCAAGCTGCCCATTGCAAGCTTGTTTTTTCAACCACTTAAACTGGTTGGCAGAGCATCCCATCTCATCTCTCATTGTGCAGCTTATCCCCCTTTCCTCCACATTTTCACACATTTCACAATCTTCCCACTGACAACATTTAATTTCTTTCATACTTGGTTACTATGAATGCCTTCCCCCAACACTACTTTTAGTACAGGAATGAGAAAGGACACAAAAATCTTCACCTATTACTTCATGGCCTCAGGAAACAAAGAACCCTCTTTTTATTATCTCAGCCTTGATTGTCTCCATTGATGTACTGCTGTTACCTCACTTTTATGGGTTTTTTTTTGGGAGGGTTTGTTTGTTTAAAAAAAAAAAAATCCCAAAATAACCTGAAAAAAGTCTAGGGCTTTAGCTCATGCTTGTTACGCACCTAAAGCCTAATCTCTGCACACTAGGTTAAAAAGGAGATTTGGGGTGAAATTCAGGGGTTATGTAGCTTTCCCAAAATCTTCCTGGCTGATTAAGGTTGAGCTCAGACCCATGAATGTATTAACTGCTTAACACCTTCTGAAATCTCTTGGAGTTGAACACGTAAATCAGAATTATGTCATTAACTGTGCTCGCCCAGCTGGGCAGCCTTGCTGGGCCTTAGTTTCTCCATCTGCAGCATTAAAGTGAACACTTCTTTTTGTCCTGCATCAGACAGCTCCTGAATTATGTGGCAGTGGGGACCAAGGGAGTGCATGCACAGAAATGTGATTACAGGCTCTTTGCCTTGTTTAGGCCTGCCCTATCTACCATTCATAGCAGACTGCTTGCAGGAGTATTTTTGTGACCTCAACTGGCAGACATTTAGCTTCTCATGGATTAGTCAGTAAGCCAGGCTTTTTATGTCAGTAGGACCAGCCAAACAAAAACCAACAACTCCTACAAACAAGTTAACTTTTCATTTTCTCTTTCAACACTTGTAGCATTGGGTTACAGACAAATAGCAAATTCTGATCAGCATTCAGGATGTTTCTATTGCTTAGCTCATGCATTTAAACAAGATTATTTTTATAGGGGAGAAGCTTACAGAAAGTTCAGCCAGTTCTTTAGATTCACCAAAGCAACAGGCTGAACTGTATGGATACACTTAGCTTTATCCCTGGTCAGCAAAGTATTTCAGCATTTCCATAATGATTCAATGATTTGGGGCCTATATCCAGCTAGTCAGGATACGAACATTTAAGGACTAAGACAAAAAGCAGAAAGAAAATGGTAAGAGGAAGATACCAACATACCTTGTCAGCTAGAAGACCTTAGAGCCTCATTGTACTTCTCAGCAAGATTTGTATTTAAGGAGCTACGCTTTCATCAGTGGCCAAACACCACAGCCACCTCCCAGTCAAGCACGTTTAATGACGCTTCTCTGAAACCAGCTATATACAACTGATCTAGAGCAACTTCTCCCCTTGAACGTGTCAGTGTCTTGTATCAGGGAAGTAAAGCCTTTCTGTCTCTTAAAATCTCCCCACAAAAGTGGAAGCAGCTCTCTCCAAGCAACCGGGCCACACCCTCCCACGCTGTCTCCATCAAGGCCACCTGTGAGCAGCTGGTTCTGCAGAGAACACTGCGCTGAGGGTCAAGACACAACTGTAATGAGTTACAAATTACCAGTGACAGGTGTTTTAAATAAACTCATTCCATCCAGCAATTAAGCAAAGAGAGACAAAAGATTATATTCTTAACTACTTTAAGCTGCTTCCTGTAAAGGAAGGACATGAACTCTAACTCAACATTTTTGTAATGAAGCCACATGGGATTTGGGTTTTGCCTTTTATTTAGTAATTCTAATCGTTCAATTGATTCAAAAATGACAAAGCTGGTTGCCAACAGTTAATACTCTTCACACTTACCATGTATGGATTACTTTTTTCAGGTAACTTTAGAATTAGGATTTGGAACAAAGTGTCAGCACCTGACTTTTACAAAATGACCATTCAAGCCCCTCTCTACCCCCACAACAAAGCACCAGACTGAACCAACCTCTCAAACCTGTAGATTTTTACCTCCTCCTTACCCTCCTTAACACCTCCATTCTTTCAACAAACCTCAGAGTCATCTGCAGCACCTCCCTTAACCTTTTGTCCTCTTGGATTGCAAGCATTCATTCCTTCCTTTTTTAATTTCTGCTCTTTCAAATCTAGACCATGCTTGGCTGATTTTTCATAAAACATAACCTTTTTTCTGCTCTTTGCAACTCTCAGTACTTGCCTTACCAGTATAGCAGTAATGCCTGAGTTTAAAACAATCTCATGCTTTTGCCATTCTCTCTCTCTCTCCTTCTTTCAAATTTCTCTGGGCTTCTGCCTTGACACAAAAAGTTAAAGCTTCTTATCTTCACCTTTAAAGAAATGATAGACCTGCTAACGTACCAGCTGCAATTTTATTCTGTCCTCCTTCTCCCTCTGTATATTTCTCAGAATCCTCTACTGCATCTGTTCTCCTCTCTCTTTTCTCATGCTTGGTTTTATATTTTTTCACTGCCAGCCTTGCAGTTGGAACAACTACATTTTTACTGCCAGCAGAACAGTCTTTTCTCAATCAAGTCTCTTTGTAATCACTTCTGCACTGGTTTCCATGCCAGCTGTATCCCCTTACAATATATAAACTGTTATCTTTCAATGCATCAATTTTTTTTTTGATGTAAGCTGATCTGGATACAGACTATGGGCTATATTTAACCTTTGGAAAATTCAGCTAGGTTGATGAAATTATGGCAGTTATAATCTGGTCTCGTATCTTCAGCATTTTTTAAGTCCCCAGGTACAATCCTTCGGCAACTTTCCACTATCTTGTTTCATTCACTTGTCATATGGGGAAATAAAACACTCATCTGACTGATAGGATGGTTCTTACCCAGGGCTTTATTCTGATGCCCATATCTTAGATTTGAAATATGTTTTTCATAGGATTCCCACTGGGCTGTTAAGGGTGTTAATCAATACTGGCAGCAATTCAGACCTCAGCGGACTCACCACATTTATCCTATCATCCCATTAAAATTTAATCAAGCTTTGATGGCTTTGCTAAACAAACTTTTCTCAACAGCTGGGTATAGATGCAGTATCTGAGTAGTTGCTCTTGCATTTTTGAAGCCCTGAAAATGTGATTTTTATTCAGCTACAGTTTGCTTTTGAGAAGCTTATGTAAGTGAAATATTCTCCTACTGTTACAGACCTTTCAAGAGCACTGACATATAATGGGTTGGTGAAGAGTTACTGTAGGGGAGGAAAGAGGATATCCAGAGTTTCTCTCATTGCATTTTGCCCTCCATTTTTTAGCTCCAGTGTCCAGTTTAGTGCTTTTCTACAAGCCTGTGGAATTTTTCTTCTTCAGAAGGGTTTTTTTGATTTCACTGCCCAGTAACCTTTTGGAGGGGCAGCCACTGGATTTTTCTGTATTGTTTCTGGAGTTCCATCTATTCCAAAATCCACTTCTTTATTTACCAGATGAGTCAGAACACTTTTAGGCCTTTATCTTCTGTGCAGGATTTGATTGCTACAGGTCTAAATATTTTACTGCAGATTATTTAGATCTCATTTTAGATAGAGAACAGCATTGAAAATGGTGTGTCTGTGTCTAACCTAGATCATATTCACCACTGACAGTTCCTACTGGTCACTGTGTGAAAGACGCAGTTTTTGCTATGCATTTATTGTTACAGTTTTACTGTGCAAAGTAAATGGTAGAACTTTGTCCTGATAAATCTTCCAAAATTCAAGTTGCAGCTTGGTGTTTCTTGGAAGTGTAACTCATGCTTCAAACATTCAAACTCATGCTTCAAAAATCACGTGTGTCACACTAAAGTTTATATTTTTGGTACTAAATGAGGTCAACTGATAATTTCTTCTTCATTCAACTGTTGACAGAGTTCCATGCAGACTTAATTATTATTAATAGATTCCATTAGTTCAATTAAATATAATTACTTTAGTTCATTTTAAATGCTAATGAGTGAACCTACGTGAGAATCTAAGTGACTCTTCAACCATTAAAAATATGGGTAATCTTTTTATTATTAAAAATATTTGCAAGATGAAGCCCTTCTAAAGGTTATTATGAGGTGCAATAACCACCCTCTGATCTGGAGGCACAGCAAGAGCAGCCCTGTGACCTGTGGCCCTGCTTTCCTCACTCAGCTACAGCAGGAAAGGGATGCCCTGGAATAACCAGGGGTCCCTGCCCACTTTGGTGCACTGGAACACAGCTGTTACAGAATCACAGACCTGCAAGGGTCTTTGAGCAGGAAACAAATAATCTCTCACCCTGTGTCATTCCTGACACGCTTTTATAACCTGCACTTGAAGACCATCAGGGCCATTATTTCTTATCCTGTCCACTTTATACCATATTTTATATAAGGTGCCTCCCTTGAGCCTGGCACTTGGACTGGCACAGATTTCAATTCCTCTTTGCAACTGTTTGTTATGCCCACGAACACTAAATATCTCTCCTGCCCTTCTCTTTGGGCTTCACACTGGTTCAGTCCACAGATCTCATTTCCTTGGCTACTTTTCTTTTTGATTTTATTGTGGACTCTGCCCAGCCACTCCATGCAGTCTCTGAAAAACTGAGGTGCAAACAAGGCAGTACTCTGAGGCCTCGCCAGTGTGAAGCAGAGAGGAAAAGTCACTTCACAGACCTTGCAGGGGAGACTCCTATTTGTAGATTCCATGGTGGTATTTGCTGTTTGCATTTGTCACAGCAATGCAAATGCCCCTGGACCTACCCCAAATTCTACTGTAATTTCTTTCAGCAGCCTTCTGTCTGAACAGATATTTTCTGTCCTCTACTCTATAGCTGATTAATGCAGCCACAGTGGAGTATCATGCCCTTGTCTTTACTTATTTCTAATTAATTTTAAGCTAATTAGTTACTAAATTATTTCTTAAATTTGTTGTGACGATTTTAAATCCTAGCTCTACCCTGCTGACAGCCTGTGTTCCTTCTCAGCTTTGTATTGCCTGAAAATTTCACAGTTAAGTTGCAGTCTCAGGATCCTGAAGTTTAAAAAAAATATGGGGAAACACAGAGTGCAGAACAGCCCTACCTCATACATCTTTCCATCCAAATTCCATTCCCTCCACACGGGATGTAGCCAATACAGCAGAAATTTCATGAAGACCATATTTCTCTAGCTGCTCACAAGGATCTCATGTGAGAGACTTTTAAAGCCTTACTAAAGCCAAAGTTTACGAGATCAACTGCTTTTCCCACAGCCACAAAGCCTGCACCCTGCTACAAAAGGAAACCTGTTTGACAGAATTAGTTCTTGGCAACTCCATGTTGGCTCACACTTATCTCACTGTTATCTTTAAGATGCTTAGACTTTGTTTGATGATTTGTTCCAGAAATCTTACAGCAGTTGACATTAAGCTGACTGGCCTGTAATTTCTTGGCTTCTTTTTTCCTCTCTTTTAAAAGACATTCAAAATCCCTTCATTTAAAAGACACTGGCTCTGTTCTGATCTTCTGATTTCTCATTCTCGACAAATTCACAAAGGTAAAGAGCACACTGAAAGAGTCCACATTACCTGTCAAGTTCGTTTTGCCTTCAAATACAAGACAGTTTGTAATAAATTTCTTGTTGCTCGGTACTAAGAATATCTATGGTATTTAATGTGTAAGTAAGAATATCTACATATTAAAAATCCTCAGCATTTCTAAATGAACTTCTCACAGCAGCATCAGAAATGCTGTTTCATGTGTCCTTTTAGCAGGGTAAAACATTGCTTGAGAACAAATGCTGGCTCTGTAGCATCAGTGACAGCTTCTCAGTGCAATCTTAGATCACTTCAATACATGTTGCTTACAATTTCACTGGTAAGGTAACGCAGTCTTTCAAATTCACTTTCTGATTGCTCAATCTGATTTTGGTTTAAAAAAAAAAAATGTATCCAGGTTTCCAGCGCAGGTTTTCTGTTTTACAGACTGATTTTTGAAAGCAAAATGCCACCTTTATCCTGCCAGGAAAGGAAAGTGCCTCCAATAAATTAAAGTGCACAGGAATGCTGCGTGGGAAAGCAAAAGAAGGAACATTAGTTATGAGCACCAAGGTTGTTGCCTCTCTGAGTGCAGATAAATAATAACAGGAACCATGAAACTTGGAAAAGGCCATCTGGCTTCTCTTCCCCACAGCTTACTCTGTCTGGGGAGGCCATGTTAGATGGATGTACAACACGTACTTTACAACATTGTTTCACAGAATTTGCTACAAGTGTTCATTTTTGTCTTCTCTCCCTTTCCCCCGAACTTGCTAAATGTGTCTGCCACAGCATCTAAACTGAAAAAAGGGTGAGCGCGATGGCAAAGCTGCTCTGAGAATAACTTCATAACGATTACTGCAAGAAAGAGCAATATATCATAATATTTTCTCCGTCTAGTAACACTTATCTTAGCCTCTGCTAGGCCAGCCTCGAGGGATTAAAACTTGAAGCTGAATTCCAGGGTTTCATTTGCTGTACAGTCTGCTGCAGTTGGTGCTCTAAGGCAATTAAGCATATTTCTTATGGACTCTTTGAAAGACAAATATATGTGTGGCAGCTTTTTCACTTACTACGCTTGCCTGTATATAAATCTAACTTTTTTCAACAAGTATTTTAATTTTCTGAAGCGAATGGAAATACATCAGCACCAGCTTTTGGGTAGGAGGAGGAGGAGAATTACAATGGCAAATAGTAACAATGAAGAAAGGAAGTTGCTGCTGTGATTACCCCAGGTAAATGCATCGCTTCCTTTTACAGCTCTGAGATTCACAAAACTGGGAAGACTGGAGCATCTTTCAAACCTAAATAAATGTCTATTCAGCACACCTTGGACACTGAGCAGGAACAAAGCTCTGGTAGCCTCTAGCTGCGGGAAAGTATGAAAGAATTCAGTATTGTGCTGATATTTTTTGGTCCACTTTACGTGATTCTGTGTAGCCAACCACAAACCTCCTCCAAAGGCAGCTTCCAGACATGTTCCTTTTCTGTGTTTAAATCCATGCCCACACTGCCTGATGCATGAGCAAGTGAGCACAGACCACAGCCAGCACAGAGCTCTGCAGGTTTCATTCTCAAGAAGCCACCTCACCTCCTAATCACCCTGTTCCTGTCCATGTGATGCTAAATCCAATTATTTTATCCAAGAATGACCCCTTAAATGGAGCTGTGAAAACCAAACAGAGCAGACGAGATTTAAATCTGAACAGCCCCACGAATCTGTGAGGCACAGGCTTAGAGAGTGGGCTGAGTGGGAGACAGTGTGTCGGGGTGAAAAGACCAACCTTGGGGAAAGGACTCTTGTAGAAATTATTACAATCATCTCATAGGCTTGGGTCCAACAGAAATCTCCAACCCACAGCAGTGGCAAACTGCCAGACTGCTTGCCAACAATGTTTTGTGAATTTTCAGGTTTTTTTCTGGTTGTTGTTTGTGGTTATCATGCATCTCTCCTGGTTGTCTTTCTTGTATCTTCTGCAGCCTGTATCAACGAGCCCAAGCAAACACATCTGACTGCAGCTAGCCTGTCTCATCACTAACATCTTTCTATCAATACAGAGAGCTGCCCTTCCAACCGTTCTTGATTGCTGAGATCTCCAAGACACAGGCAGGTGCTACAACGTAATGAAAATGAGCCCCATCCAAAGTCTGTGTGTGAAGCTTGAAACAGGAAATTTTACCTGCATCTCCTCAATTCCCAAAGGTTAGCCACTTTCTTTCCAAGCACAGATTTCCTCTGTCTGGAAGTTGTTGGTGTAGTGCTGAAAGAGGCTTCTAGCCCCTGACGAAATACTTAGCTGGAAACCCACATCCTTTTTCAGAGAAATCTCTCCAAGTGTTACCAGAAATGAAGCCACATGAACCTCATTTCTGGGCAGACAACTGCTTCATTGATAGAAAATTTCAGGTATACTTTTGTGGGATGATTAACCTACATGTCTCAATCTTATATGATTAAAAAACCCCAAACAACACTACAAAAAACTAAGTTCCATCTTTTGTAAATGAGTTTTATATAATTGCGAAAATAATGCAGTATTTGTGAGGAAAACTCAGTGTCAAGTGTATCCAGCAATTTAGGATGTCTGATGATGCACAATCACTGAAATTAATTACCATCATCTTATGAAATTGGTTCTAATTAGCTGATGCCTTCCCACTAGAATATCTCTGAAGCAGCTTCATATTGCAAATCCATGCCAATGTTTTTTACCCAAAAGCTCAGAGCTAGCAGCTGGCATACAGGATATTTTGTGGGGTGGGGAAGACATAATTCAGCCCAGCTTGCCGTTAAATCCATACAAATAGAAGGTGGACACTGCTCTCTGAAAAGCAAGGAAGTAAAGGCTATTAAGATTTTAGGGGTGAGAGATTAAAGGCTGGGGGGAGGCTTCTGATTCGTGGCACAACCTGTACTGGCATGAAAGCAAATATCCCACCACGGCTGTGAGGAGGGTGATGGCAAATGGGATTCTTCCTCTGGAATACCCTCATATGGTTCACCACAGAATCTCACTTTGAGTTTGTAAGACTGACCCATTTTTGCAGGCTTTTGGAGAAACACAGGTGGAGGGATGTGCTAGGGATTTTTGCCGGTTGTGGTACATCGGGAAATATTTCTTATGGTGAGAAATGGACTTTTTTCTCCTCTGAGTAAAAACAGTTTGCACTGGAACAATTGATTCCTTTAAATAATAAGAAGACAAACTATCTTATAAGCCCTTCCAAATCCCACAACATTTGTTATAGTCACTGAACGCCTTTCATTAGGATTGCTAAAGATAAAGCCTCTCTGCTTCTTTGTATCTTCACAAAAGCTTTTAAAAATGTGGATTTATATCTGCAGGAAACAACTATTATTAATGAAGCAGCTGGATTTCTTTTTAAATAGGTTACTTTGCAGCCATTTGCTCTGCTAATTATTAAACAGAAATGCTGACATATATCTACAGTGCTTTGGGATGTTGAATAATATCTAAAGTACATTTAAAAAGCATTTTAGAAGAATAATCCATATCTGAAGTGTGAATTGAAGCTGTAAAATAATATACATGAAAAACAGCTGCAGAAATTATTAGCTCACATTTCCCCCCAGCAGTTCTGCTTCCAAATATATCCAGTGCAATGTGAGAAGCATTGCTCCACAGTAACATCATAATTCTGCTGATGCCACTTTCTATTAAAGTATCCTAATAAGTAGTAACTGTTCTGATAAATGAATGCATATGAAATAAACCTGGAATATAGATATCACACCAGAGCCGTTCAGAGAAAGGTAATTCTCTCTCATGAATTATTTCAGGACTTGGTTCTATTCTCTTCCATGAAATTCTGCACACACAGAGAACAATGTCTCAGGCCCAGACAAATCTTCCTGGGGCACTGCTGAAAAATTAGAGAGCAGGGGAGCTGCAGGTACTCAAATCAGTGGCAATCCCTCTGCTGCAGATGGACAGAGAGATGAGCCAGAAAGGAAAGGGGAGTAATTTTTAAAAACTACCAGTGTCTAAGACATGGATGATAATAAACGTTCCATAAAATAGCTTGATTTTGAGAAATCAGCAAATTCTCCCAGGAAACTGTGGTGCTGGTGTGTTTCTGACAACATAACAGGTATCTTTTATGTGTCTTGACAATGGAAAATTAAAAATTATTTGGGAGAGCCGGTGAAGAGGACAACAAGAAATGTTAGAGAAGAATTACTATGGAATAATCAAAACCAAAAGGAAAGGAGAATCAGTGTCTACAGGTATCTGTGGCAATGGCTCTGCTGTACTCTCAGGGTTGTATCCTTTGCTCCAAATGCTCTTCTCTTGTGGCTCCCCCTCTTCCCAACAATTATTGCCTGCATGACTTTCTCCCCTCTCATGTAAATCTTCTTTCTGAAGTGCTGGGTGCTTTTTCCTCCTGCTTATTCATTTTTTCCTCTTACCAGGTCCTTCTTCCTGCTACCAAACCATCCTTCAATCACCATCACCAAGATTTTCACGCCAGTATTTCCAGGAGTCTCAGCTCCTTGCTGAATTTCTCTCCTTTGGGATACCCTTTCAAACAAGTTCCCAAACCCACAGGCTTGGGACAGACTTCCCACAACCCCAGATTTACCATTCTGCAGGATGGAAATGGCAAGGCAATGGGCAACTGAGAGCTGGCGTTTACTTTTTAAGACAAATCTGAAACACTTGACATTAAAATTATTCACACAAGGTCTTAGGTCAGTGGGTCTCTGGAGCATTTCCAGGGGTTCTGTTAAAAAAGAGACTATTTTAGGATAAGTTTATCTCACAGAGGGGGTCATCCTTTCCTTCTACTTTTCTAAGAATTAAATACAATTTGCCAGCATATTACTCACGTTTTCTTTAGCCCTTCTTTAATGTTTTCTAAGGACCTTTGGGGGTTAATTAATGCCAGGACATTTCACCCATGAACTGTTTTCTAATTCAATTTGTTCAATGCAAGTAGCCATAAATATTATAAATCAATTACTGAATATATTCTACGCTTCACCAACCAAAAAAATTGTAACAGAGTGTTTTTCAAGGTGATTGAGAAAAATGAACCACTTCCATAAGGCCAGGCATTTATGCTTCAATTTACCTTTTCTTTCACAACAACACAATTTGAAATACATTTTGCTAAATACAGGACCTACTTTTGTAGAAGGAATCAATTATATTCTCAAGTTTAAATCTTCTTTTTTTCCAGCCATGCTCTAATGTATTTACTGTACCTCAGAAATGTACCCTGGGGAAAAGGCTTCTATTCTTCACTAAAAATCCATGAATAACATTATGTAGAAATTAATTTGTGATAAATGATTTCAAATCTTAACCTAGATCGCTGTCTTATTCAAATGTCATCAGAAAATGGCACCTCACCCGCAGGAAGGAGTCAAGGGATCCATTCTCCATGTATTCAACTACAATCATTACTGGTCTGCCTGCAAAACAGCATAAGAAACACATTAGAATTACAAACATATTATGGGGCTTTTATAATTCTAGCTGTTCTGCAGAGGTTACTCACAGTAGTTGAATATGTAAGATATTTCCAAAATTCTCATTTATATCACAAACACAATTCCCTGTGTTACTCTTTAAGAATTATTTACTATCCTTATTTTTTTTTTTGTTTTTTACTGGATTAGCTGAATGCACATCATTCACTTTGGTGTATTCTCCCTTAAAAATGATCAAAGAAGAGCCTGCTATATCCAACTAGCAAAACCTGCTGTGCAATGTTTTGGAATATATCTGAATTAAGGCAAACCCCAAATATTTGTAAGCCATGTCCAAGTAATTACAAACTGAGGGTCATAATTTTCCTCTCAAAGAAAAACATCTCAGTGACTTAGGAACAGAGGAGACAGACAGACTGGGGTGTCACAAAAAAAGCTCTTCTAGATTTCCTGTGTGTATGGGGTGTGTATAATCCAGCAAAACTCTGAGTTCATGTTTGCAAATACACAAAATATACACAGTGTTACTCAAAGCAAGGTTTTGTTCAACCAGCACACTCCCAGGGTGGCACCGTATCCAGACTGAAGCAGAACAAGACATTACATTTATTTCTTAAAAGGATATCCAAATCTGAAGGCACGCTTTTAAACTGTGTACTTAACTTAAACACCAGCTCACTGCTGGTACCCTTCGAAAAATCACCCCTCTGCAAGTGTTTGACAGGACAGGGGCAATCAGGCTGCCAACCAGGCTGCACAGCAATTTTTAGAATTATTAATATCCCAAAGAAGCCATTCTATACAAAAAACTAATGAAGAAGAATGTTAGTAAGTCTAGCAAGGAGGTGAGAGGTCTTAAAATGGCAGACTTTTCTTGGGAATGCCCATCTCTTTTGGGGTTTGTGGGAAACCACAGCTATGCCAAGTGCTGACACTGAGAGTCCACCATCTCACTTCCTCAATTCAACACCAGCTGGGCCAATATTTTTCAAGCCCAAAAGAAGACTCTTTCATCACTTTTTTCCCCTCTTCTGCTCAACTTATGTTTGTGATATGTTTGGATGAGGGGATGAGAAACACACACAGTGCTCAGGCTGATAAAGCGTAGAAGTGCATTTGGATTGTTCCAGCACAACTGTCCATTTCTGTTCAGTTTGGTTAATAGTGAAAGTGTTTATTAAATTGGCCACAGCCAGGTATTTCTCCTGAGCTGGTACAGTTAACCTTCAATTTAAAAAAGTGAATGATCCATTTCTGTGTTTGTCCCAGCACGATGACCCAGAGTTTTGGGTTCCTGGTGATGCCCATCCACACAGCTTAGTCTGGTCTTTCTGCAGTTCCTATCAATACTCCCTCATTTCCTCTAATAAAATTTGTGATTATTTCTGTATCAACTCTCATGTTTACATCTTCGGTAAATAAAACACTTCATAGTGTTATCACAATACTACAACTTTTTTTGTGTGTGAAAATTCTCATATGCCTTAATGGATAGGCTTTGGAAGTGTGAAGAGTTACCAGCTTCTTTCTTTTTAACTGAATGTTTAGTCCCAGCTGCTGATGTGCATCTGCCACCAAATCAATTATATTCATCTGCACCCATTAGTTATACCCTGGTTTTGCATTATAAACTTAAAAGATACATCACTTTTAAGCTCCTAGAGATCGGAGCCTTGCAAAAATTTATGTTTCCTTTAGTTCAGTTTGCTAATGATGACTGGTTGTACAGCCCAGCCTATTTAGTTTCAAGCACATGAATGCCCTAGATTCCCTTACCTTTATCATTTCCTTACTGTCAGGGGGCTGACACCACCACATGAAAGGAAAATCCTGTAATCTAGGGAAGTAAACAAACTGCAGCCTGATCCTAGAGAATCTTACACTGTGCAGAACCCTCTTGAGCAAGTAGTAATTTCTGAATTGTTGCAGACAATAGCATTTTTCAATAAATGGGGGTGTAAAGTTCACTTTCAGATGGCATATTTATCAGGTGGAAGTTACCCAGAAATTTCTCTTTCTGGGTAAATCAACAACTAAAACGCCTGTATGGAAAATCTGCATTTGAAGGGAAGGACAAATGGAGCTTTAAAACGGTGCCCCTGGTTTCCTGTGGGTAATCCTTGGGCACTCTACACTTTCCAGAAGCTGTAAGGTTCTCTAGAGGTTCACAGGCTGTCGCTACAGCTTTTATGCTCCTTAGATTCGTATCGTTCAACACAAATTATTTTCACACTTTCTAAATGGAACTATTAATTGTTCTACATTCTCTCACAAAATATTCTCTCCAAAAAATCCCCACCTGGGCTTCCTTTTACTCAGACCCTATGCTCCTAGGTTAAAGCAACTATGAAATGTGTTTATATGCATTTATCTGTGGATTTGAAGAAGAGATTTCAGTATTTTTTCACTGGCAATGAGGTTTTAAACTACTCAACTTGGATGACTTGAAATAACATGCCTTAACACAAATCCAGCTCTTCCAAGTGACAGCACAGGAATGGCACTAAATACACCAAAAAAAGCAGCATTTTCCTTCAAACAGGTTGCTATATATCAGAAAATCAGCATATCATCAATAAATTTAGTCACTTAGGCCAATAGATTCCCACTGACTCAGTCTGTATCACTTGCCATCCTACCTAAATTTCAAATGAAATTGAGATTGTGTCAAGACACCACAATGTGTCATGACACCATGAAAATAAACCCGGCTCCATCACTTGATTATCTCACGCAAAAATCTTTAACTTGGACACAAACCTAAATTCTGAAATAATCTGGTTTTTAGTGTGACAGCACTTGATAAAAACCACCTGATTTTGGCTGCAAGTTTAATGTTTCCCTGGAGCTATTTATGTATTCCAAGCTGGACTGTGACAGTGAAATTTTTAGCCAGCACAGTGTTTGTCTTTGGAGCACCTGTGGATCAAAAATATCTCAGCTATTGTTAGGGTGGCTTGAAGAGTAAAAAACTCTGGTACACCACAGAATCCAATGGGAACTTTTATCATCAAAGTGGTAACACTGGCTCCATTGCCAGCATGTTATCCTTTACCAAGTACTGCAATTTGACTCCAGAAAAAGTTGTTTGTGCTGGACCCCTGCACAGACACAAAATACTGCCTTTGTTTTAAAGAGAACTACGAAACTGACTTTAAAAATAATACTGGGGGATTTCTAAACTAGTGTAGTATTTGCATCTAAATAAATAAATAAATAAAAAAGTACTATTACTTATCATGAAAATTCATGTTGTTCTCATGGTACTAAGAATTCTTCATCCTCAAAACAAGAACAGGAATGAATAAATGGGAGCTTCTCAGAGAAGTCTCTGAGACAGAGAAGCAGTCTTTGATTATTTTATCAAGACGTAGGCTAATGCAATGCTGGAAGGCATTGAATTATTTTCCAAGGATTGCTTACCGCACAAAGACGGAGAAGTTAAACAAGTTTAAGGACAAAGAGCAGTGGGATACAGACGGCAGCAAAGGCTCCCCTGGGAGTGACAATGACCTCTGTCTTGGCTGCACCTCCTGGGATAGGGAACACACCCAATCTCCAGTCCAAAGAATTGCCCAGTTCAGGGAAGTGTTTCCACATGGATACAGAAGGATCTGAAGAACTGAGGTAATTTTACAGTCAAGAGCCACACAAGAGAAGGAATGGAAAAAGGACACTGAAAAAAGTGTCAGCTGAGGGCTTGGAACCAAGGAGCTAAAAACTGGAGGCATTGCTGGAGGAGAGCACACAGCTTCTTGTTTGAATTGGGGGAGGATGAAATAAAAATGTTTGAAGATGGATTCAAGGATCAAATCAGTCAAACAAATCAGACTTGCAGCAGTTTTAGATGCTTAGCACTGCAGGAGTGGGGAGTACTGTGAGAAAACAGACTTTCAGAGTAGAGGAATTATATAGCGTCCTGAGGCAATAGGTTTGAGCCCCAAACACGGATTTTACACAGGATGCACGTCACATTTATAATTTGCAGCACATTATAACAGATGTATCATTTTACTACATAGTTAAGATAATAACATGAGATAATAACTGTATCTATACATGACACACACTGATACCATACCCACATTCACTGTTCTCATACTTTTTGTGAAAGTATAAATATTCCCACCCCAGACACGTGTGGGATATTGTCTAAAGCAGCTTCCCCTCCTTGCACATGGAGTAACTGTGGCTCTGGGAGATCCGTTTCAGAGTTCCAGCATCTCAGAAAGCCACACTGAACACACAAGAGCAGTACTGGGGCTTGGCATGATGCAGGAAAAGGACAGCAATTTAATTTATCAGAACTGAGATGAATCTATAGAAGGTGCAGGGGCTGTTCACTGTTGTGAGGCAACTCCCACCTTGTGACAAGAGGCTGACTGGTTTTGACAACTTTCCCAAAGAAAGTTCTTCGCTGAAGTTCTCCCACCCAGCTGTACTGCAATGCCACCCAAACAAAACCAGCAAAAATGACAATCAATCCGTATTGATGTCATGCCACCTCAGAATATGCTGCAATTTTGTATTTTCCATTGATCAATCTGCTTGACACTTTTTTAATAAGCAGGAATGAAAACAAAAAGAAAAAAAAAGAAAAAAAGAGAAAGCCATACATTGTCAAATAATGTAAAATACCGATTAAATCTAAAATTCACATTGTATATATTTTTAGTTCTCTATTTCTTTTCCACAACATAAGGTTTTTGATAGCATGCAATTTAATTGAGTGCCGGAGTGATGAATAAGGAGAAGAATCTGAAGTGTCATATCAATGACAAAATATTCAGCTTGTTGTCTCCTGTTGTCATTTTAAATAATGCAGCAAAGCCTCCTTTAATGAATGTTTTTTGTAAGATTAATCCTCCAAAAAGAATAGTTAGCACATGTTCCTCTTCTGCAGACTTATAATGAATTCTCTAATACCAATTATGGGGATAGATTTGTTAACACAAACACATGATACTCATTCTTTCACTTAAAACAGCACAGGTTGGCACCTGTTCCCTGGTTTGTATCAGAAAATATTGCTCAATCACTTCTGCAGATCAGAATCCATGTGGCTCAGGAAATCACCTCCTTATCAGGCATCTTTTCATTCCAAAGCCATGTTCTGCTGTTGGTTGCCCACTGATTTATCTCCTGCTAAAGCCAGAGAGATAAGACAGCCCCAAACACACAGGCACGCCCTCAGTCAGGGCTGTGCCTCCCGCCCTCCCACAGCACTCAGAGCACCCCCAGGGAAACCCACGGGAATGCCCAGGCCTTGGGAGGCACTCCTGGAGCCCACACCTGCTCCATTCAAGACACATCCCTTCAAATCAGAGAGCCACTGGCCATGGCACTGCAGCTTCCTCTCTCCTGTCATGATTAAAAATGCCTTTGTATGCACCAGAAAGGAATCAATTTCAGTGAATAAAAAAAAAAAATCCATAATACAAAATGGGTGGAGGAAAAAAGAAAGAAAGAAAACTACAGATTATGAAAAAAAGCAATTAAAAAGAATTCTGCCACTTTGCATTTTTGTCTTTGCACTGTTAGACCACATCAATTCACATGAAACCAATGTGAATTTTACTGCAAGCCACCCCACTTGAATTATTGACTCACATTATAGAAGGCCCCTGGCTAAGACCTGTGTTCAAAAACTAGAAGCTGCAGTTCCAAACTCTCGCTTGAGAGTTCAGAAGCCAGAGACTGCAAACAGGATAGGATAACATATATACATCCTGATCACACAGATATAACCCATTTATCTTGCTGCTAGTGCACTTTGGATTTTCTCATGTCTATATACCATTAGTTAATTTAGTCAGGGGAAGATACATGTGCAAAATCAGTTAATAACAGTATAAAATACATGAATAACCATAAAGTGCTGGTTAGTTGTTAGTAAGGTATGGCCACACAGCTATCACTGCCAGCTGAAGAAGATTTATTGTATCAACACAATCTGAAAACAGTGCTCTCTGAGCTGTTTTCCTGTAATTATACATTAAATGCTTTTCCACTTGCTACCCCGTGACCCACTGGCAAGAATTTATGCCTGTTGGTGTGTTTTGGAAGCCAGGAAAAGTCTGTATGCATAAAATACCTTCTCAAATCTCCTGGCCCTCCCCTCGTGCTGCAGCCAGCACTGCAAGTGGTTCTCCTGGTTCCTCACAAAGGGAGAATGTGCTTTGGACAACAGAAATTTGAGCATTCCTGCTGCTCCTGCAAGCCCTAATCCACATCAATCCTCCAGTGTGCCTACAGAAGATATTCTGGAAGATACTGAGGAAAGGAAAGTGGAACCATAAAGAGAAAGCAGCTGTGTTATTTCCATTATTTATTTTCTGATCCTTATCTTTCCATGAGGGAAGCAAGTGGAATGCAGGAGAGGGTAAAACCAGAAGAAATAGGTATTTTGTCACTACTTGGAGGTTGGGTAGGTGAAATAATAGCTAAAATTATATTATAGAAATACAAAAACCAGCATAAATTTTAATTCTGTTCCTTGCATTTATACTTTCCAGATTCATATCTTTGAAAAACAGGAACTGAATTTCTCCAGGTTTCCATTTGTTGGGTTGTTTATCTGTATCATCTCTTTCTACATATTTATTAGCATTACAAAGACAATATGGATTAAGAAAGTTCAGTTTCACTCCTGCTGCTTATATTTACATGGATATTATAAGCAGAAATTAAAAAAACCCAACACCTTTATTAGGGTGAGAGGGATTATTTGAATTCAGCAGTGCAGATGGGGGAGAACAAGAGCTGGTGCGTTGCAGACCAGTTCTGAAAGCTGCCATTTAGGGTTTAAGGAATGACATAATCATGAGTCAGAAGAACGAACAGTGCTCAAGGATTGCATGTTTGACCATCCTATCTCCAATCCTAGGTTATATCATCCCATTTTAAATGAAGAAACCACAGCATTGAAGGCCTTTATCAGTGTATAAGTAGGCGGGAGAAGGTAGAATAGTTTTTTTACAAGAACAGGCAATTTGCAAAAGGCCAGTCACAAAATATTTTGGCCACTCAGTTTTAAATTAATTATATTCTGGGGGAAAAAAACCCACCCCAACCTGTTAAGAGAACTGATTCTGGAAAAGATTTACATTGCTTGAAATGTGACTTAAAATCCTAAAAATTCTGGCACTTTGGCTTTAGCACAGAGGCAAAAAATATGAGAAAAAAATCATAACAGACACCAAATTCTGTTCAGATTCAGTTTGAGGTACCTTTGCCCAGTTCGATTAACCAAAACAATTCACCTCAGTTATTTTGTAACTGAAATTCAGCATATTTCATTTAATCTAATGACACCTCACCCTTAAAGTTCCTCAGAGTTCATTGCAATCCATATCCTCTCGTGGAAAGAGCACAGGATGTTCTTTGGTTCAAAATGAGACCACAGAGTCCAACTGCATCAATGATCACTTGCCCTGCTGACCCCAGAGCACGTAAAGGAATTTAAACAATGTGAAATCTGTGCACTGGGGGCTTCTGCTCTTCCATATTCAACCTGCCACGATTCCTAACAAGTTCTTAGGGAACACAAGAAGCAAATCCTACTTAATCTCTGTTGTGAATTTACCTATTATCATAGGGGCATTATATTTAGACGCTGTAAGCTACAATGTGAATTTGAAAAGGAGCAAAGTTTTTAAAAAAAGCATACATAAGGTTACAATGAAACAGGGTTTTGTGCTTTCATAAGCATAATGACATGGTTATAGTATTATTTCAATCCTATTCTAAAATGTCATTTGTCGTTTATTCCATATTATACCTGACTGTGAAGTTTTTAAGATTCTGACACGACTTCAGGATATCCTTTGTGTATTTTCCCATTTACTATTTGAGCACGTTTTACTCATTTCCCTTTAGTCTACATAAAGACTAAACTTCTGAGATACCACTGAGCTATAAAAAACTCAAGATCCTCCACTCTTCCTTTATGAGAAAGGCATCATTTCTCATTTCCAGAAGTAGTGGAGGCCACACATCAACACTCCTGAAGGTTCTGAAACCCACAAAGGAAGCTCTGGTTGTAACATGTGTGTTGCTAAATCCAAAATTAAGAAAACAAAACATAACGAGTCAGGACTCCAGCAAATACATGATGCCCTGGACCTAACACTGTGATATTTTTGTGATCTCCTGAGGTTTTTTCCATTTCTCTTTGAGGGTTTGTACCTTCAGGACATGAAGGCACACGCTGTCAAGCTTCTCCCTTCAATTCTGATTCTGACCATGAACAAAAGTCAAGAGCTACAATGAAGATGGGCCAAGCAGCCAACTTTGGATGCAGAGGTTTTTAGACAAGCATGTACAACTTGAAGAAGAAAAATATGCAAAATTATTGACACATGAGGAATAAACCCCAAAGCATTAATCTCCCATAACTGGAGACATCTCCATAGCTGGCAACAGCTTGATTTTCTTTTTCTGAGAAAGAAAAAGGCGTTTCAAGGGAAAGAGCCTAATTTTCATAACTGTGTGTCACAGACAGGTCACATGAGTCTGTACAGGATTGTCTAGTCTTCAGCAACTGTATAAGCTACCTAAACAAAATCCAGAAAATCCAGATTTAGGCAGATGAATTCCCATACTCAGTATTTGGGCCTGGGAATGCTACTTCAGCAAGTTGAATCTGGTAAAGGCACGCTGGCTTCCTACCTAATACAGACCAAAAATATTTAAACATTATTCAAGTTAACTATTTCTCCTGCTTCCCACTTCACAAAAATGAACCAATTCCGATTCTGCTTTTATATCCAGTGTTTTACCAGAAAAGGGAGTTTGGATTTTTTTCCCTTAATCTTGAAACAAAGAGAAGCTGTGTGCATCTTATTTACAGATACATTCCTGTGTGTATCTGTCAGGCTCCTCCTGTTCTCCTCTTCGTATGTTTCTGCTCCTGTTAGTAAGGAACAGCAACTTGCTTCAACTCACATGCTTGTAACAATAAATTTCCACATTTTCTGTAGTCAGATTTTTAAAATATGCAATAGTAGTGAATATTATGTAAAAATGACCACATATGCAAATACTTTTTTCTGAACTTCTACGATTTAAATGTTTGGAATTGTTCACCATGACCATCTGAGCATGAAATGAGATATTTAGCAAGGGCGGAGAGTGAAAACCTCCTTTTATCGCGTCCTACACTCAGAGCTTAATCCCAGTTTTACAGTTCAAGCTTAACCCTAATCGACCAGCACAAAATACGTTTCTTTCAGTATTAATGCTACTTGCTGCTCATCCTTATTTTGGTTCTGAAGTACTCCCTGCCTGCCTAATGGAAAAGTCCATCTGCATTTGAACTTCTATTCTCAGAAAATACATGCCATTATATATTAGTTGTAGGGTTTATGGGCTAAGCATTCCAGTGAAACAGTACTGAGGCTGGAAAGAATAAACTGGAAGAGCCATTTGGCTCAGGTATCCCAGGAAATGCATATGCCATAGGAGAATCAATTTGTTAGTCACGGAGAAAGGATCAGCCATTTTCATTTACCGACAAATACAGCAGCGTAGGTGCTGGAATTCAGAGGAGAGAAAAATGCATTAACTGGGGGAAAAAAAAGTTACTTCTCTCATTATTGGAGTACTATAATCATAGTTGAATTCACTATGTACAATTGCTCTGTGATGGTTCTTGTTGAGTAATTTCGTTCAATGAGGGTCTGTCAATACAATTTGCTTTCAAATGTCAGTTTTTACAGTATCAAGAATAATGGGCACTCAGGTGCACTAGGAAATTGTAATAAAATATTAATTTTGGGCAAAAGAAAACTGATAATCATCTAGTTTAGTACTCTACAATTATGCCTGAGCTTTTTGAGGAGCTCTGTGTAATAATTGTGAACATTGCAATGTGTGTTAGACAAACAGCTGTAAATAACCAGGCAGTAAAACACTGAAGAGGGAATATCCTATGTAGAATGTACTTTTTGTTGAAGAGGAGTCCAAGACAGCAGTGAGCAAACCATCCTATATCACTTCCAAGTTTCTGGAAAGTAAGTGAACCCTCAAGTTCTAGCATGTAATATATTTTTTGAGGTTCACAAAGGTGGGTTGTTTCATCAAGCCAGATTTCTTTGCTTCTATTTTTCCTACAATGTCAAGGAGTTGGATAGTTAACCACTGCAAATTAATTTGTAGGAAATAACTGATGCTCACACTTCATTGCGAAAGTGACATCAGGATACTTTCACAGAGGCTGCAGAGATGGGTTCTGTGAGTGGAACCAGGGGCAATGGCCCAGCTGCTGACCACGTGGGGAGATGATGTTCACAGAGAGGTGTTGACAGCAAGAATAATGTTGATGGTTCTCCCACCTCTCCTGCTAATGCAGTTGGCATGCTGAACAGTCTGAAGGAGAGGTTTGGCTAACAGGAACTTTTCCATAGTTTCTCAAAGCCCAACACCCATCTCTAGTTCTTGTTGACAGAAAAACTTAGGAAAGGAGTTTAGCTTGAAAGGAACAGTAGGAGAGGTATTTGCTTTCCCTCCTTTCCTCTCCAGCCCAGCAAGCTGAGCAATCTGTCTGGCTCTTCAAAGACAGCAGCACACTGTGAAGCTTCCTGCCTGTAACTTCTGCCAGGCAACATGGGTGGGCATTTACACAACAAACCCTTCACATGTCACTTCAGTCAGGGGCTGTGAGCTAAGAGTTTCCCCAAAGTGGAGCAAAGAACAGGGTGTTTAGTTTGGAAGAGCTGGAATATGAAGGGAGAGATGCAGCTCTGGCAATTTATAATTTGGGTTTTCACAACATGTGTGTCTTTGTGTGTGTGATGAAGGAAGCTTCCACAGCTTGTGCCAGTGTCAGTATGATGTGGGAGTGGTTTAAGAATTCTATTTAATATATCCAAGGCTATCATTTGAGAAAAAGTACTTATTGCTCATGTGAATCCATCTGTCAGTGCAGACCTACATCAGCTAAGTCATGTCAATTTGTACTGCCAACAGGTGGAATAACAAGAAATGAAGTAATTTGTGACATAAATGATAGCTAAATCAAAAGGAAGCTATTGTCTGCAAATGGGCTTGTTTTTGCAAGAATCTAGGATAGATTCTGGAGGCCTGCTTAAAACTTTGCTTCTGGTGAAACTACTGTACAGCAGTGACAGACTTTTGATGTAACTATCAAATATAAGCACTATTGCTTAGAAGTTATGTCTAGGCTTTAAAAATACCTACATTCAAGACAATCTATTTATGCAAAAAGATCTAATGCCTCATCCCAGCAGCATAAATTAATCTTTAATTTGGCTAAATGAGGATATCTTTCACACAAGAGAATCTCTGCACAGTGTAAAAGCAGACACCAAATTACACAAAACTGAACATCAGCTGTCAGTGCAATGGTAAAAGAAATACACTCCTCTCAACTACTGAGATTAAAGTAGAAAGGGAAAAAAGGAAACCAACAGCTGCATTACCCTGCCAAGCTGTTTTCCAGATACTAATTTATAGCGGGCTTTCTAGTTTAGTTCTGTGTTTCATTAAAACATCTGTGGTGAATTTTGTAGGAAAAAAAAAAAGATATAAAAATATATAAAACATTTTGTCTTTAGTAAGGAATAAACTTTTTGAGTATCTGGAAGGGAATCTGCCACTTAGCTTCAGTTAAAGGTTTTGGTAAATAAAAAGCTTCTCATTATCTTTGTTCCCAATGACCCTAACAGCGGAATAATGCTGGCATTTTAAGTCTCCCATGTAGTTAAATTAACTGAAATCTTACACAAAAGCAATATGGGAAACAATTAGGTTGTAATTCCGCAGTTATTAAATGTTAAGTACCTCTGTTAGGCTTATGAGAGCTACTGTCCAACATAAGCCCAAACATCTCCCCTGAATCATGCACAGCAAGAGAGTCAGTTCTGAGTCTCCTACATCCCAGATCAGCGCTACCTTGGTAAGATTTGTTTTCGTGTCTTCTTTTTTTTTTTTTTTCCAAAAATGCATGGGATTTTTTTTTTGCTCACATGTAAAGCAAAGGGTTCTTATTTGCTCACATGTAAAGCAAAGCTGCTTCTAGCAATTTAGAAATGCAAAGGGCACCCCCTGGTCATCTCGGATACAAAAAGAGGCAATTCAGAATTAGGACTGTGCTTAATATAAATGTATATACAATAAAGTAACAAAGGAAGAGTTAAATAGCAGCACTACAGGTAAAATCATTGGGATGCATCTGTTAACAGCAATTTCTGACCTGCACTGCAGTTTCATGCCACGTGACCCCCCACATGCATTCTTTCTCAAAGGAATACATCTCAGCCATTGGATTTATCACAGTTCTTCACTGGCTTTCAACTACCCGACAATCTTCCCTTTCTGCTTGGCTAATTTTTTTTTTGTTGTTGCTTTTGACATGATCAAACAATAACATTTATCTCCATTAACTTGCTAGGATATATGCTACACATCATGTAGTTGCCTTTTCAGGTTTTCAGTGTTTCATCAGATTGAATCAGAATTATTAGTAAAAGACATTTAATAGCAAGGCATTATGAATGAGTTTCATTAAACAAACTACCTTTAAGAGTTTTAAGTCCATGAGATCAAAATCTTTACAAGCACTCAGAAAACAATAGTCCTGAGGATCTTACAAAATTAACCTGTAGGTAGGGAGGTGGTTGAGAAGCCAGTTCATGAGTTTGAGGCCATTTGTAATTTAATAGAATCAGTGGGATGCTCTACATAACACTGTGTTCAAAACAGAGAATTTTATGGGCCCTGGAGTATTTCCTCTTTGACAGAGTTGTTTGGTTGCAGATACCTAAGGGCTATTAAATACTCGGAGATATCCCATGGAGAAAAATATATGGAAAGTATTTCACAAACTGTCGACAAAAGAAACCCAAACAGTCATAAGAAAAGACATGAAAGCTGCTGAGAAGCTTCTGTTCAAAGAAAGCAAACAAAGAAATAACAGCACTTGAAATAAAAAGAGAAGTAAGAATCATCTTGTAATTAGAATTATTGCAATAGATAAAATGGGGCACAGAGAAGTACAATAGCTTCTTTTGTATAGCAAGTCAATAACATTATGTAATTTTCCAATTTTCTCCCTCTTTTTACCAAAAGAGATTTTTTTTTTTTAAATTTCAAGAAAAACTTTTAAGTAACACTACAGACAATGCAGGATGTTCAGAAAAGATACCGGCCTGAGATCAGTCCATGCACAGATCCATTTCTGCAAAGAAATACGTAGTTTGGAAAGGAACTTTGATTCAGTTTTAACTGTAGTTATATGTATTTATTCTTCATTTATTACTTTTGATGGAAGATGGTGTTTAATGGCTCTGGAATAGAAGGGATAACACACATAGCCTGTCTTGGAAAGGATGCCTCTAACCTGTCCTCACTCATTTAGAGAATTATAGGAGTTCAAATCATGGTAAAAGTTATTTAAAAAAAAAATGCAGTTTTCATGAGATACAAGTTGCAACTACCAAAGCATACAAGAGATTCAAACACCAAATTAATACATAATTAAATTTTCCCTTGCCAAATTCATTTTGCTTCCATGTTTTAGCAAGGAAGTATAAATTTTTAGAGAAGAGTCACAGAGTCACACAAATTCCAAGATTTTACAGTGACATTTTTAAAGTTCTCTTTCTTTGGTGCACATGGACATACTTCATGAAATGGATGATTAGAGGATACCAGGCCTTCTCTTCCAGTATTTAGGTTGGCCACTTAATTACAGACCACTTTCCCTCACAATCTCTCCTATACATTGATCCAGGAAAATGGCTCATTCCCAGAAAGTTATTGTCTTTTCCATTTCCTTTTAGTTTGGCTTTTTATTGGAAGGGACATCTGATCTCCCTGTCTGATAAACAACAAATTCTGTTTCCCTGAGATGTGTGGAGAGATGGGGCAGAGAGTGAAGGAAAAAAATTGATGTGTGGGAAGAGGCTGGAATACCTACCAGAGGAAATGCTGGGGGGTAAAGATCCACCCCCTGCCACTGGATGTGAGGCCAGGATGCTATTTAAAAATCCCGCCCTCAGGAATCTCGAAAGAGACTTCACCCCAATGGTCGGAAAGGATCCTTGCAAAGAAATAAAAATGATCATTAATCAAATGACTTGTTCTCTGGCTGACAAAAGAAGTTGACTGTTTAAAGAAAGAACAACCAAATCTCTGCAGAGTTAACGGTGGTTTCATGGGAACAGATTTCATAAAAAGCAGTTGAAAGCCTTTGTTTGCTTTTTAACCAAGTCATACAATACACAGCTTTAACCAGAAAAAGATTTTCTGCATAGTTTGCAAATGGAGAATTCCAGCACTTCTAAAAGGAATAGAAAAATTTGGTGTTTCAACAGCAAATTGCACCTGTGGGATACTCATAATGCATTCCAAATGACTCCACCATAGAGGCATGTTACAATTTTGTGTTCAAATCAAAGACAGACCAGTAGAGGTGAAGCTATACCAGCACAGCTGTTTAACACCAGTATTTTAAAGCCACCTGACAAAAGTCACATCAGGCAGGGGGCAAAGGGGAACAACTGAAGAATTTGCAGCTAAAATACTGAATTCTGTGTCAAAGCAGCCACATCAGTCAGAGCTTCTGTCACATCTCCCAACCCCTGTCAATATATTGATACAGGCAAAAACCAGGAGTATGGATGATGCCTAAAGATTTTTATATATTTTTCATATATTTGTAACTTTTTGATTTTAGGCAACATGGACATGGCCCCTTTCTGCTTTGCTCTCACCAGAAGCTCAATGCATTTTATGCTTTCAACACAATAAATTGTAGATTCTTCTCATTGCCTAGATGTACAATTTTATTCCTGGAAACAATGATGATCTCATCCACCTCTTTTAAAACAAATACTTGTGACATATCTACTGTAGTGGTGAGAAATGAAGGTGCTTTAGCATTTGATCCACTGTTTCAGCTTTCAGCATTTGTACAGAGATCTGCAGACATCATTTCAACTTCCTCATGCTAGTGGCTCAGTGAGTGCCAGCATCAAAGATGGATCTGAAATGACAGCTCTGCCCATCTCACTTAAAAACGCAGAGTCAAGATTCTCCCACCCGGCAATAAATCTAAACTGACAATCAGAATAATCTGTGTATTTTTGCAAGTGCATCAAATAAGCATCTATCCAAAAATTTAGGCAACGGCAAGTTTGTTTTCCTCATCTTGCAGGTATTTCATATTTGTTCTTTGAAGAGAAAAAAGCATCTTGATCTTTATACACAATGAGAAAAATAAATGGCCTCCAACAGCTGGGATTTTTTTCCCACTAATAAAAATACAGTGGGGAAAATTTACCCTCAAAACATACATGCACTTGCTGAATTTAAAGCAGCCTAAGAGAGCTTTGAGTTTTTTACTTTTATTTTCAGGCAAGAGTTCTATTGTTTCTCCTCAATCCGTCTGTCCTATAAATTTATTAATTAGACATGGTGCAGTCTGTGGGAAAAGAATTAAATTAATTGGTGATCTAGATGCAGTACTTTTATATTTGATGGCTAAAGATAAGTTTTTCCCCTGGACACTCCAGAGAAGTCTTTGGCATTCCCGTAAAAATGTTTCCAAATTCCATGGCTTTCGCTTTAAAATATTTGCAGAAGTTATCATGGACAGACAGTACAGAATGCAATACACAGAAATTCAATTTTAAAATGGAAATTTTTCCATTAACTCCAAGATGTTTGGTACTAAACAGCATGTTAAAACATAAAGGCTAAATAATGAACATATGAAGACTTCCCAAATAGAACACTGCTTCTCTGTTTCAAAAGATGAATTCTACCAACCATAAAGTCCAGCCACTGAGTCACACACCATATATACAGACCTTCAGAAAAGCCAAACAGCTTGAGCTTCACCATTGACATTCTCCTCTATTTAAATGCTGTTAAATGGCAAATAACTCCAGTTTCCTTGCAGTCTTACAATGTTACTTTGTTATGCAAAGTAATGAAGACAACCCCAAATTTATTTCACTCATTGTACATATTCAGAAATAAGAAACAAGGAGCAGTGAATTTTAGAGCAAGTAAATCTGTAAATACTAAGAGAGCTAGAGGGCTAAAATTATTGAGGTTTTATAAGCAGCAGATAACTAAAAGAATACGTATAAATAACGCTTTTCTCTCACACTGCAAAGTTAGGATTCAGTTGCTTAAGTGTAAATGCTTTGTGTCATTTGAGATGCTCTAAAAAATCTGAGACACTCCCAACTGAGTGGCAGACATGCCATGATCTGCAGGAGATTTTCACTCCGAACGTGGCAGTAAGAAGCAAAGCAGCAGTTGGATATTTAAGAGCAGGCACTGAGTGTCATTTTAGGCAACTGAATCCCATCCAAACAGTCTCCTGTCACCTCAGAAGTGTCTCTGACTAAGCAGAACACAGAGTTACAAGAACAAGATCTCATTTAATCTCTTCCAGAAATCCACAAACAGCTTTTGAAAAGGACAAAGTTAGTAGCATTCAGCCCTGACCAATATCCATCAACAAAAAAATGCACACAAGTGAGAGGTTAAAAGTTCATTCATCTTAAAACATGCATGGTCCTAAATTAAAATACAGCCCCAGAATGAACAGACAAGTGCTTTTTTTTTGCCATCTGCACAATGTGAAAAGGGTTTGAGACTCGATTACATAACTTTATACAAGGGAGGTGATCATCACTGCAGGTAAAGCAAATTAGTTCTTGTTAAGCCACATCAATCACCACCAGATGGACAGAACTTGGATAAGAGCTTTGGGCATTTACAGCAGTTTAGAAGTTTAGTCAAATATTTACTTGTTTGCATAAACATTCATGAAATATTTGAATGAATCACACAGAATCACAGAATGTCTTAGGTTGGAAAGGACCCCTAGAGGTCACCCAGTTCACCAGGTTTCTTGAGAAATGCCGTTCTGTCAGTGCACATCATACAGAGACTGGTGCTTCCCACCAGCTCTGTTGTTTTCTGCAAAAATTAACACTCATTTTTGCACTGGGTGCACTCACTACTGGGGAGATCTTTTAGGACAAGATTCTAAACTGGGAAAAGGAGACAAGAATATTTAGCCACGATTCTTCAGTGCCCTCAAATGCAGTTGTTATTTAGCAGTTTACAGTCATGGATTTATTGAGGAGAAAACCCCAACCTCTCCCCATTCCATACACACTATAAACATTGTGTCAACTTAACATGGAAAACACATTAGTTACAATATTAGTTGGAAAAGTGCATTGAAACTGTAGAAATATATGGCTATACTCGGAATAGCCGACAGTTCATGAAGTATCCACCACTTTCTGAGTCCTGTGATACCAGTTTGTAACTCAGTGTAAATTCTTCTGTTTCACAATAATTACAGCTAAGTGCCTGAGCTCAGAGGCGGTGGGGGAGTGCTGAATCAATTAGCCTGCCTTCCACCTTCAGCTGTTGCTCCAGGGGGAATATCATCCCACAAATTGTGGAATTTGATAGGGAAATCACTGGTATAGCATCCTAAATTGGCATGGGTTGAGCAGGATATCATCCCACTGAGCAGAAGGGCAGCAGTAGGTGGCTGGGCAAGGGAAATCCATATGCTTAGCTCAGCTCCAGAGCACAGACATTAATTCACACCCATTTATTGGCACTGCACGGTCACAGCACGGCCAGCCAGGAGGAACAGCCACTTCTCCCAGACCACATCCCATGGCCCTGCACCAGGGACAGAACTGTGCCCTGTTCTTTGTCATTGCTGGTTTTCTTTATTAATTGCACTTCAAAACTTTCTGCAGGTGGAATTGACCACTTCAGGTGCTGTGTACTTCTGAGCATCTAACAGCTACAAATCCCAAAGCAGCTCTTTGGCTGCTTGATTTAATAACTTGGGATGAGAAGTTCTAGAGAGGTCACAATTAACTTCTGCTATTTGTTTTCACAAATACCATCTCGTTATTGGTAACATCACAAAAAGACTTTAGTCTGTTGTTCTTTTCCCATGGATTTCGTTTGGAAAAAAAAGAAAAAAAATGCACAGTTGGTGTATTTAATGTACAAAACCCCTATTGATATTTGTTTCTGTATAGTCAGTTATCTTTATGCTTTCTATGCAGGGATTGTAAAACCTAGCAAAGTTCTCAGGAACTCTGCAGATGAAGGCTTTGGGGAAGTGAGGGCTATAAGGAGTTTTGCATTCAGATTGGCAGGAAGCAACTGGCTGCTTTCACTCCAAACTGCATTTTCATGCAGGCTGGGCTGAACATTTAGTAACGAAATACTGGAGGACAGAATGCAGAAAGAGTTTTCTTGCTTCTGCACAGGGGAATTATCCAATTTTATCACTTAATGTCTAAGAGAAGACTGACTTCTGTTATGAGCACTTTCCATTCTAAAATAAAACCTGGTTTTTATTGTTACTGCCGTTTCCTTGGGGAAGTTAGAAGAAGGGTTAGAGCACTTTTCCAAAATTATTTGAGATATACCCATTATGGAAATTACTGAAAACCAGTCGACTTTTCTCTCACATGATTTTACTGATTTATCCTTCCTAGACCACCAGGAATGGCACATTGCTTCATAATCTTTTATGAGGGAACATATGGAAGGTTTTTATAAGGAATGGCTTTATAAAACTTTGAAATGATGATGTCAGATTACAATTTTTAGAGCACTCAAAAGGTTTGACTTGCAATGGAAAGAAAAAAAAATCAGAATCAGGGAAAAAGTTTATCCCTGATGAATTTGTTGGATCACGTTTTCAGTACATTTAGAAAACATGAACTTTTTAAAATGCAATAATCTGGAGATTTATAATATGTTCTTAATTTATTTTAGAGCTTTTTGACACATGAAAGCAAAGCAAAGGGTGATAGAGAGATATGCCTAAATTTTTACCCTAATAATTCATATGTCTTAGAAAAATCTAGTTTTCAAGATAACTAAATAATATTTTGCAACAGACATCATAAAATATTAGAGCATAACAAGAATTGACTGACATTACTGTGCTTAACCCCTACTGAAATCAGAGAACACAGAATGGTTGAGGTTGGAAAGGACCTCTGGAGGCCACCAAGTCCAAGTGAATCACATGAAGATTTCCATTACCTTGCAAATAACACAGTGAAACTCCTGAAGGCTGAATTCTGCTCTAGGGTACCTAAACCAGTACAACCAAACCTGTATTGTGCTGTGCAGAGGGAAATTTATACTTTCATGTTCAGCTGCAGATTTTCAAAGGGATGGTCCCATTTTGTTTCCCCAGATTCCACCAGAGTAGTTAACATCATACCCACAAATAATTGTGTCACTCCTCCATGAACGTTCAAGAACTCACAGAGTCCTTTGACTGCCTTTTCCTGGTGTCTGGATTATGCATTTCCATGCTTTTTGGGTTTACTCTTCAGTTTGATTTTAACTTTGAATTTCCTTCAGTCTACTCGTTCGGAAATAATAAAGCATTCCTGTGCTTTGGCCTCGTTTCTGAGGAATAGACCATCCCGGCCCAGCTCTTGGGGAACATATTTTCCAAAGTCCTGCTTCTCTAGATCAATGCCCAATCTCTGCTCCAGATTTAAATTTACAGGGTCTGTCTGGAAAGGTGAAGAAGACAAACACTGGACAGGGCAAAGCTGCTGTTCAGGTCTTCAGCCCTGCTGAGTTTAACCTTGAGATCCTTGTGAAAGACAATGCTTCCCTACAAACCTGAACTCTCATTTCTTTACTGGCAGATGGGAATAAATCCAGAGGTAGGAATATTTACACAGAATGAGACTATTTTAGAAAACCCCAATTATAACAACTTTTGGCTTTACTTATGACTTCTCTGGGACAAAAAGCAAATGCTGAAAGAAGCTTACAGTTCCTAAGGAGGAACTGATGTAAGTTATAGAATATTTGGGGAGAATATCAACATCTAATTTAATTTCCCTTGCTGCTTCTAGACAAACAGATGATTTGGGGGGGAAAAATGAGGGAATTGCTTGAAAAGAGTTCTACAAACACTACAGGCATTTATTTTGTGATGTGTTAAATGTCAATGCACACTGAAAGTTCTGGTTGCTGGGAAGATTGGTGTGACAACATTAATATGATTAAGGCTTTTAACAGCAATAACAACTGCTGTGTTGAATCATCTTTGTAGTCTTAATGGAATAGTAATTGGAAATACTGAGCTTCTATGGGATAAAACAACGTATGCTTAAGCTGTCCATTAAATATTTTTCAGTCCTGCTAAACTGAAAATAGCTTTAGCACAATGCTAAATAAGAACCTGAAATCTTTATGTATTTATAGGGATGCATGATACCCAGGACACTGCTACAAGCACTGTATGCTGTACATTTGGATTTCATTATCATGCATTCATTATCAGATGGAAACAAAATACTTTAAAATTACAGTTTTTATGATAGAAAAAAACCAAAGCCTGCAATATCAGCCAAAACCTTTGCAATTCATTTTGTATACATCATTATTTCAGGGAATTATGAATCCATTAATAATTAGCTACATGAATTCCATTTCAGTCATCTTTTCATCATCCATTTTTTGTTATTTTAGAAGAAAAAATCCTGGGTAAAATCTAAGCATTCCTACCATACGAAATTCTTCATCCTTTAAGACAGGAAACTCCCATGTGAAATGTTGATGGGGTAAATGGAATGGTTAAGAAGTTCCAGGGGCTTTTAAATTTTCAGCTGCCCATTTTCATGGTATTTCCATAAAAAGAGAGAGATTAGGTTTTAATTTTTTATTTCATGTTTAGAAATTGCAGTAAGTTTTAATTTAATGAGTGGAAGAGCTTTTCATGGGTGACATCTGAAGATGAATGTGTTCATGCAGCCTGCTGTACATTCTGCAGTTCTGCAGCTAAAGCTCTGATTTTCTCCTCTTTTAGCCTTGCTACCCTGTTACAGTATGAACCAGGGGTAGGAGACAAACACTCCCCACTTTTAGACAATAATCAGTATCACTGAAAAAGCCTCACTGTGTTCAGCTAAAAAAAAAAAACCATTTGGGGCTGAGTGATTTTCTGTTAACCAAATGTAGGGTATAAATTGAGGATTCCTTTCACTATTCCCATTCATACCATGCACAATTCACACTTCAGTAATACCAATGAAATTAAGTCCACAGGTTTGATTTCCTTCATTGTTACAAACACCAAGTGACTTCCTCAAATAAAAGATGCCAGGATTAGAAGTGGAAAGATTGCTGTCATTACCATAATTGTGACTTGGAATGAACTTTTTGATTAGAATCGCATTAAATGCTTCTAAATATAATTAGATTTACAAAACTACATGTGAAACAGAAAATCCTCTTTGCCTCTGCTCAGGGAAGGTGTCCCAGCCCACATCTGATAAACCAAGACAGGTTGTGGATAGCTCCTGTATCTCTCTGATGGGCTAAGGCACATGGACAGGAATTCCGTTTTCTTTTTTGGAAAATGCTGCTGACCAAAGAGAATTATCTGTGCTTGTTAATTATCTCCTTGGTGATACCAGTGTATTCAGAGGATTTTCCCTCTTGGTGTTCAGTAAATGCCATGTGGTAAAATATCTCTCATCTCATCTTCCTTGTGCTGGTTTTGGCAACAGTGACTCTGGCAGGATGGATGTTGGGCAGTCATTGTTTACTCAGGCCACAAAGTCACATTTTTCAATGCTTATAAAGGCATTCACTGAAAATTGGAATTAAATTGCCAGTCTTACCTAAAACACTTGTATGCTGAAGAATGTGCTCAATTACAGCTGAGAGGAAAAAAGCAGAGAAAGGAAAGAGAGGAGACTTATTTCCAAAGCAGGTAAATTAATTATTGTCAGTTTAGAGAGATATTAACAAGTTTCTGTTGTTTCAGGAAGAAAGGAAATCAATTACGTGAATTCTAGCAACTGTACAGTGGTTTGTTTCAGATTTTCACCATTATAAAAATTCTGTACTATGCTTCTCTAGATAAAATACTGAAATGAAGTCATTACTTACTTGCTTTCAAATTTTATTCAGCAGAAATTACCTTGTTAAAGTTTAGTTGAAAAATGACAATATTTACAGATGGATGTTGTCATGAATCTATTTGGGAATGTCTGACTGAATACATTTGCTTCTTAAAATGTGTTTACAGGATTGTCATTAATGTTTTGTGCTTATATTTAGAACATACTTAAACTGAATACTCCGTAACTTCACACCATCTATTATGATGTTTTAAAATCATATTCTTTTCTTTCCCATATTGCTTCTCTCTTAGTGTCTCCCTTAACAGCCACTTTATCACCCACTCCTGGTTTACAAGCACTGTTTATCTGTGAAGAAATGTAACATTTGAGAAGCAGTATTTTTTGCAAACTGATTTTCCAACCAGGAGTTTGGAAAGGATCCCAAACAGTTTTCATCTAAGTGATTTATTCTTCTGGTACCCAAACTATGTATGTATTAAGAATCAGAAAGATAATTATAGTCAGTGAAATGGTTTCTTTTCCTCACATCTAACTCTCACGTTTCCATAAAATACAGTACCAGATATTTATATGAGAAAATTACCAACCCATATTTAGATTCTTCTTCTTGATATGAATCTGCTGTTAAAGATATCTTAAGCTTGTTACCTTGCATTAGAAATTTGGGTGTGACCCTTTATAAGCTGTAGGAAATATCACAATGCAAACTTTTGTGGCAGAGGTTTGTATGGAGAGACTAGACAGCCAGCTGTAGGGTCTATGGGTAATAATAAACAAAAATATTAACAATTAATACCAAAACCCAATAATGATTGCTGTTGAAAAACCCCACGTATTTAAAGATGAGTAAGGCAGTTCACAGTTAAAACAGTTATTTCCTGTGTGCCAGTGGAAGGTGTAGCAGGATGCTCTGCCTGGGATGGGGTAAAACAACCTGAACAATGCCCTGTATATGCAGAGTTATCCCGTGTCTTTTCCAATGCCCAGGCACACGTGTATCTACTAGTTGTGGTTTTGCCTCCATACAGAAGAACAAATGAATGTACACTTATCAAAATAAATCAACCAAATACAACTTGTGAATTGGGATTATTGATTGCTTTCTATACACTCTTTAACCCCCTCACTCCTTCAGCTGTCAGCTGCAATTGCCATTTTCATCTATAATTGCTCTCATCGTTGCTTTTATGGTTTTCCTGGACAGGCAACAGATCAGCCATGTTGTGCAGCAAATCTGGCAGCACAGTGCAATCTTGTCTCCCCCTGATATTCATTGATCTTCTGGTTGCAGTTGTTAAAAAAAGCCCCGACCCTTCATACACCTACACACTCTAAATATCTGGCCCTTTAACTTATTGTACCATATTCTTCTCTAGTTTCATGGTGGAGGAAGAAATTGCATATTGTATTCGGATACTTCAGATGGAAATGCAATAATCTGTGGTTAATACTGATTATGAAACATGATGACCATGCATCCCCTTCAAAAGAAAAGGAAAAACAAATAGTCTGGCCATATCTTATCTACAGGACTTTATCTTTTTATGGCTGTTAGCAGGAATGATTTTTGTCACCTATTTTTCTCACGTCATCTCACGTCAAAGCATCTAAATATCTTTGAAAGTCAGGTCCTATGTGTCTGAATACAGACATCTGAAGGCAAAGGATCCTGAAGAAAGTGAAATCCTGTTTCTCTGATGTAACCTACGAAAGCAGAATTATGGAATTTAGTTATGTTAGATAGTGTACCCTGGTCAGATTAAGCTGCTGTTAACAGGGTGTTACTGCTTGACTGTTTGACAATGTGCTTTTTCTTCACTGCTTATCACCCTGTAAAAGATGTAGCAGCAGAATTGACAGTCACAATGCATAGCTTGCTAACTGCAAAAAGGGAAAAGCAAGACACAGAAATGTGCCTGATTTGAACTGCAGGAAACCAAAATGGCCCCTTAATTTTTGGAACAAAATTCTCAGAATGTAATGCATGAAAGACAAATGTAAGTTTTTCCAGAGGTTTAAAAGCTAATGTCTTCTAAGTGTATGTCATTCAGGAGAACTGAATATTGTGGATTCTTAACTTTTGCCAGCAACCTTCAACACATGGATGCACGGTGGTTTGCATGTGTAATTTGAAATGTCCACACGGATTCATGCATGTGTGAACATAGCCCAGGACCATCAACATTAATTACATTGCTTCCAGTACCAGTCAGGGAGGGTAAGCTATTTTGCAAGAAGGCTACAGATACTTAGTGTTGTCTCTGTTATGTGCACAGCTCTAACTTTCAGCTCTGTATTTTGGATGATACTTGAATAAACTGAACTCATAAATTTGGCTAACAATGCAGGTGGTGGCTGCGGGTTTTGTGTTAATTTGATGGCCACACCAACCCTGCATTCAGTAATGTGTTGCAATATTTATCTATGAATTAGGGTTCAAAGCAAAATAAAGGGAGTGAGCCAAATTTCAATTTACAGCTCCACTTACTGAACAATTTATAACACAGCTGAGATCCTGCTGTTTTGTCTGTCATTATGTGCACAACTACAATAATCTTTTATCAGAAAAATTCAGCTTTATGCTCAATGCTGTGTAAAGTCCACTGGCTAATATGACACACATGTAGTCTCACCACCACAGTGGATTGTCCACAAGCAACATTTCAGCTTTGCAGAATCACACCTCCTGGGAGTACAATTTCAACATCCACGACCAAGGAAAGAATATTGTCAATATTGCCACAAAATTTCCTCAATCCTTTTCCGTAGCAACCAAATATACAACGTTATGTGTATGATAAACACATGTACTACAGAATATGTCATCTTCTGAAATGGATTCTGAACTTCAATTAACAAGTGGGCTCAAAGGCCTAGAGCACAATGTCTTGGCTGAAAAAAAGAAAATTCATTATGTCCTGAATTTTTGAAAAATAAAAAATGGGTCAGATATTAAGAGCTTCATACTGTAAATTACAGTGAAAGAGGATCATGCTGCTGCTTTGCCTCCCTCATGGACAAGGTAAGGTGCACTGATTTTAGGGCTTTTGTTGAACTGAACAGGTTATATGCAGTAATTTGAAAAGAAACTCAATGATTAAAGCTTTAAATTTCATCTGCAAGATGAGTGCCTGAAGATTTCAGAACTGGAATAGTCTTCACAATTTGAAAGCCACTAAATCAGAACAGTGAGGAGACAATAAGAGAGTTGAAAGCATCATTCCAAACCCAGGCTCAGTGTCTGAGGATGTGAGTTTACACAGAGCCAGAGGTCTAGGTGCTGTCTTCATTTATCCTCCTTCTGTGAACGGACTATTTTGAAAATCCTTCTGGAGAATACAAATGTACATAATGCTGTCAAAGAAAATGAATGCCTTAAAAAGATTTCTCTTGTACATGTGACAGGTACAAATCCTTCAGCAGTCAAAATTTCGAAATGAAACCAATTCCTTAGAAATCATTTCTAACAATTGAGAGTTATTTAGGGTAAAGCTTGTGGAGTAGGGGAACAAACAGATTATGAATGGAATAAAGACCCTGCATGCATTGATATTTTGTATTGACACAATATTACATAGGACTGATTAGGTTGTGCTGTAAACTATTGTGTAAGACACCATCAAGCTAAACTAACTAAAGATTCCAGTCTGGATTTCTTCCAGCACAGTGAAAATAGTCAGGGACCATTTTTCATGCCTTTTGTAGACACAGTTATGCTGTCTGATGTTTGCTGTAGGCATAGCTTTAATTTAATTTATAGACTTTTCATGGAAAGTCTTCAACATGATGCAGAAATGAAGACACATCTTTCTTCTCTAGAGTCCAGCTTTCAGCGTTGGTCACATATGTTTGCACTGGAGAAAGAAGTTATTTTTCTTACACCTGCTTATGAAATAGCAGCAGCTTGGCCACGGACATAAAACTCACCTGAGCATGCCCTGACACACCCAAAAGAGCTCCCAAAATTATCACTGTGCTAACATGGCTTGAAAGGACACATGGATGTTTTTATAAAGTGTCCAGGCATCTATGATAAATTTGTGAGGCAATCAAGCAGTGTTTTATGGCAAACCATGCAAGGAATGATGTTGTTATAACAAAACCAAACAGGAATAATGTTTCCCTTGTACGTTCTGATCAGCAATACCGGTGGATCCAGATTCTGTGCCACGGTGTATTTGCCTTGGCCCAGCAAATTGCCCTTGAAATGAACTCCCTACTAACAGAAAGCTTGTGCTACAGCAACTGTTCTGCCTACTGCTCTCTGTGATTAGGGATTGCAGCTAGGACAAATGAGAAATGAAGCAATAAGAAAAGGGAATTAAAACTCTGTTTCAGACCTACTTTTGAGCAGGCTTAGTTTAGCATTTCTTTCCTCCTGTACAGTACATATTCCACAGCAATTTTGAAAACAGTATAAGTTAAAAGTTAACATTTGCTTAGCTGGTAGCACCAGATAAAAGCTCTCATTTGTAGTGAACAGGAAAATTTGTTCTTGCCCCAGTCAATAGCTAGTGACCTGGGACAGCACTTCTGCTTATTACAACCCAATCCTTTTTCTTTTTTGTTCAATAGTCAATGACACTGAAATGGAAGGCACTGCTTACAAACTGATGCAATATGTACCAGCAACAGCTAGAAGTTAATGACTAATGGTTTCACAGAGGAAAGCACGTGCTAGGAACAGCAGTACACATCTATTAACCAAATTTACTGCATCTGATGTGCCTTTATAGGTTAGTGGAACTGTAATGCACATCAGATGAATAGTTTCTGCTGTTATTAATCTAGGTTTTAGCACAAAACACCTTTTAGTCATGCTATCAATACATAAATAATTTGGCTAGGACATAGTTTTGGCTGACTTTTACAGCACACCTTTCAGTTATATGAAATTTGGATTCTGCAATCCTAGACTTAGTACTTAGGCAAGGCAACTGCTCTCCTCCAAGCTGAAGTCATGTTATTCTCTAAATAACCACAGATGGGGCTGTACAAATGCAAGGCACCACCCTAAAGATAAACTGGGAAGAGCAGAGTGCATGTCTCCATGGCTCAGCCTGCCTTCAGGCTCCCTCCCTGTAGCAGAGCAGTGCTGCACAACCCTGTCCTTTACAATTGATATAACTTGCACTTTCTATGCCTTGGAGTGAACTTTGTTCATAATTCATGTAGCCTATTTTCATTCTATAATTATGGCTGTATAATTGTTTTCGGTTTTTTTTAATCCTGCCCGACACCAAAATAATTTCTTTCAAACTTCCAGTACTTATTTTATATCTGAGAGATGCATATTTTTATATGACAGTGTGCATGTAACAGTAACACCTATTTTTTTTTCATATTACCTTCAAGCAAACATTACAAAACAATAATAAAGTTTGTTGACTCCTTGGTGAAAAGCAGAACTGCTAATGACTTTTGGACTTACAGTTCTTTATAATCTTTGCTGTAGAACATGAACAAATACTCTAATATTAGAGCACTGGTTTATCTGTTTGTTTCTTTTTTCTGAATGCAATGGTGATTTCTCTCTAGACTGATGATGAGATGTCACAGAGAGAAAACTTACAAGTGTGGTAAAGATTAACCAATCATGCCATTGCCAAAGACATCATACTGTGCTCCCTGTGCACCATTTAACTGGATTTAAATAATGCTTGTAAACCACAGCCCTTTGCCTTTTTCAGACATGAGACGCCCTATGAGATGCACCACACGGATCCTAATCAGACCTGTGATACTGATTCATAAACCCTCCTGTTGGTGAGGACTGGTGGAATTTAATTGCTCATATGCTCATGGTGAAGCAAGGAGCTAAATTCACTTAAGTTCCTACATATTTACGTCTCCTGACAGGAGCTCCAGTGCTGCTCAGCCACTATTAACGTGTGCTCCTGTTTGTTGTCACAGAGCTGTTACCGACAGGACAGCAGTGGAGAGACTAAGATGTGTCTTTCCTGCAGTGCAATGGGATTTTTTAGTCTAGTAACTAAAAATACCTAAATAACACTAAATTTATCCTTGCAATACTGTGTGAAGAAAGAAAAAGATCATCTTAATTTTGAACCACAGATAGACAGATTTGAACATGGTCAGGTTGTTCCATAAACCTACTGAAACTCCATTCCCACAACACGAGTTCAGGAACTGACCTTTCCTCTTTGTTCTTAGTTTTTTGTGTTTTCCAAACATAGCTTTTGGGGTTGTAACAAGGTGAAAACAGGAAATATTCATAACATATTTATTGTGTTTACTGTGATGGTAAGAGGACATTGCTTAATACACACAACACTTCCCTTTAAAAGAAAAATATAAATTCTGCAAATTAGTGAACAGCACGGCTTGGTCGAGACAATGATTAATTTTGAAAAAGAATACACTATGAGTTTTTTAATTCATTACTGAAAAAAATTGGCATTGAGGAAATTACATGCATGTTAATTAGACTTCTTAGTACTTAAGTGATAACTAGATATTTCAGCCTTTCAGAAAAGTCCGTAACATGACTAAACCTGACGTATTTCAGAGGCAAGGGATATCTCTTATCAGCTGCAACAGTTATGAAGAATAAAACATTTCATAGATTATTCTGGAATTTTAGTCAATCACTTGCAAGTGTACAACAAGTTACAAAGAATTTACTTTTTATTTCTTCAAAACAGGAAATTCATCTCTTCTGGTACCAAAATCAGTAAAATAAATAAACCAAATAAATCAAAAAATAAACCTAAATCAACCAAATAAATAATAAAACTTGTGCAAAAAGAAGAGTGTAGCTGGTATTCTACAAGAGAATTTCAGTTCATTGTCAGCTCGGTAACATTTACGGTTTTCTCCAGTTGCCTATAAACAACCTCTTCATTCTATTTAACAAAAACCTGTAAAGAGTTCTTTTGAATGAAGGTAAGTGTTATTAAAAACTAAAAATGAAACATTTCAAATTGAAAACGGAGAGGCTATGCATTTCCTATTATGGCCCCAAACTTTGCAGTATCAACTGCCAATGATTTTGAAGATTTCTGAGAACTGTAACCCACACTGAATGCAGAAATAATGCTTCATTTCGATACTAAATGATATAGAATGGGAAAGCCAGCATAAAATTATTAAGGAAAGATACCAGTGACTTACTTTTTGTAACAACTCCTTCAAGGCGAATGATATTTGGGTGATCAAACTGTCCCATGATGCTCGCCTCCCTCAGGAAATCTCTTCTTTGCCTGTCCATATAGCCACCCTTTAGAGTTTTAATTGCAACAGGGATCTCTCTTTTTCCTGGTGTCTTCAGACGTCCACTACATACTTCTCCAAACTCCCCTTAAACAGATAAAATATCTGTTAAATAAAGGCACAGTGCCTGTACACAAAAATAGTCAAGGAACTCACACATCCCGTAGAAGTGGACAGAGAAATAACAGATTGAATATTCAAATTTATGAGTGTGATCACATCCCAGAAAATCAAAATATTCAGCAGTACTTCACAAGAAATTATCACCTTTCCTTTGTGCCACAGGAGAGATCATGGGACCTTGCACTGTGTCTGCAAAAGCCAAACCTTCAGCCCTCCCCAGTGTGGCTCATCTTGCTTTCCTTTGAGACTGAACATTGGTATCAATATGTTTGTGATATATAACTGAGGAAGGAATGTAACGACACGTGGATTTTTATTCCACTGATGACAAAATATCTATGTAAAGTATCTATTTCTAGCAATATTTATCCCTAGGGGTGAAATACACTAAGACCTATATGATAAGAAAAGCCCTGAGACCATAAGAACACTTGACTATCCTCCAGGTGCAGAAAGCATTTAAGAGGTACTTTATGCTGTTATGACCTAGAAGAGCACTTGCACGGGATTTATTTAAATGGACTTCCACACCTACTTGAAATTAATTACGTATTTCCCTGTTCAGACAGCCAAAGGCCAACAGTCTCAGCAAATGTGGAGTTGTGTAATGAGAGGAATCTCAAAACTTGTTTCCCCTGATGCTTCCCCGTGTATGCAAGGCCTGTGAAGGGTGTGTGTCTCCCTGCATTCTCCTTACACATTTACTAATTCAGTTCGTATGGAAATCACAACTTTCCTTTATCTTGAAGTCACCCAGAAGTTATTTAGAGGCCCTACCAAATACATTCTTGGATGCCCGCAGGTCAGTGTTCATTGGGTCCTAATTCAGTAAATGAAAAACAATGTTCACAGAAATATTTCAAAGCATTTCTCAGTGCAGGTTGCTCTCACAGCAAATCTAAATTTTCTACCCCAGTCATTTTGGAATCAGGACTGCTAAAAACCAAAAAGCAAGTAATGAACAGATATACATTTAACTGGGGATTTAACACTTCATTGAGTGCTGTTTGAATTAGTTTTCCCTAAACTTTAAGGACAGTTTTCCCTAAACTTTAAGTAAACAAAATAAAGGAGCTGTATTCTGTAACAGCTCATCTTCAGATATGAAGCAAATCTAGAAGAGAGGGACCTTAAAGGCACAACCTTCACTTCAGAAAATTATGACTCCCTGATGTTACAGGATTAGAACAGATATTGTCATACAACTTTTATTTTATTAGGTTCTGTCACTTCCACTAAAACAAAGCAAAGTTTTATTAGTCAACGAGATCCAGGAAGAGCGGAGGGATTAAAAGAACAATTTCATAGCTTGTCTTGCACTTCAATGACAGAGGCATCATCAGGTACAGGAGTACAATTAAGAGATGCTGAACATAACCTCTGAATAAATTAGCAGCTTCCTAAACAGCTAAAAAAAGTTGTCCCAGGTCTTCTTTCTACAGTTCCCCCCACCAATTTATTTCTACCTAATTTCAAAAAATAAATTAAAGATGTGTGCAAATACAAGATATGTGAAAATATGTCATTAGAGTAATGCTCTGGGAATCTTTTGACAAAAGGGCAAATTGTGTGAGGATTTTGCCCTTTCCACCTTTAGGAGGCTCTCCTTTAAAGGCTGCTTGCCTGACTACTGCCACTGAAAAAGCAGTAGCTAATTTGGACTGGTAAAGTCCTTCCATAAAAGAAAGCCATGAAACCTAAATGTTTTGCAGGAGACATGGTCTATCAACCTCTATTCCGTGACATACTCAGCAGGACCACAACACATCTCTAAAGCCATAACCTTATTGCATCTTGCTGGTTTTTCAAGCTTAAATGCCTAAAATGAGAAAAATTTCCATTTTCTTTCTCTGGGTGAAACAGTGAAAAGCAAAAATACTAGAACATTAATATCCAGATTTTAAAAGAAATTTCATGGTCAATAAATCTGCAGAACTGCAAAATCTTATTTGAAGACTAATTTGGAAAGCACAGGTTATAGAATATACCACTTTGCTATTACATGATTATACAAGAGTACTACAGCTTCAGAATTTCATAAATAATGGCATTCATCCCTCAGGGACTGTAAAAGGTCTTTACCAAGTGCTTTAAAATGAATTAAACTGAAGGAGGCAGCTGAATGACTTGCAATTCCAAGATTTATTATCTGCACAACATCCAAAGCAGGGGAAGGAACCTGTTTCTTTCACCTTTTTTTGGATGCATAATTTGGAAAGTGAGAAAGAAAATTCACTCCCCTTGGATACTGGGATCGATAAACTGGTGAACACAAAGACCACCAGCAGGTTTTTTGTGATATCATGTCAAACTTCAGACCATCAGCTCCCAGAAAAGACACTTTCTACATTTAGAAACCTAAGGTGTGTAATAACTTCTAATTCTGTTTTAGACTAGATGGAGATCAATGATATAATTTAAGCATTGATTTATTTACACTGAGAGTTTAACAAGATTTCATCCCAGAGTAGCTTTTCTACACTGCTGTTCAGATAAAGAATTTTCAATGTTTTTAAAGTCAAAGAGGAATGTGTTCAACAAAAGGCGTTTTTAAATTCTGAGAATCTCATTCTCACTGCTCAAGTCTGAAGATAAACAGGATAAATGTTGACCCGGCAGCAGCTGAGGTTCATGACTGCATGTGTAATAAGCAGAAGCCAAGAGCCAGATGTCAATGAAGTCAACATTTTTCCTTGCTCCAGGGAAAAGGCTGATCACAACTAGAGAAAAAGATTGAGTTCATTGCCTGTTCAGTTTTAATAAAATGTAACTAATCCCTGGTTTAATGACATAAACCTCAACCATCTCACTGTATATTACACAAGAAGGAGCTAATTAAGCAGTCTAGAAATTTAGTCTGCACAAACCACATGTCCCTTTTCTCATTCAGGAGAGCATATGTGATACTGAAAGTGAAACAGGAGTAGTCAGTCACTTAAAAGTCTGATGTGCAGCCTGGCATTACTGCACAGGATCAGAACAAATGTCTTACAGCACAGACAGTGGCTGCTGATAGAACTGGAAGGTCACAGCACCAAATACAGCTCAACTCACTTCCCCATTTCAGTCATTACACTTGTGGGAGAACTTGCAGGAGATTTAGATTATGCAAAAAATATTGTTCTGCTCTGGGAAAAACTGAAGAGTCGGTCTCCTCCTTGAGTTGCACGTTTTAACAAAGAAAATAAGAGGATAATTGTACCTTTTAAGACAGCCTTGACAAAGTACCTCTGGGAATTCATTCCTTGAGGAGGTGCTAAAGCCTTAAACTTAATAGCAAGAAGAGATGGGGCAGAAGAAAGTGTCATGGGCAAGATATAATTACCAAATACTTTAAAGTATAACTTGGGTACAGAGTTAGGTTTGAGTTAAGCTGAAAACAGAAACTAAGAACAACTACTTGCCTTGAGTGACACAGCCATCTGAACTGCAAGTAGTGAACTATCAAGAACTTTTGGACATGACTTTTTCCATTGCAAAAACAAACTGGAAACTGCTTTCAGGAGAAGATCAGTTTTAAAAATGTCATGACTAGAAATGCTAGAATTCTTTTTTTTTTTTCCAAATATTTGCGATTTTCCACTTTGGCAGTTTCAAGATGAAATCTTTTGGTTCTTGAATGGAAATAATTTTTGTTTGAAAAATTGAAGTTATAGAAATTAAAAATGAGAATTATTGGCCAAAGTAAGTTGTTAAAACAGAAAAAATTAAGAAATGCATCTATTAATTAACTTTTTAAAATATATTAATGTTTCATTTTGGAGCAGATGTTGATCTTTGGTTTCACTTAGGTGAAAATTGTACATGCCTTTTAAAAGTAATTCTCCTGTGATAAGAAATCCATGTTATATCCAGCTGAATATAACACAGAATTAGAGAGAATGTAGAGAAATCTTTAGGACTGCTGTGAATTTTACTGATCTGTTATGTCCCTTAGCAGCTACTGAAAAACTGTGTGAGAATTTGTGCTCTCCGCGCCTCAGCCATGGTATTTAACTTGTATCTTGTACGCATGGAAATAGGTTTAAATTTCAGTGCAACCTGTTTGCAAATCCTGTTAGGTGAATATTTTTGAAGTTGACAAATGACCCACGTAATTTTGGGAAATAAAACCCATAAAAATAAAATATGTCAAAGCATACACTTCCATGCGTACAAGAAAAAGGAGAGGGAAGCTGAGAGAAGAGTTTTCATAAATGAATTAAGCTGAGAAAAAGTACACAACTTTAATCTGAACTAAAACAAATAACCTCAATCCTTGTCTGTTGTATTCAACTGAAATCAGCAGTTACACAGGTCTGGAATGTAGCTCAATCTGCTTTATAATCTAAGACATCAATATCTAAAGCGTGTCTGAAGAAAAGGAAGAAACAGAAGAAAGCAAAATGAATGTTTTCTGCAGAGGTCAGCCCTCTGGGGGCTCTCTCAAGCTCATAATTCCAGAGGTGCCCAGCTCCAGCTACAGATGATGTGGCTTCAGCACTCAGGTGAACCGGAGTATCAGCACTATGGACTGCAGTGAAACAGAATTTTCTCTTTTACTTTCAGGTCAATACTTTCTCTCTCCTGTCTGCTACCAGACCTGGTTTTATTTCTGTAGGATTATTTGCATGACATTTTCTAGTGCCTAAAACACTTTTTAGCAACACTGGGGATATTTCCATGGTTATCAGTGTAGTAACATATCATTAAATGAGGGGTCTAAACTGAAAAATATCCTTCCTTTCTAGAGTGACTAAGATATATGAAACAAATATAAAAAAGAAGCATTACAGGGCATCACCTTTCATACTGTTAACAGATCTTATCAACAGATCTTCCTCTTTTCCCTCTCTGCCAGTGACCCTTCTCCACAGAGAAAAGCCTGTCCGAAGCCAGCCTCTCCTTTTTTCCCCTCATACTCCTCCAGTTTTCTATTTGAGAATAATTTTTTCTCAGTCTTCTATAGTCTGAACTTATATCACCATAGAAAGAGATTCTGATCTAATTTCACCCCCAGTGACTGAGAATACATGACAATAGCTATGGCAAATGCTGTGACACAGTGTTTTGAATACATCTGGGAAAACCAACTAAAACAAAATAAAAAAAAAACCAACAAACCAGGCAAAAAATTGATAATGAATTAATTTCCTAATGTTTAAGAAAAGCAGTCTTGCCATGCCTGGAGATTTTTTTACAGTAGGTATAGTTTTACCTGCCCCAATGACTCTTTCAATACGAATTCTTGAAGGATCAATCTCCTTGGCAAACTCATGGACAGCAAGAGATGGGTCTTCATACGTGTCTGGATCTATGTATGTTTTGAGTCCTGGGAAACGTACTGCAAGAAAGAGAGAATAACAGGAATCAAGAACTCCCTGACATTCATGCACTGCAACAGTAGTTTTCTTTTCCTTTTTTTTTTCTTTTGACTAGACAATTGAAAGAACTGAAAATAACATATTAAATCTTCCAGGTTTACAATTTCAGAACCTGACAGAAGAGCTGGTCACGTGAAAAAGGTCTGCAGAGACACCAAGTGAGGGCTCAATGATATGGGGAAAAGCAGGGCCTCAGAATTAACAGTGATTATTGCCAAAGCAGTTTATATTCCCCTTGGCTGCTCCTTGGGCAGTTGAGGTAATCTGTCCTTTACTTTGAAAACAGTTGTTTCTAGTTCACTCTTTTCATTTAGGAGAGGATGGCTGAACATCCTGTTTTGCCAAACAGGTCAAATCTTTGAGTTCCTTTTCTCTAAGGATGAATCCTGGAGGACTGTGCCTGATCTCTTCTGATCAGCTGGTACAGCCAGAGGGCCAGGTGCAAGATGACAACAAAAATATCCAAATCCATTTTCAGTATAATTTCTGTCTGTTTCCTTGGAGATGGCCATGGCAGTAGTGGGTTGGTGCCAGATTGCTTTCGCAGGCTCCAGCAAGCCATCATTTCCTGGCATGGCTAATATCCCTTGTGTTCCTGAGTACAGCACGTTCAAGAACTTGTGCTGTTTCTTCTGGACTATCTGCATGGGAATTCTTTTAGGCTGCTGCCATATCATGATTAAGTTCTGGAAAACTTTCAGTCCATTACCAGAAGTTGATGTTAACAATGCATCAATTTATCAGAATAAAAAGAGGCTTCTGCAGCTGGGTCCAGAGAATTCCTTTAAAAAGGACAAAGCATTTCTCAGCCTTCTTTCTCTTGTCACTTAATATCTGAATCTGAACCAGTAATTCCTCTTTATTCTTGGTTCTACGGAGCACATATATGAGTAGAGACTTGCCCCCTCCAGTGTGATGCTGAGATCACTACAAATGAATGGGAAGGCTCTGAGATGAAGCTTTGTGTCAACACAAAATACAGTCATCATTTACCCTGGCCTGAAAGACACTGAGTGAGGCTTTTTTCAAATTCACTCACGGTCTGAGAGGCATATATCAAACTCTCCAGCAGGAGGGTTTTTGTCTTCTCTCATTTCTGGCCATACTTGGAAAAAAATAACAAAAACATCTTTCTAGGCAGTATACCTTATGGGCAAATATGCCCTTTTCCTTGACAGAAAGACACATTGGCTTGATACAGTGGTGTCACCTGAAAAAGATTTTACTTCTGGTGACTTCTGTGTTGATCATAGTAATTCCAGAGATGTTATCAAAATGATGAAAGAATAAAATTTGATACCCTTTATATAATACCCTTTGACTAAAAAAAAAAAGTAAAAAAATTGGTAACTCTAACAGAAACATTTTGATAACTCTAACAGAAAACAGTAAGGCAACTAATTTAAAGTAGGTAGCTAAACTAAACTATATAAACTAATTACTGCCCATGAGAGATCACCAGGATTTTCTCTCACTGTACTGATCAGTGAGCAGGAACATGAGGGAAGACAACCCATTCCACTTCTTATTTCTTGGGTGGCTGGAAGTGTAGATCCCTAAATCCAAAGAGAACTAGATACAACTAAGTCATATAGTCACCAAGAGAGGAGTTTTGAGGCAGAACTTCAGTACCCAGAACAACTGATAATTCAAAGAAATATGCTAAATATTATTAGCTGAATACCAAAAAACATTTAATAACTAGAATGCATTTAGTGAAATTGTTCAAGAGAACAAGCAAACAAAAATAAAGACCTCTGATGATGCAGACAGTAAGGAACTACTCAAATAATCAGATTAAAACACCAAGGGCAAAAGTTGTTCAGGAAACAGTGGACATTCTTCATTTAAAACATGATATAGATATTATGCAGCACAATGCTGAACTACTTACAGTGTCCATTTTGCAAATGAGCCCTTCTTTTCTCCTCAGATTTCATTTTGGCCTTTATGTACCACTGGCATCTTTCAAGAAAAACAAGTGAGGTTTTAAATAAAATACTTGCCGTGAATAAAACAGATGTACATTAAGTTTATCTGCACTTCTATGAAAGCCAAAATCTTTGCATTTGGAATATATTTATATTTACTTATGAACCTAAAGAGGGAAATATGCATGATGAACTACAAACAGATTATGTACAAAGAAAAACAGATCATGGATGGATGATCACGACTACCTGAGTTTAAGTTTGATGCAATACTTTATTTTCAAGTTTGACTTCCCCAAAGAATTTTGATACTTCAGAAAATTATTACTCCTGCATTCCTGTTTGCATACATAGGCCTGTGGTAATTAAACCTTATCCCCTTAACTTTCGTATACCTTGGGTAAAAAAGCCCTCTCATTTTCTTCATAATAGAATAATAATGACTTCACCATATTTCATGAAAAAAGAAGGCATTTTTTCACATCAGGACCCCTTTTTTGTCTTTTGTTGAGTGGCTCTGTGCAGTCTGAGCTTCTGAACACTGCCTACCTGCAGGACTGACAACGCTCATTTAGAGAGTCACATAGCAGGAACAACTGTTTCAGTCAAGAAAAAACCAAAATATTTGCTCTTGGTCTTAAAGCTCTTTCTCACTCAGTGAACAGCCTAAGAATTACTATTTAGAGGAAAATCTTTTGGTTTAAGGGATGGCAAAGGGCTGTAGAGGCACTGATGGCAGTGGAGAACAGCAGTGCCTGTGGATATGTGCTTTGGAGTACAGACATGCAGTTCCTAGACCAGCTTGAAAAAAAAACTACTGTCCTCTCTGTGAACATTAACAGCATTATAAAATTAGATAAAAATAACTACAGTCAGTATATCCATACTAACTGTGGAGAGATATGAGGAATAGGTGAACACACCCACCTCATTTCAGTGGTTTGTTTAAACTGCAAAAACACGGTAGGAACAGTCACAAATTCATTCACTGCTACACAGGTGATGATGAGCAAATGAAGGGCAGAAACTCCTGAAGCTGATGTACCCTTGTGGAGGGAATGCAAACCAGCGGATTCTCAGATTCTGTGGAAACCTTGAGACTAAACACCAGTTGCTGGGACTCACTAAGGATGCCAGTGCCATTTTTAGGATAACTGAACAACTGGTCTGCAGGGTGCCACCTGCCAAGAGTCCTAAACAAAAGTTCTTACACTCCAAGCGTTTGCCCAAGGGAACAGTCAAAGAAACAAGATTTTAACCTCACCCAACCCTCCTAAACATCCATGGGGCCCGAAAGTTTGACTACACAAGCCAGTTATAAATCACCAGCAGAGGAGTCTCCTCATTCTCTGCTCAGGTTGGCTACAGAACAATCGGAGGTAAGACTAAATCAGACTGAGCTTTACCATCCCATTTCCTGGAACTGAGCCGAGACCCCAGTCCTGTGTCTTGAAGTCTCTGTTGCTTTCCTATTCCTATCTGCAATTGGCAGCCGTGCTTCCTGCTTGCTCCTGGTGAATAATCACTCAGCAAAGTGCAGAGGCAGGCGCTCATTTAACCCGGCCTCTCCACTCTGAATAGGCTCATCAGCAGCCCTGAGACTCGACAGCTCATCAAATTATTAATTCTAAACAGTGGAGCAGAGCACATCTGTAGGGTACCAGTCCCATTTTTCATGCTGAAATTTGCCTCCAGTCCTAGAGTAAATTGAGTATTTATTCAAAATTTTCTTGCTCTGTCTTCTGTGGAACACGCTCTTATCACTGCATTTAAGCAGCACTTCAAAATGAATTCATATCTTACATAATTGAAATGGTCCCATTGAGGAAGGCAGTGGAAAGCTAAGAGAATCTCTGATATCCTTAACGTTAGAAAACAGGAGGAAGAAACACAGAAAAAAAAATTTCCCTTTTTTTTTTTCATTCCTGAGTTTAGTGATGTTTTTCCTAAAGGAAGTGTTTGAGTTATGTTTCAGGAATTCACATAAGGATTCCACACAATCATTTTCTCTGGAAATTCGTCTCTGTCTAAATAATTCCTCTCTCTTCTCAAAGACCCTACTGTTTGTCACCTTCCGTAGTAATTGTAGGAATATTTACTTAGCCTCTAAGATTATCTAAGGCCACAATATGTTCCAAGGTTAACTGCTCTCATTACCTTCACCAGAACGTTAGATTTAACTGGTTTTATTATTTAGCAGAGAGAGCATTAATTCAAGTAATGGCAGCTACTGCAGTGCCATATTTAGTTGCTGGGGTACTGCAAAGAAAACCTCAGGCCTACACTGATACAACTTCACTTTCTTTTCAAATGAGAGGTAATGCTGTATCAACAACACAGATGTGTAATTACAAACCTAAAAGTGCAGCACCCTCTATTGATAACAGCCCTGTCAGTGATGATCATTTTCACATTCAGAAGAGTGAGCATCACATCTTTTCTCTGAGCACAAACAGGATCCAAACCAGGACAGGAGCAGTGCAGAATCCCACCCCAGCTCTGGATTTTTTCTGTTCCCGTACCAGGTAAGAAGGAAACTCATAGACAATCCCACCCACATGGAGGCTCTTCCAGCATCTGACTTTTGTGTCTGAGGAGGGAGAGGGGGGAAAGGGTAGAGAGGGCCCAGAGCCCACACAAGCCCTGCTCCACATCCTGCTGCAGGAGCTCTGAGCCCAGTTCCTCTGCCTGAAGGCCCTTATCCATACAGAGCAACAGTCTGGGTTTAGGTTTCCTTGCTCCATGGCAGCACCGTGGCGCCACTGATGTCTCACCGGGGACATGGGGACACAATGGGTCCTTTTAAATGTTGCTTTGCTTCCTGGTGGTGGAAGGAGGTGAAGTCTGGAAATCATGCAGGAAACACCTGAGGCTCAGGGAGAAAGGAAACAAGGCACCCTGGAAGGAGCTGGGCCCGTGGGAATCTGAGCTTCAGCCAGGACTGAGGGTCCAACCAACACGTGTCTGTTTTAGCATGTCCAGTTAGAATTTGTGAGTTCCCTTAAAACCTTCAGTGTGCAACTCAGCATCTGCCAAAGCAAACTCAGCATCATCGCTCGAAGCAAAATACTTTCTCATCCAATTTGCATAATGTCATTATTTGATCCAGATCAACCCAGAAGGAAGGTGGACAAACAGCACTGCACTAAAAGAATTGTAAGTATAAGAATGAGGCTGGTTATAAAAAACCCTGCATTGTCCAGACTGGTAAATTCCCCTGCCAATGCAACGGTAGTGCTGCAACGTAGATTTAATTGGGATACCTTCAATTAAAAAAAAAAAAAGTCAAAAAGCCATAAAACAGAACCTTTAGGAAGGTATTTTCTGTCCATCAGTGATATCACAAGGCAGTAAAACCGTTTTAGTGTTTCAGAGTATAGTTTTCCTTAGTTTACTTTCATTACACAATTCCTGCATTCCATTTTAACAGATGCAGAAATGTGCACAGAAAACAAACAAACAAACAAATATATATAATATAAAAAATATCGAAAAAATATATATAATTGTGTGTGGCTTTTCCTACAAGTTGAATATAGTGTAAGTAATAAAAAATGGTCCATTCAAGTGCCTTTAGCAAGGTACAGTGCCAACCCCAAGACATCAAAAATCCCACGGTTACACCCTCTAAAGCTTTGCAATTGACAGTTATGAGATTTTGTAAAATACACTGTGGGGATCTTTTTCCTTCTTTTTTTCCTTGTAATGTCAGAGCCTTGAGGGCGCAGCAGGTACATTGTATTTTTAAATTATCATCTGTAGGCAAGAGGTCCATAAACTTATTTTTTAAATATCCAAACTACTTCCTGATTTCACATAATTTCTTACCTCCCCAAACTGTGTCTTTATGAAAAACAACACTCCCAAAAGAACTGTATGAACAGTGCTGAACAAAGAGCATATTCCACTTTGTCTAACCCTAATTTTAGCACTGAAAATGTGGTTTAATGACTTCAATATTATTCTTAAATTCTTAATTTTAGGTGCGACTATATGAGAACAGTGTTCTAATTACCTGCCAGTGATGAGGAAGAACAAAGTGAGGATGACCAGGAGAGTGAATCCACCAACAGCAGCAGTGGCAATTACAAGAATCTGTCCCTGCTCCGCAGCCATATCAGAAGCTGAAAGAGAAGCACAGAGAAAAGAGGTTGATGCTCCATCCATCACCCAGGGATTTTGCAGAATGGCTGAAATCATTTCAATGGTCGAATGTTGCAATTTGTTTGTAATGGTTGCCTCGGTGCTCAGCAAGGACACCAGATACAAACGCATCTGAAGTGAGACACCATAAGCCATGTTCCAACTAGGATGGAGGGGAGAAGATGTTTGCAGGTTTATACAGTGAGGATTTGTCACTATCAGACACTTGCAATTTACTAAAGTTTGAATACGACAGGATTTTGGACGCAAACCTGTATTTCCTTCCTTAGCTTTATTTATCTTAATCCTGCATCTAATTCAGAAGTTCTCTCCATCCCCCTGTCCCAGTGAAGTCAGCAGCAGTGCTGGGTATGTGAGAGATACTAAACTGGATTGAGGAGGAAGCAAAGCAAAAAACCCACACCGAATGTGCAGCTTCACACACTCTTCAGCGTGTCTGGTGTTCAGTTCTACTGTCACAAAATACACACAGTTCACCATAATATGTCTTAGGCCTCTTGTTTTTCCCTCTGATTTTGCAGGATGTTTAGGAGTTAAAAAAGATCACCTGAAATTATCCAGTCGCTGGACACTTCCTCTTTTTGTTAATTTATTGTGTATAATATGAAATCATTACATTGACAGTTTACCTACTTACGGTCCAGGTGGTCCTCACTGTCCAAATACTACATGAGCAGAAAAAGAATTCGGCTCATTCTTTTCTCTGTCTCCTGTCTTGGGACTCTGAAGTTTTATTTGTTGAACTCTGCTACACTTGAACATTTATACCACATGACATTTACCCAATTCTTACTTTCTATTTCCATGGGAAATAAAACATTGTTTTGAAAGGAGAATAAATAGTTCTATTCAATGACTTCTGAAAACAGGAGTAAATACAGAAAAGAATATAATTTTTACATCAGGGAAGCAACTTTGATTGGGTGAACTTGCAAATTGTTCAATAAGCAAAATCTTCAGCTTTCTTCAGGCACCAGGTGATTAAAGCTTAGGGAAATCACCTAGGCTGCTGTCTAGAAAGCTCAGCAGGCTATTTTCCCTCCCCTTGCAGCTGATGAAGCTCAATGCAATGCACACATTGCTATCCAAAGCCTCCTAAAATGCTGTTTCCAAGAAAAGCATTTGGCTTGTGAATAATATTTGTGTGTGGCCTAAAAACTTGCGGTGTAAACTGGCTTTATAAGAGTAGCAAAGCGAATAAAAACAATAGTAGCTCATGTCAAATTTTCAGCAAAAACAACTTGTTAAATTTCTGCCATTAGGTTTCTGTCCATATAATTTTATGGAAGCGTGCACAGGCAGTAAATTACAAGGCATTCAGTACCTGTGGTCAGACAAGTTAAATACACACAACTTCCAATAAATGACGGAGCAAATATTGACTGAATAGTTAAATGATATCTCGTGATGTTACAGGAGTGGATTCCAGCTCTGTGTTATCTTCCACAGGCTTATTTGGAAAAATACAACATAACAAATATCATGCCACACAAGTAACAATGCAAATAATAAGAGGCTCTCCAAGGCAAATGCTGAATACCATTTTTCAGACTATTGGGAGCTGTGCTAAATGTGGCAAAGATTGTTACAGTCAGGCATGGCTTGAAGTTGTATACAGAGAAGGGCTCAGAGGAGTCTTTCTTGCCCATCTCTGCAGTGGAAAGGAGAGGACAAACTGCAGCTCTCCTTTTGTTTTTAACACGAAAAAGGTGTGTGCAAAACCAGTGATTTTGGCAGGAGAAAAGCAAAACACAAGCTCAAAATTAACAGAAAAATTAATTTGTCTTTTGACAAATTAACCGTGATTTTTTTCAACAGACATTCACTGCCAAGGGAACAACCCAGGAACTTTCATGGTGCAAAATGTAGGGACTGACTCCATGGTCCAAAGAAGCACCTGCAGCTATGGAGATGAAGATGTGTCCTGGATCATTTCTGCTAGATGGAGCTGCTATTTTTTGGTGTTCTAGCCAAAACAGAAACCAATCTAGCCATTTAATAACATATATTTTCTATCAGGAACCAAGTCACATTAATGAAAGGGAGAAATTCCAGACTGATTTAAGTTCTTTCTGCCTCCAAACAGTATGATTTTCAGCTGAGAGTGTACCTACTTAAAAAGTGATAATTCAGTTTCTCCTGTTTGTATTTTACTGTACTGGCAGAAGTGCCAGATTTAAATACATTAGGGTTTTGTTTTTCATGCAGTTAAATCTTTGTATGTGCATACTCACATGCTTATATATGTGTTGTTCACTGTATGGTGCCTTTATTGATTTTATTGAGGGATTACTTCAAGCAAAAATAAGTATTTCCATCATTTTGCCTTACCTGCCTCTCTGTCAGTTTTTAACAAATCCACATTTTCCAATTATACTTGTCTGTCATTCAACATTTTTATCTGACAAATAAATTAAGGTCATCTGGAAGTTTTGGGCTTGAAAGCTCCTTGTAAGTGATTTATCACATGCAGGTAAAAAGTTCCACAAAAAACTATTTAGGCAGTGAGAAGACAGTAATCAGGGGCTCTCCATACATAGAATTTTTACAGGATTTTGCCATTCTAAATTAAATTCTATGTGTCTGTCAACATCTCTGCTCTTTTCTCATTTCTCCAGCTTTTGCTTAAGGTAAAGTTCAAGTTGTAAATACTAAGAGCTTTAATTGTTTCTGTTGTGCATGTTCTTGAATATTTTTTGTCACCTCCGGGTTTTCCTTCCTTATGTTTCCCATGCATATTGGTATTTGACCCTGTGTTTCTCCTCAGAACTTCTTGATTATGTAAGACAGAAAAACTCTGTTTAAAAAACAACTATGACAGGTTGCAAAGTCAAGCAAGTTCCTGCAACCTCATTTCATCTCTTTGTGTGTACATATGAGTGCTGCAGTTAATCACAGAGGTACACAGCATTTTTTTCCAGAATCTCATTTGTTGGACAACATGGCCAGCATTCCTAAAAAATCAATATTTTGTTGTCTCTACACTGTCCAGGGCACCTCAACTTTATCAGAAACCATGAGCAGAGCTAAGGGAGCACTTCTCTAACTGGCACTATGTCTCATTCTCTCTACCTGTCTGCTCAGTAAGTTCATTTTGGCAGAAAACATACTTAAAAAAATGAGTAGCTAAAACAAGGAAAAGGGAGAATGTATGACTTATATCAGATGCTTCAGTAGCATAATGTTTGGGTGGCAAAACTCTTCAAGCACATTTTACCTGCAACTGATGTGATTAGTCAAAGTGATGACTTGATTTTAGAACTGCAGCATGGATCACACATGCACCCAGGAGCTTATTATCCAGATAAACTCCTTGATGCCACTGCTCTTCATGCTCAACTCATGTTATATGCCTGAAAAGACATTTAAAGTTTCTAGTTGCATCATTCCAGCTTCCTTGCTTAACACCATGCCCAGAAATCCCTTCTGCATCCAGCCTGGTGTCAGTTCTGCCCCTACAATCCACTCTTTACATCCATGCCCAGTCTCAGCTTCTCTCTGGGTTCTTCACCCAAATGTATGGAGGAGGAGCTGCACTTTCCCTCCTCTCTGGACTGAAGAGAAATATCCTGAGGCTTCATTTCCTCACTGGGCAGACTGGAAGAAATGGTGCAGATGCTTTAGTCACAGTGCAAAAGGCTGAAAGACAGAGAGAATCTTTCAGCTCTGCTATATCTTTTTCTTTGAACAAATTTCTCCAAAACATTTTACAAGTTTGTGGATTTGGTGTAAAAGAGCTGGAAGCCCTAATGACAGCTCACTTGACTCTCAGCTCCATCCTTTCATTACTTCAATTTGACATCTATCAGGCAGCAGACCCTCCAGCAGACTGAAAGATCAAAAAGTGATGGAAAGACAGCTAGACTGATAACAGTGAGTAGCTGTAAGACAGATAAGTGTGGACAGTGAGCACTGGAGCTGTAATAGACAGGAACAGGCTGTCAGGTGGATTTACAAGGCATTGTAAACAACAGTGCTTAAGAACAATAGGTAAGAAAAACACAAAGCCTCATTAGGACAACCTTTACATTTTCACAAATGAAAATGTAGTTCCTGTGAGGTTCCTGTGATGCAGTGAGCTGATGGGCTCCAATCCAAGGGGAAATGAGAAGGCAAAGGAAAGGTGATCTTCAAAAGGACTTTTAGAATGAAAAAACAGTGCTGTCACTAGCATACAAATCTAAAACTTTTTGGCATCTATTCACTTGAAAAGCTTTCTTCCAATTGTCTCCCTTAACATTCACTTCCTGGCCAGTGGATAAATGGAAAGCCTGTGCAAGCAGTTCAAGGTCTGAACAAGGATGTTGCTCTTGTTTAGGAAATGCAGAGGAAAAGCGAGGTCTCTGGGTTTTCTGGACACATACAGTAGTGCAATCAGGTAGACCAAAATCAAATGTGAAGAACAAATGGTTGGAAATATTAAACACAGTAAGGAAAGAGACTGAAGACTAAAATGAGACATTCTTTGGTATCCATTGCTGACTAATATTGAATGAACAGTAGGACGAGGCAGAGGTGGGGAGAGATCCAGCAATGCAGTTTCTAAATATATGTGTCATCTGACTTGTTTGTTTCAACAAATAATTCAATTAACTATTTTTGAAACAAAAGCCATTGTAAAAAAAAAAAAACAAAACCAACTCAATTTTGAATTGGTAATTCAGTTTATTTCTACAAATCCTAGGGGTGGCTTCTCTGTCATGGCAGCCTTACTGCATGATTTGAGGATGAAAAGTTAAAGGCAGATTTTGTGGATGTGGGAAGAGGGAGAAGAATGTGAAAATTCAGCAGAATTTTCTGGCAATAGACAAAAATCACCATTTGAGACTATGGTAAAGAAATTAAACTTATTGATTCATCAAGATCGGGGCTTCAGCCAATTATTTTTTCACAGTCTTCAGCTTTATAAAGCACCTAACCAGGTATTCCATTAGTATTTCTGAAATGTTTAAGTTTTTATTGTTAATAATTTAAAGTATATGAAGTCTGCATTGCTTTTGGAGTAAATATCATCATGTGCTCACATTTATCACTCTGTTCAGCCCAAGCACAAGTCCACACTGCATAAATGCTACTTTGTCCCTTAGGTCCCTTCCAGAACATTTCACTTTCATATTATTATTTCCTAATGATGGGAAGGCTGACAAGGAAAATATCCTTGGTTTTAGAACAAGCCCTGCTTTGGCATGAAAACTGCCTAAAAGCTGTAAATTGTTCAATATTTTACAAATTCCTCTGGGCAGAAGGGCCTCTGAGGTGCTGTTGTGAAAAAACACTTCTCTAGGAAAAAAAAAGCTTTGAATCATTAATAAAAAACAAAACGAAACAAAACAAAAAACCCAACAAAACCAACCAAAGAGAAAAAGTCTTCCAAAACCAGCTAGTTAGAAGAGAGGGGAAAAAAAACAGAGAGGGTAACAGAGATTAAAGCATATTTGCCCTAGGACAAATGTTTTTTTATTGTCAGAACACATTTTATTCTCTGTAAAGAAGGACCAGAGTGTTTTTGTGGTGACTCAGATAGCTGGTAATTCTGACAGATAAAAGCAGGAGCTACCAGTGAGGTTTATGCTCCAATTCATAGCCCCAGCAGTGGCACCTGTGCGTGCGCTGGAGTGTATGAAAACCTGCCAGCGCTGTTACGAGTGTTTTGCCTGTAGAGAGCTGAAACAGAGACTGAATAAAATGGCAACAAGAAACACAGTCACACTGTGCTTTGGAAAGGTTTCACATTTCCCAGCTGCAGCCTCTGAGCTTTAACAGGGGGAGAAATGCCTGTCAGCATCCATTCATGCCTCCCCGCTTCCTTGAAGAGAATTTTTCTGACTACCCGAGGTAAATCCATTTCCTATCACAAAGAAAATACACATTTTACTCTTTTGGATGCTCCACTTGCTTGTCTTTGCAGCAGGGAGAAGAGTTCAACAACAAAGCTCCCCAAGCCATGGCTGCCTCAGTCTGTGGGTCAGTAAGTGAGGGTGCTTCCCAAAAAACACATCAGCACTGCTAACTAACTTTTTCCATTGCTGCTGCAGATTTGATCTTCTCTCTCCCTCATGCACCCCCTTTAGCAATCACACGAAAATGTTTCAGTGTTCCCGGTAATGATGCATCTATTTCATCTTTATAACTGAAGTGACACAGGTAGTGTTTCACCAGCACAGCAGAGAAAGCAGGGCACTGTCCTGCCAAGGGCAACATGTTTCAGGACATTGATATACACATCTCACACCTGATGAACCATTAATTTTCTATAATTAGTCTACTGAAGAAAAACTGAAAAACCCTCATTTTTGATTGCTCGCTTTACCGCTACCTATTAACAAATTCTCAATATTCAAGCAGGGTAAATGGAATAACCTTGGATGTTTACCTGCAACTGGTCTGAGAATTCTTCTCTTCCATAACACACAATTGGCAGAGAGCTGAAGGATGTTACAAGCTAATGCCAGCTGAGGAGGATTTTTATCAAGCACATGACTTAGAATATTTTTTGTTATTTTCATGAAAGTGTTGGTTGATAAATTTTCTGTTGACAACACAGACTTTAAAAACATTCGATTCTTCCCAGCCTTCTCATAAAAATGTTAATTTTGAGTTAATTAAAATCTAACTGAAAGTCCACAAAAAGTAATTGCAGAAGTGGAATTTTCACCAAGTAACTTGTTTCTAGTGAGCAGGGATGAAGGGAGCTGCAATAGTCTGCCTTGGCCTAGTATTATTTGCTATCTTTCAGAGTAATTGAGAAGAATGTATGTTAAAATATCAAATTTTCAGCTGAGGTGCACACTGCCAGAACAGTAAATGATGAAGAGAGATTCCTACAGAGCTGGACTAGGACTGCTTTGTAAGACCAATGCAGACCAGCAAGGGCCAATTAACATTTATGGGTACTAATAAAATTAAGCAGCCCAAATCTCAACACAGTTCTCCCACAAAACAATGTGTAAATGTAAGCCAGTATCCTGAAATACTGACATAACCATTGCTATATTCTATTTATTCAGCTGTGTGAAACAAAGTGCCAGTTTAGACAGCAAGTGCTTAGACTTAGAAGTAAAAGAAATCAGAATTATTGGGAGGTAAACGGTGTTAAGGTCTGTTTATGGCACCATAAACAGATTTATTTTTCCAGTTTATTTCAGTATCAGGTTCAGCTCTGACGTTATACTTAGAAAAGGATGTTAAAATTAAGCTCACCATGCAGCCCAAGGGCCACTTGCATCAGTGCACTGAAAAGGAGAAATGGGGCTAGGATGGAGATACCCTCAATACCAATGAGGGAAATGTCACTGGAACCACAGTCTTCCTCATTTAGATGGACAAGTGACATTTTCACAATGCGAAACCTCACAGAGGTTTAAATGCTATTTTCTTTTTATATGAATTACGCCTCGTATTTATTGCACTAAAAGATACAGACAAGATCTACTGAAATACTTGAAAGCACCCAAGTGCTCAACTCCTATTCAAACCAATTGGCTTAAGTACCCAGAAAATTTTAAAAAGTCCAATTAGGCATTAAGCACTTGGAAATCTATCCCTGATTGATTTTTGAAATAGAAGTTAAGAAGCAATGAAAATGGAACACAAATCCCTGGGTGCTCTTGGAAGCACTTAGATAGTTTTGAGTCTGTACATTAGCTTAAACAACTTGAATTCTAAAACACTAATGAAAAACATGGTATACGTAATTGGCTAATTAAAGTAATTTAATTAATGAGTGTTTTAATGTTGTATATACTGCACTAATTTTCTCTCAAATACATGTAAATACTTTTTTTTATGTTTCTTTGAACATGGAGGGCAACACACAACAAATATAAAACTGTTGAGAGCATGAACATCACACATGAAGCCTTTTTGCATATTTTGTAGGAATAGGAAGGCTTCTTGCTTCTTACTGCCTAATTTCATAGGTTTATTGGTTGATGGAAGTGCATATAAAAGTTTTCAGTTCTTTATTTGTGGAGTCTAGGAGCACTGACAACTACAGAGTGAAGAGTCCATCACTGGGAGCTTGTGTGAAGCTGCTGCACTTAGATAAAACCTGGCTAAGGGTATTTCTAGATGTCAAGAGGCAGGAATTCTATACGGAAAGGAAGGATCAGAGAACCCTAGAGCATCTCAGGTTGGAAGGGACCCATAAGGAAATTTTATGGAGGAGAACACTCCTTCAGCTGCAGCACTGGGCTAACATTTCTATGTGTTGTTGTAAATCCAGAACTGTGAGTCTCAGGCTTGTTTTTTATCACATAGCAGTGGTCATTTTGTGATAAGCAAATGATATGGGTTCAGCCATTCAAACTCCCAATGTCTCACTGGTTTAGAATTAGATGCTACTTCTATTGTATTTAATTTTTTTTTTTTTTCCCTTCAGTAAAACTTACTTTCATCTCCAGTTTCAAATTCAAACTTCTGGCTATAGCCGCTGTATCCTGCTGCCGTCCTGACTCTGATATGAAATATATACTTGGTGGCTGGCTTGAGACCTGTGATGATAACACTTGGAGCCTTGGACCTTGTGGAGGAATAGCTGAGCTGCTCATGCTCCTGAGGGACAAAAGAGGGAAGAAATGATATCAAGTTGAGTTGAACAAACTTTGCAAAAATGATATAACAGAACTGAAGCTCCATATTCTTGTCATGAATGTAAAATGTGTTTCTAAAAGGTGGTGCAGGTATGGATTTTCTGTACTTTGGTTCTGTGCTACAGTCAGAATGTATGATATGGCCTTGACTTTTAGATTTCAGGTTTTTTGTCTTTACCCCTGCACACAGACATGTTTTTGTGACTTGGGTTAGTAACCAACCCAACCACAGTCAAACCAACATGGAATTAGTACAAGACTACATTCACAGAAGAATGGCAACTAGAATGGCAGCTCATTATTTCTGCACAATGCACAAACTAGGAGGTCAGTAAACACTACCAAGCTGTAAAATAAAGACGTGGGAGTATTCAAATACCCGCTACTCACTTCTACCCGCAGGTAGTGCCAAAATGCCGGCGCTATCCGTGGGTAGACCTGTGGGTAGAAGAAAATAGGAATTAACTTTTTCTTTAAGGCCTGTCAACTTTGAGTATGGTTCAACTGTTTCACTGCTGCTGAGCTCAACGTCTCTTTCCAGGTAGCTGTAATGTAGTCATACATGAAATTCACTTTGAAAGTCTATAAGGAGAAACAGTCTGTGCAAAAGTCCCCTGTTAATCTCCTGGCAGCTGACCCTGGGCAGCTGCTGACAATTCCTGAGTCTCGCAGAGATCCCTGAGAATTATGGTCCCTGGGAATTACCACTGCAGACCAGCTGCTCTAGTATGGAGACCAGGCACATCAATTTCTGTGCATAAACTGAGTGCTGCTTTTCTAGACAGGTCTTGGATGATGCTTCTAACATGCGAGGATGACCTGGAATGATGCCTGAGGTGGCCGCCTAAAACACAGAGACTGGACAAGAATAAGAGAATAAAAGGAGGTATTTATTTGAAGGGCCTTCAAAGGTACCCCCTGGGCAGTCAAAAGGCTACACCCAAGATGGACCCTGGGTCAGGGGTTCTTCACACTTTTATGAGTTTGCATATCATTTGTGTATCAGGGTTAATTCTCCAATTATAACCTCAGTTTATGATGTAATTACCCCAAGTTTACCCCCCTCTTCAGAGGCTTTTAGTTTACACATTTGGGGCCTGGTGTCCTCGAAGAGCAAACCTAGAGAGGGTTTGTTATGTCTAACCAGCATGAGAGGACAGCAGCTAACAGGCCACACGAAACTTCAGAGTTACACACTAGGCAGTACAGGATTTGAAAAACATAAGAGTTAAAATTAAAACCTAAGGCATCAGGAAGAGGAACATTTATTCCCTGTCATTAGTTACTTGACAAACCAGTAATCTGTAATATTTGATGTGGTGCCTTAAGGCTAGCTTTACTCCCTTGGAGCAGGATTTGTCTCCAAAGTGAGCAGGAATGTCCTTGGCATGTGCTTAACAGTCCAACTGTGACACCCACAGGGCACCATATATGTTTATGATACCATGCAGTGATATTAGAGCAGGTATAAGTTATTCAAAGGGTGCTTCCAGCCTGTTCAGAAGGAAATCTAGTTCACAGAAGAGACATAACCAGGAGAGGAATAGGTTTCAGTTAGGTTCTGTTGGACTTTTAACCTCTTCTGAGCAATATGTATGTACCTTTTGTATAAAACAAACAGTTTTATCTAAAACATGCTGGGTTAACTTCAGCCATGTGTAACAAATCACATTAGCACAGGGCAGCAGGTGGATCACTACTCCCCCAGTAGGAATACAAGGAGATGGCTGAGAAATCCAGATTAAAAAACAAACACACAGAAGCAACCTAATGATTCTGTTAAGGGAAGGAGCAGGAAGAAGGCAACAGTGATCAATATAAAAAATAACTGCATTTAACTTGCACTTCAAACAGTGGAAATAATTTGAGAAACTATAGTAAGAGGAAGTATTTATTTGTTGTACAGTCTGTTACCAAAATTTGAAGCCGTGAGGAGCATGTATTTAAATTGAAATAGTAGGATAAAATGTACATGTAATCTTATGGATAGAGACTATAATTAATATACCATCTAATTACTTTAAACATAAGACTTCTCCCAATTACTTGAAATGTTGTAACTTCACTTTGAACAGGCTAGTGGATTTTAGACCCACTTTTTAGGGCATTTCAGAAAATACCTATCTTCTTCTGACGGAAAGCCTACTTGCTTGAGTGGAAATTTTTTTTTTTTGTGGTTGAGCTTAATTCAACTTGAAAAATATCAGGTATGTGAGCAAAAAATGATGTAACAAGTTAATAATCAGATTTTTAAGGAAATAGAGAACTTCTGCTCATCCAAGGGAGTTTTCATACTACTTAATGGACGGTTCACAAACATTCAGTATGTCATGAAGAGCTAATTTCTATTCTATGTTATAGAATATACGTGCAACTTTCAGGGACTTTAATGTGTAAAGCGGATGTATAACTTAACATGTAACTTGGCAAGGGTATGCACACTTAGAGAACCCAAGACTTTTAATTTAGTAATGAAGCTGCTAATCAGGGTAAATACCTGCCCAAAGAGACCAAGTCTTTAAACACAAGTTATCAACCAGCTCAAAATCAATCTAAGAATTAGAGAAAAAACACCCCAAACCAAAAAACACCTGATTCTGCAACAAACACTTGTCCTTAGATCACACTGAATCATTGGTAAGATGTTTGTGATTTTACCTGTTAAATACAATATCAATACAAGACTCTGTTTATCCACTTCAGTCCAGGTAAAGACATGACTTCCAGTGAAGGAAAGATCTTGGAAATCTTCACTGCAGATTATGTGAACAGCAAATGCTTGTTTCACACAGGTATTAGCATGATTCAAAGTTGTAGTGAGTTCTATGTGCTGTCTGTCTTGGCACACAGATGGGCAGTGGGTTTACACTCTGCAATGCTCTGGAAATTTTTATTTAGATTCTGTAAGCTAAGGAAGAGACCAGCGCCAAAGGGATTTCACTGTACAGTGTAATAGTTGCAAGCCATTTCTTTTCCCCACACTACTGCTTGAAATCAAGTCCTAGCATTTAACAACGTACTGCTTGTTCTGACCTGCTGGAGAGATTGCAGAAAAAAGTGATGGAACTGTAAAAAGAAATAGGGTCTTCAGAGGAGGATGGAAATGGAAATTTTGTCAAAAAGTCAGTGCCGATTCCCCAAGATCCAATGACAACATTTACTCCCTGAAGCCTGCAGAACAAGGCCAGTGGCAGCAAAAATTGGGAATGACTTTTGAAAAAGAAACAATCTGAGCTATGTCTGTTACATGTTATTACAGGCTGACTGCTGCTTGTGTAAAGCAGACATTTGGGATACACTGGCCCCATAACCAGGGCTGTGGGCAGGCAGTCAGGAAGTATAATTCACTAACTGCAGTTGGTCAAAGACAATGAGCGTGACAAGGGCTCCGATGGCAACATTTAATCAACGAAATGGGTCCCTCTGGGGCTAACAGCAACCTCCTGAGGGGCAGCCATCTCTGCCTGTCCCTTCTGGAAGGTATTTTAGGCACTTCCAGGGGTTGTCTGGCTTGTTGCTTCTGAATCACCACCTGCCTGGGGCTGCCGGCAGGAAGCCCTGAAGGGTCCCTTCTTCCTGCCCTCCCATCTCCTTTCTTCTTTCTGCAGCCTCCTATGCCATCCATCCCACAGACTGAAAAATGATGTCTGGCAGCACACAACCTTAAAAGTAATAGTGCTGTCATATAGGAAAGGGGGCAAGATTTGTTACTGCGCGTGAAATAGAGGAAAGGGAACCCGTCACCTTGGTCTGAGAACAAGCTTCAGAAGCTTGAGGAAAAAGTTGCTCAAACTCAAGACAGAATGATTCATAGCTGGAAACTTCACAGGGCTGGAATGTTTCGCACAAAGAATTCAGCCTTTTTGGATGGGATTCATACGTAAGAGAATTCTCCAAAGAGTGGATGCTTTGCCATTATTTCATTCTCTTGACAATTGATCTGCAGCCTGCCTGGAAAGCCAGAGCTTACCACAGAGATGCATGGAGGTGGCTCTCAAGGCTGGCCACTCCTTGTACCATGATCTTTTCCAGGAAGGCTAAAGATGGACTCAGAACAAATACACTTCTAGTCTGTAGACAAGTAGGGGATGCTTTGTCTTATTTTTGCTACAGATCATATGCACCTACTTTTGCAGGTATTCTGTGTACAGAAAGTGCATTTTAAACTGAAGGACTTAGATGTACTTCCTGGATGTTACTGCACGCTTTTCCCAGATCCTGCTTTCAGGTTGTGGCAAAATATAGATAAATATCAACCCACTTACCATGCACCCTATTTTCCACCAAAAGGAACCATGATTTTGTGTGCTAGAAGGATCTGTCTTTTGTGACAGATCTCTGACCTAGGCAGTGACAGGGCCAGGATCAATGGGAAATGCCAAGGACTACCTTTATTCTGTAGTTTTGGATGACTACAGAGGGCTACTACAAAATCTGCAAAATAAAACAGAAGTTTGACTAATATGGCTGTACCTCCCATGGCACATAAGAAGTAAGACAATATATAGTTACTACTATGTATGGTTCCGTGTTCACGAAAAGAAAAGGGAAAAATGAAATGCTCTGATCCTCTAAATCACTATCAGAGCAGCATTTGTGATCTTAGGAGGGCACAGGACTCACAAGAAGCAGTTCTGAGAACACAGGGGCTGAGGGGTTAAACATGAGTTAAAGGAGTCTATCTAATATAATATACTCATGTAACTACGAGACACAATCTGATATGAAGAAATTCATAAGTCCTCTTCCATAGCCTACTGCAAATTTATCTCGGTGAAAATCTGTAATTAAAACGTAAATACACTCCAAATGCAAGCAATGCCAATGTTATTACACAATGTGATAGCAAGTCTGTGACTACCTATCCAAGTTAAACAGAATTATAAGATGAACTTTGAAAATGCTATCTCTGTTTCTAAGGAAATTGTATTTTTCTTATTGTTTGTGTGATTCCTCTTGCAAACGGACTCAGTTCTGATTATGAGGGACAGTGTTCACAAATCCATGACAGTTTGCTCTGTGCATGAACAGGAAAACCTTTCAGAATCAAATTCCTTCCTGCAGCCACCTCTGCCTGACTATCTGAACCTGTATCTATCCTAATTTTATACCTGGCTTTATAGATAAGGCGTTTTTTCATATCTAAAGAAACAGACTGGCTGGGCGGAAGGCACAATGGTGCTAATGGTCTAAGACTAGACAACCTAATTTAATGGAGTAGCAGCATCAGAAGATAAATATTAATGAAATTTCTGCGTTTGCAGTGCAGCAGAGTAGCATTCAATTTCCAGATGTTCTATTATTGTGATGATTATTGCTACTTTTCTCATATACTTAAAAGAAAGGGAATTCCCCCAATAACATTAACAACTGTACATAAATACATAAACTTTCACATGCCACACCTGTGTGAACAAGTTGCTCTCTAATTTTATCCCCACCTTAGTACAGAGGAAAACAGCACAGAAATTAAGACTTTGTGGACACATATAAGAAAAATATTGATAAAGACTAACTAAAATGTGATGAACTTTAATCAGTTTAGACTCCTATGGCAATCAAAGAGTTTACATTCTGATGTTACATGTGAGAAAAAGATTATATATCTCAAAATCTTTAGTGAAAGAAAAAAAACCCAATAGAAATTAAAGCTGAAATGCAAAATTTTGCTTATAGTGCTGAAATAACCTTTAAAAGATTAACTTTGCCAGTAGAGCATTGATAAAATCCTAGCACTTTCAGGCATACAAGATTCGTCACCATTAATATTTGAGTGGCAAAAAGAGATATGGCTCTAATTAAAAATAGTATCAGTTCTTAGTTTAGCAATTTAAAAAGATAACCAAATATAATTTTCTATAATTTAGAATATATACTGGGAGCTATATACTCTTAGTCTAGCTTATTTTATGAATGACAATGGAGTTATTCAGCTCATTCAGTCTCACGAGTAACAAAAATCTTCTTAAACTGACCCTAGGGAAAGGGATTTCCAAACCTTCTTCCAGCCAAAACAGACTTATCGTGTACCCACAACTTTCAAGTGTGTGTGTGTTTGCAGAAAGAATCCAGGGAGAGTAACTGAATTTACTATCAGCTGCTTGCAAACACATTTTCTAGTTTATATCTATTGTCCTGCAACATGAAAATTCTGTATTAAGCCACATAATCCTGCCTGTGCTTTTCAGAGCACTGTTATTTAAGTGAAAGAACTACTAATAGAGATTAAATCTATATACCACAGGGACCAGGTCTTTATCCTGCACACTGAAGCACAATGTCAAAGCTGAGTAAGTACCACATTAAAGTAAAGAAGATTTGGAGTTTCATGATTCAGACACTAAAAATGTTTAAGTAAAAGCACCAATAATAAAAAAGAAATTTTTATGAGACCATTTGGTCACAGCTTTCCTAGGTGCATCAGTTTGAGGAACACACACAATGTGACCTGCAGAGGAAGTATCATTATTTTAAAGGAATGACCACAATTCTGGAAGACAGTAATTTTTACGGGTCACAGCTCTAGTCCACTGTGCAATGAAATCTCCAAATTCTTCCTTACTTTTCCCATGGGATCAGCTATGCTGGCACTCCATAGTCAGCTGAACTTTAATGCTGTGATGCACATTCGGATAACACAGTACTTAATTATTAGGTATAGTCACTAATTGATTAATCAGTTCAGATAGAATATATTAAAGACAAATAACATCAAACTGTGGAGTTTGTGCTTACTCTCTGTGATCAATAAAAAGAGTCTCCACAGTTCTAATTTATGGAAATTGCCTCTCATTTATACAGCCCATACTCCTCTCACAAGTAATTTCCCCCAGTAATTCTCAAAAAGCATTTTCTTTGCAATAAAATATTTTCATAATACAACTTCAGAATCCTTTCTCACCTTACACAGATTGTTGTAGATAAGGAGTAATTACACTGAAATCAATAAAATTAACTACGCCAGTGAAACTCAGTGTCTGTCTTTGAAAGCTTCTTTATATTCACTAATTTGGTGATGATGATTTTCTCCTAGAAAACTATTTTGACCTCCAGTACATCAATTAACAGGTATGCTGGCTGTAATACTTGGAAGATTTTAGAGAAAAGATTCATAGGTTCAAAAACATGCTTCTAGCATTAATTACTATCTGATTACAGTCTGATCAACAGGATTAATTAAATTTTTATTGTAATGTAGAATGGTACGAAAAATGACAATAACAGTACTAAAAGATACCATTCAGATTCCTAAAAAAATGCTCTTCCTAAAACCCTTGTATCTCTGGTTTTCAGCTGAACAAGAAAGTTAAGAGTAAATTCAGAAGTGATTGCAAAGATCTGAGGACCAATCTGAACTAAGTAGAAAACTGTGGCAGCAAAAAAGCAGGGCCAGAGAGAAAATTACCAATGGCTCTAGTGTTTGCTTCAGAGGAGAACCCTGCAGCACTTAAAGGCATCAGCCCCTTTAGGCTGTAACCCTCTCCCTTCCCTCCTTGGCCTCCCTCATGATTAATCTGAGACGTAACAGTTTGGGGAGCTGAAATACTCAAGTGTCCTTTACCTGTTTGGCCATTCAATATTTTATATTTTGATTGCCTGTCAGTCAGCTCATCACTTTCTCTGTATATACAGTGAAGCTGTCAACATGAAAAGGGGAAGAGCAGATAACCAATCATAAAAAAAAAATACAGAAAGGTCAAGCCCAAGACAAACTTCATTTTAATTGGATTATATACTTGGAAAGGCAGAAATGAGTTGATGTGAGGTGAACCATGAAAAGCAGAAAATTAAATGAGGAGAGAGATGAGGACAGGGAGACTAAAACAGTGTTAAAATTCTTGCAAGCACAGGGAGGTGAGGGGTGGGCAGAGCAAAAGCTGTGTGGTTCATATGCTGGGCCAAGTGGGACTGCCAGGTGTGAAGGCAGCAGACAGGACACAGCTTATTGTCCTGACAAGGAGATTAAACTGAAATAAAAACAGGCTGTGCCTTAAGTTAGGGATGGAACAGGGTGCAATCCAGCACAGAATAAAGGCAGCTGCAGAACATGGCCTGAGTTGTCAGATGAGCACAGATATTAAATCCCATCTTTCTGGCAGTAATGAGCTACTCTGATAACAGTTGTTTGCTAATTAAAAATACTTCCCAGTGAAAACCTCTGCACCAGGATCTCCAGAAGTCTCCCTAACCTCAGCATATAAAAGTGCCAGCCTCTCCAGCTGCCTTGAAGATTTTTCTTATTTTTTCACTAATTTTAATTTTTTTTTATCTAGTTGAAAAGAAGCAGGAAGCTACTGCAAGCATGAACTAGATTACTAAAATTCAGCTCAAGTAGTATTCAAAATTCACCTTTGGACAGTAATGCAGTTTCTCCTGGGATACCTAAGGCCATGGTTTACTTCATAATGATATAATAAACCTGCTGACAAATACAATGCAACAGGAAACAGAAGCAATCCTGAAAATTTGAAGACTGGAAGGCTTCTGTGACTTTCTTTGCTGTGAAACAAGCCCAGAGAACTATGGGCATACAGCCAGTGGGCTGATTCCCCAGTCATTCCTTTGGTGTATGAGGTTCATACTTCACAATTCTGAAAGAGGTCCTGATGCCACTGCAGACTTGACGCTCAACATTGGCAGTGCAGGTTCCTTCTCCCCATGCTCACCTTTAACACTCCCCCCCAGCCCAGCAATCTGCAGATTAGTGGCTGTCTGAATTAACTAAATTTGTTTCACTATGTTTTGCAGCTCATGGACTTTTCCTCCATGAATTTCCTCAGTTATTCCTTGAACCTATTTTGCTTGTGGCTTCCAAAACATCCCTAGGCAACAAGTTTAATTGCAAACTGTGTTTAAAAAATACTGGGGGGATTTCTTTAAAAAATCTGCTTCCTGATTATTTTATTGAATATACTTTAGTTTCTTGTCTAAGAGAAATAGTAAACAATCATGAATATCAGTGATTTGTTCAGTCAATTTGAAAATATCTGTGTATATCATAGAAACAGTACTTCTAGTTACAGATGGGAAGTAGGTCACTGGATAATGAAATATTTAAAGTGCAAATGCAAGACCTTGGAAGAAATACAACAAAAAGGGACAACTCATGTGATGTGAAAAATCTGCAACGTAAAAAGTCACAGCCCAAACACCTGAAGGTCTCTAAGTTGCTGAGACATGGGACAGGCAATCTTCTCACACCCAGCATTAGCAGCCTGGGTAACATCACAGCTGCAGGCACAGAACTGCTGTGTCCCTTCATGACAGAACTCAAAACTGCAGTGATCCTATTTCCTACTGGAGTGTGAAGGCAATTTAAATGTAAAGAAGCATCTTGCAAGTGAAGTGGAATTTCAATACAAGGGCAATCATCCAATTCTTCAGAAGACTTCCACAGTGATGGTGACAATACAGAGTAGCCAGTGCTCTATTTTGACGGAAAAAAACACCAAAACCCCCAAAAAACAAACAAAACCCCAAAAAACCAGAAAAAAAACCCAAAAAAACCCCAAAACCCCAGCAAATCACAACATATGTTCAAAGCTGTGAAAATCAAGTGATTCTACCAGTCCAAAAATGTAGTACAGCACTGAGTCAGCAACACAGAACTTAGCTCTAATGGGGCTAATGACATATTTGCTTAATTCATCTAATTTCAGAATCCCTACAATATTCACAGGCAGATAGGGCCAGGATTTGGATTAGGGCTCCCTTTCAGTGCTGGATATTTTGTCAGGTTTGTAACACCTTGCTGGGAAATTTTAACTGCTGTGTGATGTTTGCAGCTCTACAAACACCCTCATAAAAAACACATTCTGTATTAAAACCACATTTTGTATTAAAAACCTCTTGTGGAAACATGCCTTTCCAACTCCTTTCTAAAATGTGTTTCAGCCTTTTAGGATGTTAGGACAGATGGAGTGACTGGGCTTATTTTAAGATCGGTTTAAGCTTAGTTTGAATCTTCTACATAAATACCTTTTAATATTAGAAGAGCAGACTAATGTAGAATTTTCTCTTTTCATTTGCTACTGGATGTTTCCTGCCTGGCAGATCCAGAAAAGATCCTTATCGATATACAACAGCTTGAAAACAAATTCAGCGGTATAAATAAAGCTATCACTTTTACTTAAGTAAGCAAAAGATCTACTTTTACAGATTGAATTGATGCAGATTGCTATTCAGATTGCTATTCTGGAAAAAAAAAGACTGCAGGCATTAGGATTCATTTCAGACCACATGAATGTTATATGGTTTTTCATATGCTAACTGTGAATACACTTCTTTGGGACAAATTCTTTTCAAAGAAAATCAGGATTTATAAGTATAGAATAATGTTGACAATATTTAGACAGATTTCAACCATCCAACAGAAATCAATTTTGGAGGAAGAATTTTGGCTCTAAAACACAAAGCTTGACACTAATTAGTGTTTGACTTTAATCACTGCAATACAAATAATGAATCAGAGGCAAGAGGGAACCTGCTGATCTCTATACAGAGACTATGTATCATTTTTCACTACGCAAGCCTCTTCAGATATATAGCTAGTCACATGTAATAGCTATTGAAAAGTCACTGAAATGTCACATTTTTTGGTGTATTTGTGAGCACATGCGTACACCTTTTTGTGTCTCAGTGGAGGCAAACAGCAAACATATATCTTGTAGTGTTAACTCAGAAGGGCTGAATTCACCTCTGGTGTCACAACTGTACTGCAGAGCCTGGCAATACATCAATAATAAATATAGCATATTCCTTAAGTTTATGTTTTCTTCAAACACCTCGGTGAGTTAATGGGGTGTAAAGCAAAAACAGCAATCTTTTTTCCCATTAGTTGAACATGAATTTCAAGGGCAAAGTAAACAATCTAGCAAGTAAATCAAAATGCTGATTTTGCACTTCCAAAACTGACAAAGCAAGTTTTTGCTCAATTTTTTAGGGACATGCCCATTTCTGATGTAGCTACCTTCAGCAGAAATACTATTTTTGGAGGTGGCAAAAACAACAACAACAACAACAAGTCTGAAAAAATGTTAAATTTACAGACGNCCATTTCTGATGTAGCTACCTTCAGCAGAAATACTATTTTTGGAGGTGGCAAAAACAACAACAAGTCTGAAAAAATATTAAGAAATTTACAGACAGGTGTCAATACCTTTTTAAAAAGAGCTATTCAGTCACTAAAGAACTGCTGTTTTGTAAATATAATATGAATACTTGCATGTATGTATGTATGAAAACCAGGTAGTTTGTGCAAGGTCATTGCAAATACAAGATGCATCAACCTCGTGAAGTTCCTACAGCAACATAAATGTGTTTATGAGCAGCAGGTGAATTCCTACAAAAGACTCTAAAGCTATTAACAGCTCGGTAAGGAGTACATAATAATAGGTTGTTAACTCAGCCATCCCAACAAGCACATCAAGAAAGGGCACTTTGAAACTATTAATGCAAATACATTAAAAAACTCAAAAGAAAAAGAGAGAATTGTAATACTGTGCTTCTTTCAATCAAGAGAATAAATATTTGTGGGTTTATTCGGGTACAAACCTAACAAAACTACATGGGAATTACTGAATAAGGTACAATTTCTGCGAATTCAAGTTGGCTAATGAAATTATTAATCAAAATGAAAAGCCCCTCTAATGTTCACTTTGATTCCCATAACCATGTCCCCACACCAAACCCACAGCTTTTGTTTAATAGGTAGTAAAGTGATTATATTAATATTAAATATGAAAGTTGGGGTTTTAGTGCATTAAAATGGAGTGGCTCTCCTTGAATGAGCTTCCTCTTTCCCTTTGGGTTTTTCTCCCTTCTCCCAGAATGACTGCTTTGGGGACACTGCTACTTAATAAAAAAGAGGTTGCTATTACTATGCAGTCAGTGGCTTCATCTTCATTTAATGTGGAAAAAAAAACATTCAAAGAGGAAAACTAATATCCTGTCCTTTTCTGTGGTTAAAGTACAATTGCCATGCAGTCTTAGAAAGAGAGAGAAAAGAAAAGGAACTTTCTCTGGTTTTACTCTCCAAAATGATGCATGCCTTTGTACCTCCTCAAGTACCTCCTGAATGCATTGAATATTGCAGGAAGAAACTGTAAGTGAAATGATATCTGAACACTCCTTCATTTAGACAAAGATATAAACCCTTGTCTCGAGGTACGTTTCTTTCTGATTTAATCTCTGAATCCAGCTTTATGGCTGCAAATCAACAATTTATGAACAGTAACTCATTTGTGTATTATAAAAAACGCTGTGCTACCTTCAGTTTTTGATATAGTTTGGGTTCACAGATGATTTTTGGGAACTTTAAAGCTAGTTCGTATTTTAAGAGGGTCTAAAGGAAACATTCTGACTGGTTTTAGGGAAATGGAGACCTAGATATTGTATTTAATTTATAAATAAGGAAATCACTTTCATTTAGATGACCATCTTTTGGAAGGTATGCTCGTTATATGTAGGCCATCGCTCACAAAACTTGCCATTCTTTTTGGTAAAAATCGCAAACTTTCAAACCCAAAGTTTGACTCCTGAATTTATCTTAAGGTATCTGAGGGAACTCCAACTCTAGTATCATATGCAACTAAAACTTACTGCACCTAAACTCAAAGGTGAACACACTGCAGGCAGTCAATAATAACAGAAACAACAAAAATAAAATTCTTAGGGAGGACATTCTCTATTTTGTTAATTCAGGATTAAACACGTTAAACTCCATACCACATCCTTTTGTGCAACTGATATTTTATCTCTGAAAACACTTCTTTTTTACAATACATTCATTAAAATCATCTAAATGTCATCCTTAGCTGAAACTTTCTGCTCTATAAAATAGCTGCTTCTGATTTTTGGTCCTACCTAAACACATACTTAAGTTTAATGCTTATTCCTGAGGTTAACAGTATCATTATTATTCTTGCTGTGTCAGTACACAATTTTGAAAACTATTTTTCCTAATGTTCTAATGCTGTAATGGCTAGGAAAAAAAAAATTCCTTTTATTAGCAACCAATCTCTGACATCAGTGGATTTAGCTTTCTTAGCTTAATTTGAGGTATGGAACTGGCTGTGTTTGTTGTCTTGTAATAGTTTGCATACCTCCTATGCCTATTCCTGTGCCCTTGAAAGCATTTGAAAACCTCTTATTCAAAACCACTAATACACTTTTTCTGCCTTTGTGCAGCTCTTCTAGCAGTTACTGGAATGAGCACTGTACATGTAATTTTCCTTGGAGAAAATGGTATTGGCTGCAGGCAAGAACACAAGATCAGCAGAGACTTAACTATGGGGGCTTTTTTTAATATCAAATCCACCAGGCTTGCTTAAACAGAATTATACCCCTCACTGAGAATTTTTGGTTCAGCAGGAACAACAGTAATACCTCGATAGGCTACTTTATTATTAAATACAAAAGTTCAGAAGCTATTTCTAAATAATTGACAACAATGATTAGTAGACAAGCCAAACCAGGCATCTAATAGAGGCCTAGCTCAGAACTTCTTTGATACACCCTTTGCTGCATGTAATTGATATTTAGACACCAGATTTCTTTTCCTCCTAATAGTAATTACATGGGTGTCATTAATAATGGCTGCTGCAAGGTCCTTAGGTTCTTTCCTGCAGGCAAAAATTATATCTGGTCAGAGAGTCTGGTAATTATTCACTCTCATTTTCAACAGTTCTGAGACCTGTTTTTTTCCTCTCTTTTTAGAATCGGAGGCTTTTACATTTTTTCCCTTGGGAAACTGGGTTAATAACAGCGGAACAGAAAAACTGAGAAGCTTGTTTAACACCACTTACTATGCTAAAATAAGCTAGGAGATTTCATTTTAATGATTATATCCCAAAGCACATTTGTAGTGATTATTTTTTAAAAACATTCAGCAGACATGGTTCATTTCCCAGCAGCTACAAAGGGCTGAGAATGCCTGAGGCACTCCTTGGAGCCCTGGTGCCTCCCTATGCTCCTGCAGCTATGAACAAATATTAAGGGCTGCCTAAAACTACTGTCCAAAAGCTCTTGTACATCCCAAATACTCAGCACTGTTTTGATGAGAATGTGTTGAAAATATAATGAAAATGTATTATTGCATGAGTCATACGTTTCTTGATTCCAGTAATATCAGAAATATTTTTTAGGCAGCAGATTGCTACTTATGCCTCAAATGATTTCAATAATTTGAAAAATATTACAGAAGAAAACTGTCCATTAAGAAAAAAATTATTAGTATGAAGCTAAAAATATCCCAGTTGATCATTTAAAGCAAATAGCTTTTTATACTGAATATACTCACTGACTGGCCAGGTACCTGAACTGCTCACATGCTTATCCCTAATGCTGTCAGTCTGTTCCTGTTCCCCAATCCTGTCACTGATGTCGACTTTAGAATTTAGCAAGGCTGTCAAGAATGCTACAGTAGGGATATCAACAATGAAGGAACATGCCCAGAAAAAAAACATTATGCATGCCAAGAACCCAGCCACATCAGCATCAAACAAACCAACTCTGCCCATGGGTAATGTCACACAGCCCCCAGGCTCCCTTCAGCCTCATGCCACTGGGAGCTGCTGCGTATATTATTCTTCATGATATAAAAATCAAACATAAAAGCAAAATCTGAACCAAAAAGGTAATAGCTGGTGCTTAAAGGAAATAGGGGAGTTGTAACAGTTGTGTCTGAAAAAATGTGTTCCTTCTAACTTAGTTAAACATTGTGCAAAATTGTGATTAAAGAGGTGGAGAGACTGGAGAGGTTTGGCTGTTTAAGTAGTAGGGAGGTTGAGGGTCAATGAACTTCACACTTGCCATGCAGACCTCACAGAAAGGCAGAGGGGTTGACAAGAGAAATGACTGATTATACTCCACGTTTCCAAAATGTCATCCAGAAATTCAGAGGACTGAGTCTCATCCACATGAGGTGGCTTCTTATGAGAAACGTTCTTATTTTGTCTAATGAGAACATGTGTGGCTGCTGTTCACTGAGGCTGATTCCAGCTCATACTCAAGCAGGGTCAGGTTAATTAATCTGAGAAGATCATAATGCAGTATCTCCCTAGCTGAAGAAGACACAGAGGAACATCTGGTGTCCTCTAAACCGGGATGAGTCACATGATGTTTATAATTTTCCATATTAATTCTTGTAGAAATAATTCTGTCATTCAAAACATTATGCACTGAGAGTCTTAAAACTTCTCATTATTCCTATAATGTAATTTACCTCAAGGTCTGTCACTCAGATTCAGGGTGGCTCATTTTAATTCATATTAATGATTACTCAAAGAAATAGCGGTCTTTGTTTTAATATTAGATTTTAAGAAAAAGCATAATTTCTTGTACAAGTTAAGACAGCTGTAGACCGACAGAAAAATTAACAAGGTCATACTGCTTTCTAATTCTTTAAATCTGGTACTTGCCTCTATCTCTCTGCCTCATCAGCTCTTCATCTCTTTCTCAAATCTCACTGGAAAACTAATTTCCCCCCTTCCCTCTACTGCTCAGTTATTTTCTCACTTCTGTTTATTAATTCAACTCTAAATAATGCTGGGACGAAGGAAGAGCAATATCTGACATCCCACATATCTTGTCCACTCACTCTCCTATGGAGGTGGGTTAAGTTTTTTATGTGAAAACTGCCTGTGAGCTGAAAATTGAGTCTCCCAACAAAATGAAGTATTTTGTCAAAGGTATTTGGCTTTAAAATTCATCAAAACACAAGAAAGCAAAGAAATATCAACCCTCACCTCCAAATGCTGATTCAAAACATATTCTCTAGTTTCTCTATTTAGAGATTTCATTGCAATGCCTTGGGTTACTGCTTGGGTACATTCCATTAAAATCTCTTCTCTACAGACAGGCCTCCTTAGCTAATTATATGTTATCTTGTGTGTAACAGGAAATGTAATCCAGCTGGTGTGCTTAGGCCATGTGGGAGAACAAACTTAACACAGTTGCTGATACGTGCACAGCTTGGTATGCCTAATACAGGTCTCAGGGAGCATTAATTTTTGATGATTAACTTTATGGGTTTGGATGGAAAGGGGAGGAATAAGCATTTTCCAGTTCAGCTGCACAACCTGGAGTGCAGCTGCTGAGGTTTATATCCACTGTGTGCTGTGCTCCCTTTCCCATGAGGGAATTCCTACAGAAGGACTCCGTGTCATTACAAGGCTCTAACAAGGCCCCACTCCTTCACCTGCCTCAAACATGAAACCCTTTTAATGAGAGGTAAAGAGATTCTGATGCCCTGGAATCTTGCAAATAGTACAAGCTTTGGTCAGTGTCTGCATAATAGTTTAAAGTATAAGAGAAAAATTAACTGCAATTTGCAATGACACTGAGATTACACTGATGTCTGGAGTTTGATTTTTAAAGGGAAAGACAATACTGCTCACGAGAGAGTTTTTCTTTTAGAAATAGTGTTTGTGGAGGATATCAAGGGATCCTAAAATATAATGGACAGACAAAGAGGGTGCAGAACAGGGCAGACGCCCTCTATCAAGATAGAGAGAGAATTTGCAATGTTCAGTATCTAAAGACCCCAAAGAATGTCTAAGAAGAAATGCTTTTATGAGCACACCTTAGATCTCAAAGGGCAAACATTTAACTGATCCTGTGTGTTTTCCTGTAAAGACTCACTTATCGTCCAAGCTATAGTTCTTAGAATGATTAACTATCTACCTGAAATCAGGTATTTCAACTACCAGGCCTCAACACAGACTATTATTTCAGGATCACGATATTCTCTCTCTGGTTATATCACACAACTATTCAAGCAATGGAAAACCCTTTCTCTTTGCTGTGACAGAGCTCAGAGCATCTTGGATTGAATGTAGAGGAATTTTTGTTCTTCCTGGCCAAATCAGCTCTCTAATTATGTTCTAGGTCAGATTTTGCTCACTGCATTTTTGGCTGAAAGGCTGCAGAATGAAGGGACCTCTTGTCAGACAACCACATAAAAACGTACCAGTGCACTCCTAAATAAGAAACTACAAATCTGTACAATTGGCTCACGATGAAATTCTGTTGTTGCCACAAGTTTTTCATTTTTGGAGACAGTATTTCATGAAGTTCTGTCTGTTTTACAGAAATTCCCTGGAGAAATGAAGATCATATGGGAAAAAGTACTTCAAAGCAAAAAAATTACTGAGCTGTTTTATTGTATTTTGAAATTAATACATGTTCCCATACTTGTAACTCATTGAGACCCCTTTATAACTCTCCTTCTCTACTTTATTTCTTTATAATTTGGTAGTCTTTCTCAGAAGAATATTTTTCACAGGGAGGGCTTGATTTTTTGCTGGTTCTCTCTATGTAATTTGTATTTTACAAGAGTATAAATGTAAGTCTCTTGCATAATTAGCAGAGTCTAGCTTCCTTCCCTTCTTCTGCTTGCTCTGGAAATGCACGGAAAGATGCACCTCTTTGTTCCATGTTCATCATTAATTTGTCTTCCTTATGAAATCGTTGGAAACTGCCCCATTTTGTGGAGTGTTTACAGTTTATTGGGCAGCTATTTGGTTTCTGAAGTTTACATTATCTTCCAGGAAACTCTGGGAGCCCATGACAAGATGGAACTTCCACTTGTGAGCTGCAGAATTCCTACTGGTGATAATTAAAAGCATCCATGCTCCCCTAATGTACTCCCCAATGATGTACTGGCAATTTTTCAAATGTCAATAAGGAACCTTAAAAGAAATAGCAGTAAATACTTGTAAAACTTTAGAATAGTGCATAATCCTTCAGAGCTTCACAAAGCTAAGAAACTCGTATAATCAGTTGAATTTGAGTGATCGAGTGGTCACATTTGATGGAGACATTCAATTTCTTATATTGTTTAGCAAAACAAAACCTCCTTTGTTTATTAAATGCAAATGACAGGCAGAAAGGGATAAAGACAGGACTGCAAAGGTTGTTGCGTTTTTCTACCTAGTGTGTTTATTAGTAGCTAAGACTACTGTTTTCTGCATTTTTCTTGACTCCCTTAGACATTAATAAAATTTCTGACCTTTTCATATTTAACATGCTCTTCAACCTTAGCTGCAGTTTTCTGCTCTCTGTTAGAGGGATGTCTTTGTGATAAATTCATACTAAATCCAGCAGACAATTATTTCACTCTTATCGTATGTCCTGTGGGCATGCAACAACATCCCTATTTGGTCACTTCTGCCGAGAATGGGAATGCTGATATTCCCCTCTTTCAGAGTTTCTGGGAAGGCTGAGAGATTACAGCGTCACTTGCTACATCTAGCCCTGACATAACACAAACTATGCTACTTAATAAACAGAGCTCCGCAGTAAAAAAGAAAAAAATGAAATCAAAACTTAATAATCAAATTAATTGTGCATACTAGTATTTTCTGGTTGTGAGGTAGGAACCATTCCATTTTTTTTCTCAATACAAAATTTCATTTTCATTTGGCAACTACACTTACCCAGTGTTCTAATGCACGCTTCTTGATTTAAAGATTTAAATATTACTAAAGTGGTGTAAAATAACATTTTCTAATTTAATGCTGTAAATAAGCAGACTGATTTGCAGTACTGGATTATTCATCTCTCTGATCTAGAACCTGGTCTCCAAGAGAATTCTTGCAAATTACACCTATGCCACAGCACTGGAAGATGCCGGCAGTACATCAATCCTCAGAGGAAAGAGTTTATAGATAGAAGATATCTGTTACATATTTCAAAAGGGGAAAAAAGAATTTTTTTTTTTTTTGTAAAAACAGCTAAGAGTGGTTTAAACTGTATCTAGCAAAGGGCCATAAATCCTGTGCATGTAGTCTTGCTGAACAGTGGTCAAGGCTAAGTAATAAGCAGATCTCGAAGGAAAATAATTTGCCTTATCACTCAGCACTGACTGGTATTGGCACATAATCCATTGATGAAGGATTTATATATATGTATATAAGATTTATAGTTTAACATCCCTATGAATGGCTATGGATCTTTGGAACTGTTCCTATTCAACTGAATAAAATCTCACAATTAGTTGTGTTTAATTCACCTCTGTAATATCAAAGAAAACAAAGGAAGTTCAAGTCATAATGTGGCTTATTATGATAATGGATCAGAACCTGAAGGACTTCCATTAGTGCAGAAAAACGGGGTTCCTTACTTTTACCCTTTTACCAAATGTGTCTTCCCCCTCTAGCTGTCCTATTTAAATTGTTTGGATTTTTTTCTCCAGTTTACCCTTTCTTCTGCATCCCTAAAGCCGCATAATCTCAATAGAGAAGTGCAGTCAAGGAATAAAATTCTCAGGTATTTACAGAGCCTAACACCCCTAAAACTTTCTTTCATTATTTAGTTTGTATTTCTGTTCTTTGTGGTCTTCATACACACACATCAGTTCCACTGTGACTTCAGATGGGGACAGAGAAACAGCAAGAACTGACTTGGCAGGGAACCGTTTAAGGCATGGACACCAAAAATTTCCTGTCTCTGTCTTGAGGATTGAAGGCATTGGTCAGCACAAAATTTTTTTACTGGTACAAGGCCCTGTAGCAACTGGAAATGACCAAATATGTTTTGTGCTTACGGAGAAGAAGGCTTCAAATCATGCTTTCCCAAGACATGCTGTGTGTGCACCTTGTACCTTCACTTGTAATGCATACCGTAGGTCTCTTCTGTGCGACATTGCCTAATTTTGACAGAGCGCCAGAAATCCGACAGTTTCTCTCTTGTAACCTTTTGTAACCCTCTAAACAAGGCTGGTACACTGTATCCTTTAAGCACACATTATTGCTTTACTCAGCAAAAATAAATAAATATTTTTTTGCCTCAAAATGAAATCACGTTCCCATTTACCGTAATTCTGTTGCTTCAGTGTCCCGCTAATGTGAAATTTTTACAGTCCATAAATCAAAATATGTTCAAGCATGTGATCCATTTATCCACGTTTGTAAATATAGTTACTATGAGACAAGTAAATTACGATCTGCTTGCTGCTCTACTCGATTCTGATGTGAAACAAGACAGTTATTAACAAGTTAGAAGCAGAACAACAAAAAATCAGCACAAAATAAAACGTCTACTTTAGCATACACAGCATTGTATGTGGGGTCAAGTGAAAAGTTTTTAAAGAATACTGCTAAAAACATGAAACACATTGCTCTTTAGGATCTGAGTGTGGGTGATGCTGTAAGTGAGACCTACTTTCTCATAGTACTTGATCTCGTAGTCCAGAATTGCTCCATGGGGAAAGTCCGGCTCTTGCCAGGAGAGGGCAATGCTGTTTTGGGAAGCCCAGTCCTTCCTTACCATACCTATCAAGGTGGGTGCTGAAAGGGAAAAGGATAACTAAGGGTTAAAGACGAAGCACACGGTTTATCCTTCCAACCTCCTGTCTGAGGATACCAACCCGAGGCAACTCGGAGTGACCTCCAGACAGAAGAGCATGACAGATGGCAATTCTCAGGGAAACCATATAACCTGGAATTAATGTCTCAAGTACATGCTAGCAGCTCCTCTGCTGAAGTGCAGAGCAGCTTCTGAAAAATGGCTCTGGGCACAAAACACAGAAAAGAAACGCCTGTGCCAGGCCCTGCCCCAGCCAGGCTGCGCTGCTGGCTCCGAGGACACCGTGCCTAAAGCAGAACCACATTTCAGAGGCAGCAAAGTCTGCATTCAGGGTAACTTTCATTAAATGCTGTAATGCAGCCGTTTAGGATGGACATTCAGTTAACTCTTTGGGGTAAAATAAAGCGACACAGCTTCAAACAGAGGCAATGAATCCCTTTCCTGGCAAGGGCACTTTGGCCCTCTGAGAGGTGTCTGTGTGCACCAACAGCTGGCTCCTTCAGGCAGGGACTGGGTTTTGGGCAAGCTGGGGGGCAAAGGTGCCCCCAAACCTGCGTGCCACCACTGATACCACAGCCCTGCAGCAGCACAGCAAGTAGGAACTGCTTCCAGCAGCTTCTGGAAGGGGCCCAACATGCATGCATACACCCAGGAACCAAATTATCTCACTGTGGGGTTAACCAATTTTAAGACACAGTTTTTCTGCCTTTTTGGAAAAGAAGGTGCATGGTTATCTATGCAATAATTTCAAATGGTGCAAAAATTGCATTCTAGAACACGATCTTTGCTTATTTTGTTAATCTGGTCAAGCATGTAAAAATATTCTCCAGATACTAATGTTGTTTTAATAGTATCGATGTGCAGCTTTCCCAAATGTTACAGCAAACCCGGTCATATTGTTCAACAGTCTTGAACACAACTGAGTAAGATCAACAATCCAGCTACCATAAGAGGTTCACAGATTCCACTATTTGTCTTTCCACTAAAAAACATCAGTTTATTACACACCTTCCCCCATTCCTCTCTACTCTGAATCTTACTTAACTTCTTCCAAGTTTCCATGGAGTTGTCTCCTAAAAATAACATATTTTTATGACTTCTGGTTTTATCTTTTGAATGCAAGAGTCTCCCTAGGAAAATGAAAAGAGAATCTGCTTCTAGTCACAAAATTTCACGCCTTAGTTTTCTTTCCTGTAAATATTTCAGGAAGTTTAAGAAATGAAAACAATAAATAAATCCTAGAATGCAAACAAACACTGAAGAAAACAAAACCGTGTGTGTGCCTTTGAAAAAAAGGAAACTCTACACAGAGATGTGCGCAATTTTCTCTGTAATTATGCATTTATCTGAGAGAAAATTAACTTCCATCAATCTTCCCTTTGGGTACTATTCTGTGGGATAGTAGTTTGGTCCTCTCTGATATGAAAATAACCCCAACTCAACGCATAAAACCAGAAAAAAAAACCTACCAAAGTGTAAGAGCTTGTACAGGAAACTTCTACACTTCTGCCATTTTAACCACAGGTCTGATGCAAGGGCATCAGAGGGGGAAAAAGAAAAAAAAAGATTTCCTGCCATGCAGAATAAAGGATTAACCTGGTTTTCAGGAAGTCCTTAAACAGCATAATGTAAATAACTGAACAGAGTAAAACACAAACTAATAAATAAAAAGCATTCACAGGATTTGAACCAAAATGTTATCCCTAGGTATGTATAACTACTCCCTCAGCTAAAATGAAATTTTTACTCTTGAAACTGAGGGTGAAGTTGAGCTCTCATAATATTTCTCTGGGGTACAATCAGCTTCTCCAAGCAAGATACACAGTCAGGTTTGTTTAAAGGAAAACAGGAGCTAGCAAACATGGATTTGTAATTGCTAAACACTGATCAAGGGCCTAGGAGGGCACTGCTCACATAAATTGTTTTACTATTTGTTATTTGGAGTCATTCACTGGCACTGAGGTGTGATTTACAGGTGGGTCTGAGGGAGCTATGGCAACCTTTCAGACACATCTGGTACCCCCTGTGTGCCTGCTTAGAGGTGACAGGCATCCCCTGGGCCACCTTCCCCACACACTGCGGCTTCATTCCACTGCATTTGGGAGTTTGCTGGTCAGACAACCCAATTCTTGCAAAAAATTATTAAGATTGATGACGGAAAACACCAGGTTAAGCTGCAGATAAAATTATATTCTTGGCTCTTTTAGGCTTATAAAATATAGACTGCTGATATAACATGTCTTCAGTATGGCCTAACCTTTATAAGCTTTCCATATGTACTGCAGGATGGGTATTTTGTGTTCTGACTTCCAAATTTATACAGCAATTAATGCATGTTTTCAGCCTGAGCTCAGCACAGTAATTCTTCCATTTGAGGAAGTGCACATCAAAGCACAGTCGTGGTGCATTGGAAGACCCTCTCAAAACTTCAGTACATGAAATAATCCCAGTTGTCTTCCTGGGAAACAACTCAGTAGAAAATTAATGGAACAAAATTATTTTAGATCTCTCCTAAACCAGCTGTGCTTGACCTGCACTTGAAACCAAAAAGCCCATACAGCAAGGCTCACATCACATCTGTAGCACTGGGCCAGCACTGAATCCTCTAAATCAAAATGCAGAGATGTGCACATAAAGCTGTGATTATGAGAAGTGTATTTGTGTTTGTTAGGTTAAAAAAAAAAAAGTGTACCTTTTAACAAAAAGACCCAGAGGAGTCACCAGTGACTAGTTCCTGTATGTGTAGAAGGATGATCCTGTTTTTGCCAGATAGGATTCCAGTCAGAAATTTATTGTAGGAAGAACGAGACAAATAAAACCATGTAATTAAAAGCACAGCTAGCTGAGTTTCTATTTCTTTTGTTGTGAAGTGCTACTACAGAGCACTAATTTCTGTGGAGAAATTTCAGCTCCTTATAACTGTTGCTCACTAGAGCAGAAGTCAATTAGACCTTAGAGATTCTATCCACTTATTGTTAGAGCTCTTTTTACCCAGAAGATTGTAAGATAGGTAAATCCTACTTTCCCATTCCTAAAGACTGCTCTAATGTCCCTATGATGAATCAATGGGAAGTTCTTTTAATTAGTTGTTTCAAATCCAGTAGCTGCAGGAGAGCTCTCATTTTGTTACCCAATGAAACCATTTGAAAAAAGAAATGCTTAGAAGAGCAGCATGGGTTTTAATCACTTTAATGGCAGCATTTTCTTGCCACTGGTCCTAGGCTGAAGGGTGGTTTCTGGCTCTTGAGCTCAGCGCTGGATCTGTGTTTTGTACTGACGATTCTTTGCACCATCTGTTTTCTTCTACACTGTTATGAATTTCTTGAATTACGATGAGTCATGTACAATGTGCTGAGCTCCTCATTTAATTTAGTCTGATAAGCTTCTTGGTCTTTTCAATTTTTATTGAAAAATGGAAGTTCATTCTTTAATTCAGAGTGAGATGATTTTATTCTGAATTCCTTTGGCTTATCTTTTTCGAATCCTTTTTTTGTCATGTGCTACATACAGGGGAGAAAATGTGTATTTTAAACAATGACTGAATCACAGTGCCTTTTCCCTAGAAACTTTCTCCTTTTCTGCAGCTGACTTCCATTATCTGTAACTGTCTGATTTCAAAATAGTTGATCTGTAGAGTTTCTGAAGCTTTTTTCCTTTAGTGCATTTTCTAACTGTGCTGTTTGTTGTTTCACACTCCTGAAAGTAGGCAAAGAAATGTCTCCTGTTCCCAGGACTGAACAGCTTTTATAGGATGCCCATTCATGGTGAGGAAGCTTCTGACCCAATGGCAGCTGATGACCAAAGCTCGCCTGATTGCTGTCCGTACACGGAGTTATTTCACCCCTTGGTATCTCATTTCAAATCCTATTTCTTTAGTGAAGAGAAAACATGACAGCTCAATGGCCTCTCCCTAGCTGACAGGAGAGGCTGTAGCAGGTATGAACAGTCACTTTCTTGTCAAAAAATGTTAACCATCCAAAAAACCAAGAACAGCTGCACCAAGTTTTGTCCTCCCTTCCCCTTGAATTGCATCTGTTTTGCCCAAAACCAATGAAGTGCCAGCAGCTACAAATTCGGAGAGAGTGAAAGTGGGATCTGAACTGTACGGATGCTGTGGGGAGGACTGCAACCTCACTCCTTTGGACACCACCCTCATGACAAGGCTGTGGGTCTCAAGATGTAAAATATTGGGGGTCTCAATATGTAAAATAATGCCATTTGGGATAACATGTTGTCTTGGGGTGACTTTATAATGTGTATCCCCTATCGCTACCCTATGCCCACCAATCTTTTCTGTGTCTTTAAACGGAGCCTGAGAAGGACAGAAAACAAACTTTGCAAAGCAGTTGTTTCAAGGACACGGAGATACGCTCCTCTGTTTCGGCGGTACCCTTGGGTTTTTTTTCAGCTCTTTTTCTCCCAGCGAGAGACGGAGGGTTGAATTTCGGTTTCCTAGGATTTTTGGGGTTTTTTTTTGTTCATTTCTTCTCTTCTGGACTGTTTCAACAACATCTGAACACATCAGGAGAATTTTCCCGGAGGCCCGGGGGGGTGGCCCCTCGCCGACCAGCTCCGAGGAGGAGAGAGACCGCACCTACAGAGGACCTCTGAAATCTTCTCAGGTTTTCTCTCCACAGAGAGAGGGATCTCATTATTTAGCATTATTATTCCCCACCTGTGTGTTTGTTAAATAAACAGCTTGTTATCTCTTTCACTTTCCTTTGAGGAAGTTTTTTCCCGAACCTGGGGGGGAGGGGTGGTTGTGACCTGACTTCTATCAGAGGATATTCTCCTCCAAATTTGTCCAAACTAGGACACATGTTTAATTCAGTTTGTTGTTTCCATACCTCTGCCATTACCAACAATAATGTGAATCACATCATTAAATGTTATTCTTTTCTTGAGACCTCTGCCTGCTTCAAGGTACAGAAGAGACCACACTCACCAAAACACAGGGCTTTATCACACGTTTTCTGAGTGCGGGTTTCCCTTTAGAGGAGGGAATCCACCCTTCTCCCTGCCTCTTCCTTACCTCCTATCTCAGTCACTTCTCAACTGCAGTTATGGGGAAATACTGACTAAACCCTACCCAAAAACCTTGCTTCTCTTTGAAAACTCATTAATCCTTCCTAGTTTCACCCTACATAGGACGAAACCTGCTTTAACATCCTGCAGGGAGCCTGCATTCCTCCTGTTGGGGAACAAGTTCTTTCAGTAAGAGAAGGACAGTTGAGGTTGGAAGAGATATTAATCCTATAATGACTAATTTACATTGAGTGTGTTGGGTCAGAAAACAAAAGAAAACTGTTTTCCCGTTCATGTAAAGGAAAGGGCTTCTTTAAGCTTCAATCACAGGTTAATGGCACAAATTAAACCAACAGTAAACTATGCTTAACACTACAGAAGTTACAGTTATCTAATAATTCCAAGCCCATTAAACAAAAATGATAGGAAATTAATGGAACAGAATAGAGATGTATCAGGGTCCAAATCCGAACTGTTTTTCCAGATGGTAAAAACACTATCTGCATTTTTTCTGTACCAGAAAATGCTATAATAATTTTACAGTGTATCACTGTAAAGAACCAGCCTAGATTCTGTAACTATATTAGAATTCCTATACTATTGGACACTGAATATGATTTTTTATTATAAATATCAATAAAAAGAACACTGAGATCACTGAGGTTTTATTCACAGTGCCACATTTCAAAAAAAAAAAGTTATTTCAGGGCACAGTAAGGAAAATTATTAATTTTACTTCTGATTTTAGAAAGACTATTAGAAAAGTAATAAGCAGTAAAAAGATGTTCTGTTAGAGAAGACATTTTACTCCAGTAACAGAACTGAAGTAATGAAACAACATTTCCTGATCAGTGATAGTGCCTCCAGTGTTTTACCCATTTGAGCTATTTACCAAGGATTTTACAGGGAAGCTAAGAGGCCCAAAGCCTTCAACCTGCATTACTAATGCCATGGGTGACACGTATGATCAGTCATCTGAAGGATGCAGTTCTGCTGTCTATCATCCAGAGCAGTCTTTACTCCTGCAATATGGGTATTAATCCTCCAGCAGAGATGTAGTTCATCCTTTCTTTCTTTTCTGTTTGTTCGTTCATCTTCCTGTTGCTATCTTTGTAGGCTAAGGGAAGAAAGACTATCTTATGAACAAGGGGTGTGATAGGGATCCAGGAGACCTCTGTTTATATTCTTTTCTGGTTGTGCTCCAGAGATTTTATTTAATCTTTTGACTGGGCTATCTTAAGGTACAATGTGAATGTCAGTAAGTTCCATTATTTGCAATACGTGTGAGTATTTGCAAGAAGTGTGAGTGTGTGAATATAAAAGACTAAAACCTAAGCACAAGCTGACATGGAAAAAAAATCACAGAAATATGAACCGAAATTAAACTTTTATAAACGCCCCCCCCCAGCTCATAACCCATCTCTGTATATTAAAGATGTTCACATGGATGAAACAGCTTCAGGTTTGTACTGAATTCAGTAAGAATTTGTTTTCTTACCACACAAGCTTGTTTTCAATTAGTACAGTGACTAGATAAGATACTTGATTATTCCCATAATAGAGTCTCTTATCTTCCTAATAATTTCAGGAGTAATTCACAGTTACAATGCTTGAAGGGGATACTATTAGTGGCACTAACCTTGGAGTTCAAAGTTGAGCATGGTGATTCCCTGACAAAGCATTACAGCTAGCAAATTAACAAGTTTGGGGTTAATAAAAGTGTTTTTTACTTCATTTTCTTACACTAGCTCCCTAAAGGTTTGCACTCAAAAGACAGCAGAGCACTGTGCTTCTTTTGAAGCACTTCATTTACTGAAAATTGGCCTCCAGCAAGTTATAATTATCATCTCTCCCTCCATCTTAAAGTCTTTCCCCTCGCAGATTTCCTTTGCTTGCTCAGAAATGGTGGATGGAAGCCAACTGAACCCAATACCCTTGTCAAAAACTGGATTCTGCTACAGAGCTATGGGCTAAAGGTCACGATAGACACAACCCCCAGATTTCCTCCAGGGTAAATGTAGATTAAACACAGCTTTTTTTTTTTTTTTTCTGTTCCATAATGCAATTCTTTCTTCCTTGCTGCTTAATTTCTGCTTCATCTATTGTTGATCTTATGTAAGGAGACAGTAATTATTCATCCACACCATTTTTGCAACACTACGGATTTTCTTTCACTTACAGAAAAGTGCTGCCATTCTCTATTTTTCAAGCTTCAGAGAGAAGCACTCCTAAATCTTTACTTCTTACAGGACCTACTCAGCTTCTGATTCATCAAAGTGGATTTTAGGAGAAGATACTTAAAACAACAGTATCAAATAAAGCCTTATCAGCTGTCAGTCAGACTGTGTGGCTGTTCTGCACTCTCTGAGGAGTGCAAAACCCTCAAAGGTAAAACGCATTGTGCGATATCAGACGTAATTTATAACACAATGAACAAGTTAGAATATTTTAGTTAGAAGTTTGGTTTTGTTTTCTTTTTTAATAGTATCACTTAAAAAATTCACACAAATGCTTTACCTAAATGTATGTTTTAAGGAGTTACTTTATATGTTTTGTATGTCTGAAGCAAGTGGAATAAATTCAGTTCAAAAAAGCATAGTGGGAGGGTGCGATTCCAGGAATCAGATGTGAACAAAAAAAAATATGCAAAACTGAACCAGGTTGCCTGTCACATAAATGGAGACAATGTCAAATCAACAGGCCTCTGGCAACCAAAGGGATTTGCATCGGAATAAGCAGATTCTTGGCTCCTTTCCACTGCCTTTTATGGCTGGAGCAGCAGGAGGCAATGAGTGCCTTAAAGACCTAATAGGTCATTGGGATTCCTGAGGGAACAGCTCTCTGCAAACCAGAGCTGCCCTCTCCTTGTTCGGCAGAAGACAAAACTGAGGTTGTGTGGGACTGGTGCATCAACTCACAACAGGTGGCAACCACTTCTGTGGCTGAATGGCACAGTAGAAATGTGGTAACTGGGGGGGAAAAAAGCCCTTCTCTTCATTGGCTTCTTCTGGGCATGTTGTTCTGGAGCAAAAACCAGGGAAGGGTGCAAGAGGCCATCCCGGGCAAGTCAATTCCCTTCCTATCACTCCTTAAGATGATTATAAACCCTGCTGTGGTACCTACAGGAGAAGTAAAAGAACACTACGTCCTTAACCAGTAGATTTTCTGCTTTCACAACCTCAAATGTTCTGTGTTGTGCTGTTCACTGTTCCTCCTGACTCAGACACTGTTGAGAGCCACTGACTGTCGGCTGGTGGCATGTTTGAAATTGGTGTGTGTGCTTTCCTGGGGTACCATTCCTGACATGCAGGATTCCTCTAAAAGAGAAGGCAGAGTGGCTTATAGGGTTTCCTTTTTAAGGAAACCTGTGCTAAAAGAGAAGGAGGCAGGAGAAATCAGTTTATCAGCAGACTCAGATTGCTACTATAATGATGTTAATCAGCGTGAAGAAAGATGTGTTCCAGCCCGTGAGTTATGTAAGTTAAAAATATCACGCCAGCACTGCCAGGTGCCCTGTGATGTGGGGACAACCTGTGGTGACACATTTCTTCAGAGAACTTTGTTTTCAGCCTCCTGGTGAAACTTGGGTATTGCCATAAATTTATTGGAAATACAACTTGAGGTTAAGAAGGCGTCATTTATTGTGGCAAGGTGTCATTATGGAAACAGAGCTGTAACTAAGTCTCATTCAGCAACAACCCCTCCAGGGTCAACTGCAACCAAATTGCTCTGCAGAACTTCCTGCTGCTAAATTGATCTCAGAAGTTTGAAAATGAAATAAGCAGGTTAAAAAGCACTAGGAAATCTGCAATCTTTTCACTCCATTAATTGCTACTCATCCTACGATGTAACAAAGGCAAACATAAAATGTACACTCATTTCAGCAAATCTTTCCTGCTCTTGTTTATATCAAAATACGAAGCTAGATCAGATTGTAAGTAATTTTCTGTCAAACAGTACTTTACAGGTCTGAAAGAGGTTTTTCTTCTAGCAAGAATATCATGAATATTTTATGTGAACATCTTCTGTGAACCTTCTGTAAAAGCTGTGTTTGTTGGCATGTGCAGAGAATGTCAGAGCTACTGTACTTCAACATTTTGAGTGAATGTGTATGTAAGTGCATGAAGACACATCTGATACCAACTTCAAATGTACATCTTCAAACAATTTCCCCAAAAACATTGATTTTGACAAAGCATTCTAATAAATCACACTGATGCTCAATAAATATGCCCTCATAAATTAATTCCCAGAGTGATGTTACAAACAAAATTATGTAATTTATTATATACTTCATAAATGCTAAAAAGATTCCAAAGGTGTAGTCTAGCTCTGTTTTATTGAAGGTCAAGTATCTTCTAAATCTTTAATGTGGAAACCTATGCACAGAAAAGCAGTCCCTTTTAAACTCTGGCATACAGACAACAAACACTTCTAGGAGGCCAGGAAGTCAATTATTTGTACTTGATGCACGGGAATCACTGCAGAGCACTGCTGCTGCCAAATGCAGGTTAGGTGCTCAATTTCTAGTCAAGTAGGGTAGAATCTGAATTGACTCGAATAAGTTAAAAAACTGGGGATTAGTTTTGGCAAGTTGTCTCAAATCCCTCTGTAGTCAGAAGGTGAGATGCTGAACTTGCTTTGGGTGCTGGTCAATCAAATGTACACCCTGGTTTTAGCCACAGCATTCAATACATGCATCACTACCATCAGCACAGAAGCTCATTGCAAAATCAGCCATGGATCTTCTTTAAAGGTGACCTCTACAGCAATGCAAGAGTAATTTTAGATATGTCAGCATCCTAAATAAATTGTTTTTTTCTTTTTTCCTTTTTTCAGTTGGGTGTATCTATACAATACTTCTACATGAAGTAGCACGGTTAAGTTATCAAAAAAACATGGACAAAATATCAAGGCACACGCTATGTAGTGAAAAATCATTTATGTGTTCTTTTAGTTAGCTCATTGGGGATGTTGACACACCTCTGAGTCTGAGGGCAAGCTCTCAAGGTGATGGATAGAAGCAATGACACCTGAAGGCATCAGGGCAAATCAGCTCTAAAAGCAAAGAGCTGCCAGCCTTTAACTTCTGTTATGTCTAAAAGCGGAGGTTCAGAAGAGGCCAGTGGCTCTTTCTGGACTACTGTACTCATATTCTGAAAACATGTCACACTAATATTAAATGAATTTGGAAAAATAATGGGTTTTTTGTGCGTTTTCCTCTTTCAAGAAGACCGAGTTGCTTTTAGTCACAAAGACAAAACTCCGCAGAGTTGAAAAACCATTGGGATCTAAAGAGTTTTCATCTTCCTGACTTCTATACAAATTAAAACACCAAGAAAGAAGAGCAGCCTAGAAATTAGATCAGATGATAGGCAGTAAAATACGTTTCAAAGGAAGGTTTGTGGAAGCCTGGGCAATTGTGGAATAACCTTTCAAAAGGGAAGCCTCTTCAATTTGCTGCTAGTTAGCTCATGCCCTGCAGCTTGTGGTTTAATACTTACTATACATATCCATGCTCATGGAGAGGCAATCTCCTGACAGAGATTCATGTGAGGAAGAAACCTGAACATCCACACTTCCAGGTCAGTACATCACTTAGCTTAAGGAGCCTGTCTTCTTTCCAAGAAATGAATTATCCAGTGAATGTCCTCCTGGCAAGAGACTCTGAATTCTCAGAACTTTTCCCTTATACTCCTTTGGTATTTCTATACTTTTTCTTGACACTTAATGAGTTTTTGTGTTCTTCAACATTCAGTGTGCTGAACTCTGCCCTTGGAATTTTTTTCCCAGGTCTATTTTTCATCTCCTATCTCTAGCACTACAAGAAATATGCTTCCTACATAAAAAAGAAAAGCAGGAAGGTTTGAGGAGGAAAGCTGAGCCCTGCTGTCCTACACAACCTCTTCTTGTCCAAGGGATGAAGTCTAGGGGACCTACTGACACATGCAGAGTTTGCACTGGTTGTTTTGTAAAAAGGACCATAAAAATTCTGTGGCCTCTAAAAAGTTGGGGAGTTGACAGACACTGAAGCAAGAAACAAAGAAAACATTCCTTATTAACTAAGAGGCTCCTGAATGCTGCTGGGAACTGCAAGGCCACATATGAAGAGGCAGTATTTGGTATCTTCCTGATCTTCTTCCATCAGTGTCCCCCATAGCTTATCACCAGAGAAAAAATAATGGACTAGATGAGCCTTCTGAAATTCAGAAATACTATCTGGTTACAGAGCCTTCTGTTTAGCTCAGTGCAAAGGCAAGTTGGCTACATACAGCTTCCTTCTGGAATGAGCTTTTATCTACCCCTGAAGTCTTCTGCACTGCAGACATTTTACAGAGAGAAAACACCCATCTCTGTAGCTCTGGTAGTTGCTTGTAAGAACTGATGGCTCATATCCACACATTAGTGATGTGCAACTGAGTGCTTCGGGGTCTAACTTCTAAGTGCCTGATCCTTGGAATGATACTCAGAGTTAAGTTACGTTCCATGTCCAAGCTCCTGAACGCTGTCAAAAACAGAGGAAATCAGAGCATGCACAAAATTAGAACTTGAGAATTTAGACAACTTTCAGTTTGACAGCTCATGTTAAGTACCAGGTTTAGACACTGGTTTTGCACTACTGCTTACAACAATATTGCTACATTGGAATAGCTCAGAAAATAATGATCTCAGGAGAAAAATTTTGCTCAGCCTCTTTTATTTTTATCATTAAGAAAATCTTCCTTCTTTGAATCCTCCTTAGGTGTTTTAAGTAATTCTCTTTGCCCAATAGCACAGTTTGTTTTGTGATTCAATTTTGAGTCTGTCGTTTGGAAAGTCTGACAAATCAGTGTGTTCACACAGGACATTTAAAGTTCTTTGGCACACAAACAAAACCAAACAGTAAGGCCTGCTAATTCAGACCCATGTCTCAGAACTTGGCAGTGATCTCTGTTTCTGTGACCTTCATCTAAAAATTTCTACAGCAGACGATCATCTCAAATCCCTCTGTACTCAAACATACGGTGAAACCTGGACAAAAAGACCCCAAAACACCAAAAACCAGCAGCCATTAAGGAAATCTTGGATACAGGAAAAAAAAAAAGTATCCTCCACACATGCAGCAATTCCTTGAATGCCATCTAGAGGACACTAACCTCCCATGGCTATGGAAGAGTCCTGCCACATTTAAATGTGTCAATTCTAAATGTTCTAGCTCTTTATATGTACTGTTCAGAAAATAAGGGTCAGTAAAATGTGGTCAAAAAGAAAGTTTAAAAATACCAACAAAATAAATAATACAGGATAACTCTGTAATAGCTTTCTAAAAAATATTATTCTGCTTGCACAGATTAATTCTGTGCCAATAAATTTATGGAAAATAATTACTGGAAACAGAAGGACTATTTGCATGTTGCAACTTTTCTTCCTAAAATACACTGGTTATTATTTTGAGGATCCTGCATCAATATCATGCATTTGCTGAGCCATCATGCTAACTCTGCAATAAATCAGAATTTTCCACATTTCATTAATGATCATGATCACAAAGTATTTGTAGTGTTGACTTAATTACTCATGACGTGGTTGGCCAGATATATTGCGACTGGCTCTGCAACTGCTTATGTTATACAAGGTGATCTTCCCCTGGAATGTCCTTCCAAAAAATTCCACGTCAACTGAATGCATGAAGTCTTGAGGAAGAAAGGCTATCTTGATAATTAATTCATTGGCTCTGGCTGACAAGAACTCTTCAAACTCTTTGAGTTTGTCAGTGTTTATTATCAGTCTCCATTTGCTGGTCAGATCCCATTAAATTTACACCATCTACTCTCAGTTACTTTAGGCATCTAATTCCATGGGAACACCTAAAGTCAGGACGATCAGGAGCCTGCAAAAATAGTGTGGACAGATTTGGTGTCCAGAGGGAGGTGCGCAGAATGCAGCTGAGATGTCTGAAGTTACTGAACACCCCACCCCTTCTTTGGTGCCCCCCAAGTAACTCAGGCTCAGGGAGGTACCCTCAGGGGCTCTATGGGATTTTGTCTTTTAGTGCTGCTGGCCTGGAGACAGACTAGTCAGACTTTCCTGTCCTCCAAAAATCCCCTGCACCATTACCTTTTCAAACAGTGAAACAAGACCTTAGAGAACACAACAAAAGCCATTTAACAGAAGAAATGTAGCAATTCTATTTCTTCTGAAGTTTGTAAGATGGCACATTTTAAAAATGCTATGACCTCAGCCTGTCTGGTCCATGCTCTGCATCTCTTCTCAGTGCCTACACTGGAAAGACACTGAGTTCTCTTTCCTCAACCAGCAAAATGTCTCACCTTTAATCTACACTCACAAAATCACCTTAATGGTTTTGTTTTTAAGATAACAATCACTCTAACCCTACTCCATTCTATAAATTTTGATATCACCATGTAATACATTTAAAATGATGCATTAAACACTTCCTAATGCAATATTTTGCATCTGAACCTCCCATCAGGTATTCAGGTATAGTCCTGCTACATTGCCAAGTTCAATGTTGTTTGCTTCCTTTTAAAATAGGTAGAAATATGAGCATGGAGCCTCAGGTTCCAAGATAACAATAGTCACTATTACCTGACATTTTAAGTCAGCACACAATCCTGAATACAAAAGTAATACAGACTAGCTGATAGGAAGACATTTATTAGCACTCTAAAGTAACTGGAATTAGCAAGGAAGACAACAGCTAACATATTTCGATGCTTAGACACGTTGAGGAAATAATTAAGAAAATTTCATCTCTTTAAGAATGATTTCTAGAAGGTCTGTGATTCAGAATAATAATTTGTAAGACACAATTGTTATTAAAAATACATAATTGAAATATTCAGCTCTCATAATTCTGTTTCCAGGGTCGTATGTAGACTGTTCTGAGCGTCTGAAAAATATGTCCATATTTTACATAGGCATTTTGTTTATAGTGGAACAAGGTTACACCAGGAGCCGCCTGCTGTACATTTTGCTTATCCTGTCCTGTTTGAGATGCACATGAATGATCTGGTGAGATAACAAAGTCTGCTAAACTTAATCAGAGTAGTAAAAAGGGAGGACTAACTGTGGAGAACTGTGGAGGGGCTTCATGAGATCAGCTGACTGGATAATAAAATGGCAGATGAAATTCAGAGGAGAGTAATGCACACAGGAAAAGAACCCCTAATTTCATAAGCAAAATGAGCTCTGAGCTGACCATTTCCACTCAGGAACAAGATTTTTGAGTTCTAATAAATAGCTAATAAAAAGATCTATGAAAATGCCATCTCTGTGCTCCAATGTAATTAAAAAAAAAGATTAAATGAAATGTTAGGGATTACAAAGGTAAAGAAAACCCACCAGACCTTCATACTGCCACAAAATATGTGCACATTTGAAACAGATTTTGAACACTGTAATTTTGGTTCTGTCACCTCAAAAATGGTATGCTAGAACAGGGAATAGCTACAGTAATTAGTAAATTAAAATTGTGGAATGGTTTACGCACAGGTAACTCAAGAAAAGAGGTGGGCTTTCCAGTCTGAAAAGGAGGACACAATGAAAGGTTGAAGCAGGAATGATATGAAGAACGCAAGGTGTAATCCTTTCTTCTTGCAGCACAAAAGCTAGACGTGGCAAGTGAAGTCAAAAGGATGGGATTCTTAATAAAATGTGAAATTAAGCTGCTGAATTCCTTGCCAAGGGATTCCATAGATTCTTTTTGTAACAAGTATTTAATAATAAATTGTTAAACTACTACTGGGGAAGGATGTCCCCAAAGTACAACTTTTCAGAAGCCAGTGAGTACTCAGGAAATGCATCTTGTAAACTTTTTCTGTTCTCTCACTCAGCTCTAATGTTCAGTTTTTGGCTACTGCCAGAGAGGATGTGAAGCCAGATGAACCAACGGTGTGATCCAATACAGCTGCTCTTTTGTCTCATCAACAGGAACAGAAAATGAATGTAAGAGGAGAGCAGGGTTGCTGCTCCGTTTTGTACCTAGTAACTTGATGAAGAGTCTTAGTCCTTTTTTTCTGGTGTGTTTTCATCTCCCTGTGTGTATGCATGGTGGTGAGAAGCCTGGAGTCTTCTCAATGAATCTGCTGCACGTGCATGGAGAAACTGCTTGCATCTGGCACGCTGTAGTGGATCTGTACCATCTGTGGCACCTCTGCTGTATCTCAGACTCACTTGCAGTCATTCATCCCCGAGCCCACCTGCACGTAATCAACAACTGCTTTGTGAGGAGGGAGACAGTTTATCACGAACTGGAAAGTGCTGACCATGCCTGAAGTCACAGGAGTGAAATACATAAGTAAACCTAAATTCAGCGCACTCCCACATGATCCTAGGGACCATGCACCAAGGAATTCTTCAGCTCATTTGGAGGCTGAGGCACTGGGTGCTACCCCCATAGTCAGGCAGTCACCCAAACACGGCACATCTGCTCTTTGGACAGCCAGCCAGTCTTCCAGAAGGGAATCTGCCAGGCAGATAAGGCAGAGAAATGTGGGAATTTCTTAACAACAGGTACCTGCATTTGGTTGACTCTCTGGGGGAGACAGATTTCGTGTCTTTGGCCTGGGGCAGACTCATCAGAGGACAAACTGCTCTGGGATGGTCAGGAATGGGAAGAGTCCTCTCTGCACCACTTGTTATCCATGTACTGGGCTTGAAGATGAGCAAAGGCTGCAGGATATGCATGGAGTGAAGGGAAATGCAGGAGCAAAGACACTTCAAGACACCAGGCCTACTGCAGCAGCAAAGGAGGAAAAGATCCTGTGCAGGGAAGCACTGCAATGAAACTTACTGGAATATCTACAGGGAGTTAGTGGTACCAAATATGGGGTAAGCTGAAATATTAGACCATCTGTGAGTGTATTATCCAAGAGACATCTGCATTGCCTGTGGGTTTTTATAATCACACAAAGTAGGTGCTGAAATTCACACACCACTGGACTGATCTTTTTTATAAGCCTCAGAGTGGCTGAGACATTAATTTCTTTAAAGTATGAGTTATAGTCCTTAACATGAATTTCTTGGGTTAAGAACGCAGCACTGTCTTAAGTGTCATCACTATCAAAACAGCAACCATTTAATTCAGTAAAGATGAGAATGGATGGAAAAACTCATGTGGAGAGATTTATTACTTAATAAAGTTTGCATATCACATTTAGTCTGGATGTAATTCATAAAACCTTGGATGTTCACTGCCTCTATCCTGCAGTACATAAAATAAGGAATATCTACTTCCCTTCCATAGGTCAAAACACAGTAAGCACACTTTGGCTACGGATCAAACTGAACATATGCAGAGATTGAAGCTGCCCCATCTGTGTGCTGGCACCAGAAGGGCTGAGGCAAGTTGTGTCTGAATCAGAGACATGAGCTGAGTCCTGCCCTGCCTGTGCACTGCAAGCCCCCACAGCCTCTTCAGCTGCAGGTGGAGGAGCATCTGCGGGCTCAGGGGCCAGGGTGGCACTTCAGGCTGTCAGTCACATCCTGATGGACGTGTCATTGCCCACAGACATTTGCACGCTGTGCCCACACAAATCCAATGTATCACCAACACAGGAATTGGCTTTTTACCTAAACTGTCCAGGAAGCAAGGCTCTACAGGGATTGTTTTTAAGTGTGCCTGGCATGTGAACTTAAATATGCTTAAACCAGGCAGCTTCTGGGTGGCTTTTCAATGCATTACATTTTCTGTCATCGTGTCTCCACATGTATTTATTGCAAACTGGTGTTAGAAAGGAGAGATGCCTCAACATGTGGAAAACCAAACCAAAACATCCCTTCTGCTCCCGTATTTTCTATTCATGATTACGCTGCTGTCATGCAATGAAAAACAGAGACAGACACAAACTTCTTTGGAGTTTAAACTGAGTTTTGTTATGCAGTGACAAGAAAGAACAGTATGAATACAGAGATATGCCAGATGGCTTCATTCAGGTTTTACTAATTTACTGAAAAGCTTTTAGGCAGTATATATTCTGAAGTACACTGCATACTTGTGAAAGTCTGTATGCATTACTTAGGAGGTGTGAAGCAACCACAGTGATACAAGATAAAAACAGACTTCCCACAAAAAATATCAAACCGATACATGTTTTTAGAGAGAGAATTTTTGTTGTCTGTGTTAACGTATTTTCACTTCAGTTTGCAGCACCGCAGTACTTTCTTTTTCAGCTTTTTCTTTCATTTTCCTAAGTCATTTTGTATCAGAAGCATATCTATCCCTATCGAACACTTGTGGTAACTCAGTTACCCCTTCAAACATATTTTTCTATGAATAAATACTTTTTAAAAAACCCCCAAAACAGGTAGAGATCAGAATCTGTTATTGTTATCTAGTAACTTCACTAGGCATTTTTTCACTTGATAAATAAGCGCATATAAAACTCAGTGATTATTTATCTCAGTGTTTCCATCTACAAGACACAACTGTATGGCTCAGCCTTGTGAGCAAACATATGCTACTTGGGATCAACTGGGTGAGCAACCAGAGGAAATACAACCGATCTAGACATAAAACTCTAGTTGTTTTTCATTCCACATGGCTTATTTCTGCTCTTCTTAGTGCATGCTGTTTAAAGAAGGCATGCTGTCGAAGTGGTCAGTAAAATACAAAGAAAACACTTCTGTCCTTAGGTTTCCTACTTAGAAGCCATCCTGGTCACTTTCTGTCTTATCACTGAAGAAAGGGGTGTTTTACCAGCCAGAGAAAATCCCAGCAGAAAATGGAAGACTGTTTGTATTGCAATTATCCATTTCAGTATTTGTGTAAATAGAATGAAAAGGTCACATAATTCAGCCCGTAACTCAAACCTTTTAATTTGGGAATGCCTGGGGTGTTTCATTATGAGTTTTTATTCAGTACTTTATTCATGACTTTGTTCCTTTACCACATTCCCTACATGCACCATCCCTTCTCTAGCTGTAAAGGAGGCAACTGATCCTTGGGACATCAGGCCATTGTGATGGATGTGAGAAAACTGCCTCAAGGAGACAGAAGAAGATGGTGACATGAGCAAATTACAGCTCTGATCACAGCCACAATTTAGTTTTGAAATGTTTGTTTCTGAAAGCAAAACCTTCCCAATAAAAATATACTTTGCACAATTAAAATGATAATTTTAAAGGGAAAACTTTAACCAGTTGGTCTGTATTTACATCTCTTAAGTTTTCTGCTTTCTCCCTATATGATTTACTTACATATTTAAATGTCAAAATGACAGAGGATTTGGATGCTAGTGAGCACATAGGTTCATCCTGGAGCATACGGGTCTCTTGTGAATATATATCTGAGGCACAGCAGAGCACATTTTTTAAGGAATTAAAAACCCCTCTGATCAAAATGATGCACTAAAAACCTACAGAATTTATACACCACAATGTTCAGGTGAATGCAAAGTAATCCCAGAACTCCATGGGTTGGCTTCACCACAAGCACTGCAAATGAAACATTGGAGGAGTGAGGGGAATTTTCAAAATCAGACTAGGCTAGGAATCATATTCCTGAGACAGAGCGAATCTAGTCTTGCACAATCTACAAGGTGGTAAAAGCTCTTAGGATATGATAGATGGAAAAAGTGTACATCTGAATTCTTAGTCAATGAAATCATAAAGAGATAAGACTGTTACCAGGCTGAAGGCTCAGATGTACGGCATTTGGAAACACTGAAGTGTAGACAAGATAAATACTGGAGATGACACTGGCAGCCAATAAAAGTACTTCAAAGTGCTTGATTATGATCCATTATTTATGACCTAACATGAAAACTGTGGGTAGGAGGAAAAGGTCCCTCTCTCAAAGGCTTGAATATGAGAGATGAAGGATTAAAAACAGAAGGGAAAGTAAGAGATGATTTCCTAAGTGAGGACATAAATTGTGTTTTCCTGTCAGTTCTAGCAGGCTGTCCCTATGTCTGGAATATGTAGCAATTACAATAAAATGACTTGAAATTATCTGAGCCCATTTGTATCCTAAATAATGCATAAGCAGTGCTGGTTACTGTTGGAATAATTTTAGCCTGACTCAGCTTCAGAAAATAAAGTCCCTACATAGAGTCAGCTTTCTTTAAAGCTACCTATAGAAAGAAATGCATATGATCTTTAAATTAATCATTCCAGAGCACCTCACACAATTATATTAAGATGCTAAGACTTCTGTTACAAAAGGGGACAGTTTATCCTAACAGCCATTTTTTTTGAGAGATGACTTGAAATAGATCCTTTTTTTAGTACTTTAAATCTCCATTTTCTCCTACCACAATGAAGAAAATTACACAGACACAAAAATTTTGGTTTTATGCTTTGACCAAACATCAAGAACAAAGAACGCCCCATCCCGTAATAACTTCAAATTCATCAAACTACATTAAAACACATTAAAGGGAAAGATAATTTAAATGAAATTTTAATACAGTTATTCACTATACATTGTATTCAGCACAAATATTTCACTCAATTGCATTAATTTACTCACTGATCCAGAAAAGGACGTCTCAATGTGTAAAGGCAAATGAAATAAAGCAACTCCATTGTTCCACAGCAGAATCTGGCCTTCACAAAAGTACAACGACCTACTTCACACTTAAAAAATTCTGAACACAAATTCTAAGCAGCATTTGTCTCAACAAAAAGCTGAAACGAATCCTAAATTAAATCTTAAAAAATATTAAGAATGATTTGGGAATCATCAACATCCATTCCTTTCATGTCTCTTCAGTAGTAATTTTAAAAAAAGCAGTGTATTGTCGAAATACTGTGGTGTGAAAAACTGGAATGAGTGTTTCTCTCCTATAACTAGAAGTAGAACCAAAACCTATCAACAACATTCTTACTTTTCTATCATTATCCTGACAAACCAAGAATGTCTCTGTTGTCAAAACGGCAACATTCATGAACGTTTTTGTTCACATTTTGTATTGCCTAGGATGGGGTGCTGAGGGTGGGGAGGGAGAGGGCAGTTTGTTCTTCATGCCACCATCCAGGTGGTCTCTTAGCAGCACGTTGGCTCAAGCAGGCATTCCAACCTCAAATCATTTCGTGAGTGCTTCTGTGCATGCTAAACAAACCCTGCCATCCTCTTCCAGCTCCATCACCCAGCATCTTTCAATCAACAAATTGCACTTTGGCATGAACAAAAGGTTTAAGATGGACTTCTGCCACCCTCCCAGTCCCAAGCTAAATGGCTGTGAACATATGCAGAGACTGTGCTGCTCATTTTTAGGGCTTTATGATGGCACATTTAATTGTAATAAAAGTGCAATTGATGGAAAGTGAGTTACAGATTTAACAGGCAGTACAGCAGATGTACAAGGTCATTCAACAAGGACTACTCATTACTTCAAATTACCACCCATGAGGAGAACCTACAGAATATGCCAGGATGGAGCTCTTTCACTGACACCTCATCTTTCAGTTTCATCCCAAAGGCCATCTTTGTTTCCTTTTCGGATAGCATTTCCCAATTAGAACCTGCTGCCTTAAGTTACAACGACTCAATTGCCATCTCTAATGCAATTCGCATGTGTGAGGCTGCTCCTGCTGCTCCCATTCATTTCGAGAAAGGTGATTGCTACAAATTGCACACAACAGTTTGCCTGTTCACAGACCTGTGTTTCTGCCCCATTTGACAGAGTGATGAAAGACAGATGCCTTGTTTAGTTTTAAATCACATTTGCATTCGATTTTCATTTATCTTTTACTTTCACAGCTCCTCGTTGAACTCCAGCCTGACAATATTTGTCAAGAAAAAATATCCCATAACTTGCTTAACAGTTTATAGGATTTGGCAGCATTGGAGCTTTTTCCTGATTATCTGTCCTGGCATTCACAAACAGAGACAACAACTATTAGATGAAAACTGTTAAGCGGAGCACAACTTTGTTCATTCTTCTGGGAATCAGCAATATTTTATTGGAGATAGTTCATGATCTTTTTTTATTAGCTGCTGCCTCCCAAAGAGCCAACATCAGAACCTTCATACTTTTCAAGTGATTTCCCAGTGAGCTGGAAGGGAAGCATTGCCCTTCCTACAGAGAAGAGATGGGTGAGATGGAGTTAACAAGGTATTCATTAAGGAATGCTCGTTCCAAGACCTCTTCAAATTTCATTTAATAGAAAATCAGATTTCCTATCCAAAGACTTCCTGCCTAAAGCAGAAGAAAATGCCAGCAATTAGCTCAGCCCTCTACAAGGCTACCTTGCACTGTGGCCCTGTCTCACTGAATTCTTACAGGGAGGAAGGGGCCACATGTCCTGTCCCCCCCTTCAGAGGATGTTTTTCTGACACCTTCACACCCCCCTTCCAAATCCTAGGCCTCTTTGCACTAAAAATTACTGTCAGTAGTTTAAAATAATTAATATTTAATTAACTATAAATACACATATATAAAAACTAAAAATATTTATCATATTTTACTGTATAGGTCAGGAAATATCTCAGAAAACAGGTACATTAGGGCCCTTCACCTTGTATTTTTGTGCTGGGATTTGGTGTAGAGTTGCTGATAAAGGAATAGAACAAATGCGATATTTACATACAGGAAAACAATTACTGCTATTCATATCACTTTCAATCTACTAAACTGCTAATCAAAACTGCTAATCTAAAAAATGCCAAGCCATGAAAAAGATAAAGCCGAACTGGAGATCAGCAGCAATGTTGTTATTTGCAAACACTATCAGCAGAGAATATCAACCTTTTTGTCAGGAATACATCAAGAAAATCGATTCAAGTCGCTCTACTTTGAAATATTGTCCAGTAGCTTTCAAACATGCTCATTAATTGTCCTGGCAAATACGAAAAAATACATGTTTTATTACTTCAAAGTGCAAAAGAGAATGTGTAAGAAAATGATTTACTGGGTACATTTAGTAATGTAACTGATAACACCTATTCTGAATGGCTGCAGAACACCCAGAGCAGAGTAAACGTCTCTTGTCCATTTTCTTGTCTTCCTGTTTCTCCAAGATCTGGCATAAAATATATTTATTTATGAGTGGTCACCTATAAATCTAATGATAAGAACTGTTTCTTACAACCTAAAGTGCTGAGATAACATGCTTGTTTAGCAAACTATTTTTATCGGTGTGCTGTGCACACCTTTACTAAATTCAAGTGCTACAGGGCTTTCAGGAGTATCAATCAGTCAGCAGATGCACTCACTGGAGGTTTTATTGTTTTTTAAAATGGAACACAATGCACGGACTGCATGGCTGTCACAACTGATAAGAGCCCCTCAGTGCTGGACAAATCCAGCATTATTTTGTTTTTCTACCCTCATTCTTTGTCATTGTTTATCTCTTTCTTGCAACACCTAGTTTTTGTAGTTGACAAATACAACTTCTAATATTCATGTTTTTCTGAAAAATGTTAATTTCACAGCGCAAAAGTATTTCTTTTCCCCCTCCCATAAATCCAACCTGCAACCATTTCCAAAGGCATCCACTCCTGTGGCTCTCACAGCAGTACCACAGCTTTTCGGTTGTAAGAAGCACTTTTGGGTTGTAAGAAACTCAAGAAATGGCCAGAAACAGTGGTAGTAAAATACTGCAAGAAGACACCATTTGAATGGGAATATTTGGAATCTATGAGTATTGACAAAGCTCCTGTACAAGACTTAGAACCATTTAAGAAGACAAAAACCCCTTTGTTTTGGTTTTCAGAGAGTGCACCCCATGCACTTCACAAAAAGGCATTAAACATTTCTCAGATTAAAGGAAAGTTCTGAAACTATTGCAAATATAAAATTAACAATGAAATTATAGATGTCAGTACTGTAATTTAATTTAATTTTAACAGACAGACACCCTGACTAAATGTTGCCAGTAAAGCAGCAGGTCTGACATAAATCAGGGTTGAGGGACCTTTAAAGATCATGTAGCTCCTACCCAGGGACATCTTCCACTAGATTAGGTGGGATGCCATGGATGAATACAAAACACTTCCAGAAATGGTCCACTGGCACTGAACTTGAACTATGCTGATGGATCAGTCAGAACTCAAAGTGCTGACCTTTGCTCTGCCCTTGTTTTCCACCTTAATATGAGCTCAGCCTCAAGTTCTGATACCTTTAATCTTAAAAAGGCAATAAAAGGCACTGAATTTTTATAAAGGGGAAACTTAGCAACTGAGTAAAAGAAATATTATTTCTACTGGTTATTGATTAGTTTTCCTGATGCTCTTGAGTTTCCACTCTCCCGTGTCAATTCCAATGTAGGAAGGTATCAATAGTTAATGGAAAAATAAAAAAAAAGTTCTAAGTCTGACTCTGAATTGGAGTAGGAAAGGCTTTTCTGGGATTTTATAAAAAAAACCTCTACTAATGCAGTGGTACTACTACTACTGAATTGTCTTCAATAAATGTATTATTTTGCTCAAAAAATGTATGTAGGTTATTCAGCTATTTATAACTTTGTTTCCACTTTTACCCACAGAATACTCAGAATTTGGAGGACACTACCAATATTAATGGAAAATTGACATGGGTAGCTCGGCTTGTGTATGGATAATCATTAAATAAATATCTATCCAGCTTGACAAAAATTGATGCAACTCTGAGTACAAGGAAAGGATTTTTTACAAAGAGTAGAGAAAAACATCACTCTGTATCTGTGAAACTTCAAGGTAAGAAACTCAATAATCTTAGCAAAGGGCTGGATGTTAGGTGTACTGGAGCCCACAGTTCATAAAACCTTGTATTTCAAATTTAGATTAACTTCTTTTACAGAATATCAAATTCTTATTTGCTTAGGGGCATCTCTTTAATATCATAAAGAATGTTAGTAGGAGTTAATAGAAGAAATTCTGAATCACCAACACTGAAGAAAATTGGATCCTGGCAGGTGTGTTGAATAATAAGATGATGTGGACATAAGAATTGGACAAAGCTTTATGAAGCTACTACCATGCCCAGGTAATGCTAAATTCATAAGAGACAAAGATCAGAGAAGTCTTTCAAAAATTAATTAATCAACCTTCACACCACTGAGATAATACCTTCTTTCAAATGTTTTATCATGGTTTTTTTGACAACTCCTGCTTGCACAAATCATCACCTTAATTTCAGCTACCCCACAGCATAAGTGAACCATATGCACTTTGCTGTTTCAGAAGACATTTTCCAAACTCTGTTTTCATGTTGCCTATATACATCCCACCAGGACATTTAAAACTCAGGGCTGCTCTGCATGAGACATATCTCTCCTCTCTCACCAAGCCTGAAGGGAAAGTTTCCAAGTGGTGTCAAAGCAATGGCACCCATTAGGGAGGAACACACTGGGAAGGAGAGTACGAGACAAGTACACGTGGTATACACTACTGGGATCTGTGATGTGAAGAGAGAGCAGACTAAACAATTTAACTCTGTCAGATGGAGAAAAGTCAGCAAAAAGAAATGAGAAAGGGAGTGGTAAGATTGAGAAATGAAAAGCATTTTCGGGATCAGATCTGTACAGAGAAAATTTCCATGGGCCAGAGATCAACCACAGCCTGCTACAGCTGGAGCAGCACCAGGGCACATGTGGGTTTCCAGAGGAGTGACCAATCCCTAAAGGGCTTTTAGGCCTGCTCAGAAAGCCAGAAATCAGCTCCCCCATGGTTCATGGACCACTAAATCTCCTGCCTGGCAGAGGAGCAGGGCTACCACAAGGGCTGCTGGATGAAATGGACCCACAGCAATGCAGAGAAAGCAAGACACCTACAGGCAATTTCCTTGGGTTCTCCTGGCAACCAGATGTCTTCTGATTCCAGTCCTGTGTCAAAATGGAATTCAAAACCTGGAGGGAGCCTCTGTAATTTCCTGGTGGCCGGCTCCTCTCTGCTCTCTGACGTGTGGCACACAACTCACATCTCCTGATCGGTCATGCAGTTTGGTCTGTGGCTCTCAGGGTCTCATGGGACACTGATGCAGTGAGCAAACATCCTAAGTTTTATTTTCAGCAGCCATTCAACACTTTAAATGTGTGTTCCAGCACCCATTAGAAGGACATTCAAGGCTGCATTGCGTTTTGGAGACTCCTTGACTTTCAGTCAAGTGCTGCATCTGGAGAGCAAACAGGAGTGAAGTGGAACCAGGCAGCTGCACCAGCTCCACATCAAGTTCAAGTTCATAGTGCTGCTTAGAATCTTCTGTTCAGCTCAGATTCCATTCAAGTTCCCGCTGCTCTCGTGCCCCATGCAACTGTTGAGTACAACTCTAGTTATTAGGTGCTGAATAAATGTCAAGAACTGCCATCTGATATTTCTGTAATACACACTGCATCAGTATGTGCCATGATGGCTTTCTATTGCTTTCCCATCATACAGCGTGGTGGTGCACAAAGGCTTTTATCCCCAGAGAGCTTTTTCTCATGAAAAGTGCTGAGACACTGTAAATCTATCCAGCACAGTGCTGCTATCTTTGACTTTGATACAACCAGCTACTCAGTAAAAAGGCACATTGGAATACACTAGGAAAGAAAAAAAAAAAAAAAACCAAAACACTCACCAACAACAAGTTGATTCAGTGTTGATGTGTCTGAAAAAAGTTAGGTAGCAAACCACTTCAAAGACCACTCTTTCAATAAAAAAAAAAAACTACCTTAAAACTTGACATTTCCAAAATGATGAATCTTGGATTGAATCAAGTGAAATGTCAAAATGAAGACAAAAAGAAAAATCAATAGCTGTGCAGATGAAGCAGGGTGAGGTCAATCACACTGAACTGCTCGAGCCAGCCACCCATGTCTTTTTAATAGCAGTGTTTTCAAAGTCCACAATACCTGAAAGACACTAGAGATTAATTTTCAAGACTGAATTCCCTTTTAACAATAATATTATTACACATCTTGTTTTTAGAGACTGGAGCAGGGGCATAATAAAATTGCACATTTCCAAGAAGTTTTTACTGGATTCTTGGGATTAGTTCATCAGTGTTATCCTCGGAATTTCATGTTATATAAATTTTCTTTTGAATTTGATGTAATTTTCCTGCCGGGTAACTGGAAGTTTTAATCAGAGGAGGGAAAAAAAAGGCTTAGAAATCATCACTACTTTTGAAATGTGTCCTGAGCCAGCTGCTGACCCTTTTGTGACAAACCCCAGTATTTTCCTGTGAAATTCATACTTGTGGCATAAATACACTGGGCAGTCCTAACTTGGGCATGTCCTGATGGAGCTGGCCTCTCATTCCCAGGCTGTGTGGGAAGCTGATGGTGGCAGTCAGAACAGAGGTGCCCAAAAGCAGAAAATATGAGTATCCCCTATATTACATTTCAGTGTGCATCATTATGAAGTAAACCTAGGGCATTTGATTTTCTCTCATGTACTAAATGTTAATTTTTTCCTGAACTTAGTTCTGCAATGGAACACCTTGGACTAGCCAGAGGGACTTGCTGAATACTGACAGGTACCTGTAAGTAAAACAGGATAATCACCACGTGGGAAACCCCTTGTTGTTCTAGGGAATGTAAAGATTTTCCTATTACCTACAATCACTGGTTTTATTTAGGTTTAAAGGGCTTCTCAATTAAAATATAGCTTAGACGTGGAATATTAGCCCAAATGTTTTTATTCCAGCACTACTCACATAAAAAGGTAAACAAAAGTGTGGTACAACTGGATTACTCCTGGATAATTCTTTAAGAGAGGACTGAGAAGAGGGAAGCTTTTGTTTCTTTTTTTTTTTTTTTTTTAATCTCATCAGTGGAAAAGAAGGTTTATTTGAGGAGAAATAAAAAAGAAGGGCATTTCAGAGCAAAGAGGATGTCTGAACTGATATTAGAAAGTAGACTTATAATGACTGATGTTGGAGATTAGTGCTCAAAGATTAATGGCATTAATTCATAAAACCATCCCCAAACCTCTCTAGTCCTTCTAGGACCATCTAAAATCATATATTTTTACAGCCTGAGCTGTTTTAGAGCTTTCAGATGGAGACAAAAATTGAGACTCAATCTATAAAAAACAGTTAGTGCTAGTAAAAGAAAACTGTCTGTGAAGCTTTTCTCTTAGGTTTTCCTACAATATTTCCTACAATATTTATTATCTTCTACTGCTGTTTAAAAGGGAAGTTGGGGGAAAATCTTACTTCAAAGGATATGAGTACATTTTTTTCATTTTAAGACTTTTTACAGCTAGGGAAAAAAAATCAGGTAGCCTTTGAAATGAGATTTTTTCACTCCACACCCAGTGCAGAGCTAAGGTAAATGTGGTGCTGAACCGCACCAGCCTGTGTCAGTTCTCTCTGTAATTACTAAGCAGACAAGGGCGTTCCAGAGCATGACTGATGGTTTGCAGTTTCTCCAAATCCAGCAGCAATCTTATTCAACTGAATGTGGCCGACAGAGGCAAATAATATAATATTTATTGGTTTTGATGAGCTGATGGTTAAAGAGCTTCTTCAAAAGTCTTGGCTTTTGCCAAGGCAACACCTTCAGAAACCTTCATACCTTTGAAGGAGATGGAGAAACGCCCCAGTTTCTCTTTCTGGCATTAGCAAGTATACAGAAAAGCAAATATGAACTGTTTTATTCCAAACGGCTTAAATTTAGTAATGAGACTGTGATCCATGACATCCACATGATAAAAATCTACAAAGACAGTGCAGTGCAGAAGAAAATACATAATTTAGCTCTGCCCTCACAGGAACACTGATACTTAGAAATCACGAAGTGACCAAGGAGGGGGAATGCCGCTTTCTGTCTGAGAGTTCAGAAGAATGCCTTAAAATCATGTTATGATTAAATGATTTCTTTTTTTCCTGTCAAAGACAGGAATCCTCTTTATCGACCAAATCTAGAAAAGTGATGTTTTCAATAACCTCAGCTACAAATTACTCTCCTAGATGGCCTCTTCCTTTCTACATTAAGAACACAAAGCTCTTGTATTTACTGCAATGAATATTTTTCAGGAATGGGGCTCGCAGTAACTTTTAAGATTGTTCTCAGGTTTACATTTGATTTGGAAATCTTAACTTCCCTATTTAAACCAAAGTCTGAAAGCATAAAACCTTTAGAAATGCTGTTACCAAGAACTACTTGTTCCTTTTCTGCTTATAGACTAGAATGTTTTGGGACTCTCGCACTCCTATAGTATAAATATGTACCAGATGCTTGTGGAAAAAAAATCTGCTAATCAGTCTAATTAAGCCCATAGATTTTATTGCATATTTTAGCATTTCATCACTGGTCTGTAAAATCAAATTGCAAATGCTATTTACATGAGCCACAAGCCAAATACAAGCAAAAAAGCTCATTCAAAAAGGGTGAATTTTTGTTTTATTATAAAAATGTATCTTGCAGATGCTTGCTACTTCTACCTAAATTTAGAGTATTTGGATAACCCTCTTCAGGATTATTGTTAGCATCAGATTTTAGAAAAAAAAAAACCTCCATGGTCTGCCATATATATCTTGTCAGCATCTCCCCAGAAACTTCTGATGGTCAATCCCAATCCAGCTGGACACAGAAACCAGGAATAATTTGGGATTGAAAGGACTTTGGAGGGCACCTGGTCCAACCTTTTACTCAAAGCAGGGCCCAATTAGATCTGGGCTTTGTCCTTCAAGTTTTGAGTATTTCCCAAGATAGGACAGAAGTCTGCAGTGAGTCAAGTTTCCATAACCATTAAGTATTTCTGCCGATTAGAAAGATTTTCTTACCATCCTTCACTGAATAAAAGGCTGCTCCCAGCCCTCACGAAACACAAGACAATCCTCACAGGAGTGTCTGAGACCTGAAACCACAGCACATGGGGCTTCTCTGGGTTTGCTGTTTTCAGAACCAGGTGTTCTGCTGGACAGAACCTCACAAAAGGCCGACAGAAGTTTCTAACATCATAGCCAACCATAACAATACATTCACACTAAAGCATCCCCTTAAATATGCTAAATTATGTTAATCTAATAAGTACAGAGGTAATGATTATTGATTCTGAATGAAATTATACCACAGATTTAGCCTGGAAAATATGTGTAATGAGCCTAAGTTTTCCATCATTATATACAGAGAAAAGAAGTTTTACAACAGCTCAGTAGTTCAAACCATGAGGTTTGGTTCTTCCCTGTGATCTGGGGCTGGGCTCTTTGCCCATGTTTCGTTTATTATTCTATTCCTCAGTGTAAGGAAAAGTATTTAAACAAATTGGATTAACAGAAATCTTAGTCTCAGCAAGACCATCAAGTGATCTAAAGATCCATTTCTCTCCAAAACTGCCACCCAACAACTTTTAATTCAGTCCTGAAGTTTGCTGAGTGCTGGACAGCCCAGTTGAATAAGTGAGTTAAGTACTGCTAAACCTGTCAGTCAAGACACCACAAATCAACTCCCTGGAAAAAGAGATTGATTAAGAATCATGTAGTTTTGTAAAAAACAACCCCAAATCTTCTAAGCAGCACTGCTAGGATTTGCTTAAATCTGCGCTCACTGACTAAGGTAAGTTTTTTGTACTGACTTGCATCTCCTAAGCCTGTTGGCCGTTTTAGCTTTCCTCATGCCAGGAACTTTGCCATTCCTTGCTCTGAGAGTGGGGCAGTGCAAACACAGAGGCACAGCCTGGAGAGCTTCAATATCTGATCATGTGTCATCCTGGATGTCATGGAGCTGCCTCAAATATTTTCCCTATGGTGTATATGGCACAATTCCCACCAGGTACAGGCTGCCTAGAATAAGGATTTAATCCGTATGTGGGAGGAGACCTCTGGCTGATTAACTAGGTATGATTGAAAACCTCCACTGATCAGAATACCTGTCAGGAGCCCTTTGGGGAGAAGATGAATAGCCTGAATAGTCTAAATTTAGGTTCAAGCTAAATTGTTCAGTAAATACGATGCTGCCATTGCTTGTGACAGACTAGGCTTTGGTTTAAGCTAAAACCACCGAGGTCTCGGGACCGATCTCAACCCTTGATGAGCTGTAACTAATGCAGCTGATCACAGCAAGTATCTCAGTTGCAGGTGGTTGGTCCTCTAATTTCTTTTAGCTTTTACTTTGCTCTGTGTGGTGATGGGTATAGTGCACTGCGTTATATACACACAGTCTGTTACTAACTTTCATTTTATGTTGAATGAACCATCCAGGACCACGGAGTTAACTGCAGCACAAAGGAATGCAGGCACAGGATGACAGCACACACCTTCAAAGTGTAGTCACAGGATGACGCCAGAAACCAAAGGGCTATAAGCAACTCAGTAATCATCAATTACCACCCTAAAAGGAAGGCAAATTTTGGAGCAGGGTAAAACCGTTTCTAAAAGCTTTAATAAGGGGAAGGGGCAAATTTTGGAGCAGGGTAAAACCGTTTCTAAAAGCTTTAATAAGGGGA
>VZTI01002266.1:1158704-1202111 GCA_013397865.1 Struthidea cinerea | reverse complement strand
GGAGAGGAGAGGGGAAGGGAGGAGAGGAGAGGGGAAGGGAGGAAAGGGGAAGGGAGGAGAGGAGAGGAGAAATAGCTAACACACTTAAAATGCCCACCTGATTGGGCCCAATTTGACTTAATGTATTCATTAACAATTCAGACAATGGGACGAAATAAACTGTCACCCAATTTGTGGTCATTACCAAATCTGCAGGAGTGACTGATAGAGGGAAAGAGCTGCTGAAGCCTGGGATGGCTCAGGGTGGTGTTACTGCTGTCCATAAGTACCACATACAATGGTTTAGAGATGAAGCTGGACTATTGCCAGAGCTGAACAGCAAAAGAACAAGAAGGCTGAAGCCAATCCATTTTGATTACATATAAAAAACCATTTTTTTCACCATTTAAATAGTCACATAGTGCAACAGTTTGTCCAGAGAGACTGTGGAGAATTCTTGTAGACATTCAAAACTCAAATGCAAAAGGCCTTGAGCAACCTGATCCTATTTTATATGTTTTGATTTGAATCTGACTATTCATAGATATCTAATCTGACCTAAATTATTCTGTAATTATATTATTTGAACAATTATGATAAAACCACATAAGTTGCTAATGTTATACATGTATTGCTGTCACAGGTAACCATATGTTAAATTATGTTTAGAAGGTAATATTGCAGAGTAAAGCATTCAAAATTTAGAAGAGTTTAGAATTATGGCTGGCCATTAACCAATTAAACACTATGCATTTAAACCATGATACAATCCTTAATTACATGCATGAACCCATTATTCCACCATTTCAGTTACTGAATGGGATGAATCATATTCAGTGAATAGGAAGTAATTCAGTATTTCTTATCTTCAACCAACATGGTCCCAGATAATATTTGCTGTTGGCTCTAAAAAGCCACGTTCCCATTCTAGGAATCTGTAAATTTAATACCAAGATGGAGTGTCGCAATTGTCTTTGTGAGGTGAATTATTTCTACATTTAAGAAAAAAAAAAATAAAAGACAAGGATTTAAAAGCTATTTTTCTTTAAATGTGTATGCTGCCTTTGGCATAACGAAATCTGCACTGGCTGATAGGGTGTCCTGTAAGTTTGCATTCCATAATATAGCAGCAAAAAAATCATAATCCATGGGTTCCTGGCATGCTAAACCAGTACAACATATCACCCATTCTTCCCAGGTTTTGACAATAGCAGTTCAAACACCAGAGCCCTATTTCATGCCTCCATTTATTCTTGATGAAACGGGTGGAATTGGAACAGTTGATATTGGGAATTACAACAGAATACCCTGCTTTTTCATACTCATATGCCTTAATAACCCCCTTCCTTTGTTAAAAGAGAAACAGATCCAGTGTTCAGAAGCACTGATCTAATAAAAGACACCCAAACAGCAATTCAGCCATGGCACACATATTCTCTGGTGATCTAGCTACTATGTGTGAGGGAAGGTTTTGGGCTAAAAAGCATGAAATGCTGACACACCACCTGCTGAGATCAAAGGGGAAGAGCAGGGAAGCTCCAGACAAAGAGAAAATTAGCAGAAGACAAGCAGAGAAAGCACACAGCAGCAGATCCAGCTGAGGGGGAGAATGGGGAGTAGGTGCACTGGCTGATTGGGAAAAAGAAGCTCAGAGGCATCTGAAGATGGGTGTTTTTTATCATTTTTTGTCAACTACAGGATGAAAAGGATAAAAAATACTATTTTGATGATGTGTCAGAATAGGACCTAGCTTAAAAATGCACTTAAACATTTCTTTTGCTTCAAGTATGAAACAAAGATTAGGACTGTATAATTCAAGATAGCAAAACATATTCTTCAGGTAGTACAAGCCCCAAAGATTAAAGAAAAATTGTTTGCAAGTCAAGGAGGATATGGCCCTACGTGCATCTCACCTTTGCATGGCATTTGGTGGGCATTTAATTAAGAGCACATTTTGAATGAAAAGATTGCATCAAGAAAATAAGTTTATAGAAATCAGAGATATCTCAAGTTAGACATTACGGAAGCAAAACCACAGGTATTTTCCTTCTTTTTCTATTTTTTTTTTTTTTAAATTTAAAATTTGCTTCAGTTAGTGACATTCACACTGTAACAGCTCAATGAAGATCTTATACAAAATGTTAGCAAATGCCACTGCACTGCCTGTAGAGAATAACAGGCTTATTGACATAGCAGCTTCCAGCATAAAATGTCATGATTGCAGTATTGACTAACAGCATATCAAAATAAACATCTGAAAGTCGAGGTAATGCTGGAAGACAATCATCCTGAACCACCAGCTCTGCACTTAAACAACAAAAAACCCCCATGCCTACCTCCTGGAGCATTTTTAGATATAAACTAGAAATTCTGTTCAAGTGGTTGAGGCATAACATAAAGACTCTGTCAATTTGGCCTTCTGTCTTAGGCAATTTAGCTCTTGACATTTGTCTCATTATTTTTGCTCTGTATCTTCAGTATGCATCATTCTATGGGCATGGCAGCAAAGAGTATTTCATTTCACTTTATCAGAAATACTTGAGAAATTGTCTTGGGAACGGCTTTAACAGTGAAGCAACGCACAAAACAATAACTTGCCTCTGCTACTGATTACTAAAACAGCACTGAAGTGCTTATAAAAATAAAGGTCATTCAGCAGCAGCAAAATCCACCCTATTTACCTTATTTGTATTGTAGGTGACATAGGAAAAAAATAAACAAGCCACATTAGAATGACTGCCTGATGTTCTTCTCTCACGAGGGTTTCAAAGTGCACTGATGCTTTTGCCCTGCCAGGCTTCCCACTGACACCAGTACGGAGTTTGTCAGGAATTAATTTGTCCAGCAGAATAAAAATCCCAAACAGGAATAGAGAGGGTTTGGCCAGAGTCTTTCACAGTAATATCTGGACACATCTTTAGCACGTGATGGGTGTCGGAAATGCCTTCCTGAAGTTAATCTGGTCTCTCCATCCATTCTATTACTGAGGTAAAAGGAAATATGGATGGTAATGCAGCATTATTTATTAGGTTTTATTTCTTTAAGGCAATACCAAATAGTTGAATCTATGTTGCACACATATATACAACTATTTTCTATTCTGTTTCTAGGCTAATGCATAGAGGGGTTTCTTTTTAATAGCAAAATCCTTAAAAAGTATATATAAAAGCCTGTTTAGACACATCCATGGTTATCTGTTACTAATAGTTCTTAAGGTGTACTTTACTGGACTTAGAAAGAAACAGGAGTAAAAATGCAACTGCTCCACTGAAAGCTTTCAGTTCAGCTCGGAAGTGCAGCCTTAGCTGCCAGAGAGGGGGAAGGGAGCACAATGCAGGGTCAGATTTTAAACGGGGTTCTGGAGGTTTGTGGTGTCACTGCAAGTGAAATCTCCCTTGCCTCATGCCCCTGTGCCTCAGCTTTTCCACTGATCTGCAAACCTGAGACAAGCACAGCCTGCAACACAAAAATTCCGAAGCGAATGAAGACTGATCAGTGGACAACATGGGGATGTACCAACCATATGGCACCTGCTGCAGGTGCATTCTCTAGGGAGCCAGGCAGGAAAAAAAAAAAAAAAAACAGGACAAAATCTTCTTTGTTGGAAACGGGATCCACACTTTTGGAAACTGACTCTGAAAATATAAAAACTAAATAGTTGAAGTCTTTGTCTCCAAGTGTGGTGTGCAGGCTTTTTTTTTTCCCTTAAGAGTTCATGCTGTCCTCTAAATAATCAGCTTTTTATAACTTCTGGGACACTCACAGGTACCTGGATATTTGTGAAGGTTAAATATGGGCAGATTTTCATGCAGTCTGCAAGAAAAGGAGCTCATGTCAACCCCAGTTCTGCCTCCTGCCTATAAAAATACATTATTCGAGGTCAAGTAACATAAAATTGCTCAGCTACTTGTGACAAACTGAAGCTGCAGTCCAGCAGTCTTCATCCTGCTCAAAGCAGAGAATTTTCCTCTTTGCACAGACTGGTCCATAACCCACAGCACATTTTAAAAGGACACGAATAACTTCCCACAAAGTAATAACTGCAAATGGTATCAGACATGCTCTAGAATTGGTGCCCCACAAACCTTTCCTGGTGGCCTGGCCTTTGCCTGTTGTGCCACCCTCCATTTCTGCTGCAGCTGACAGTAAATAAACCTCTCCGTTTAGCTGCTGGAGCGCTGTGAACATGCCCTAATTTCCAGAAATCATTTGCTTTCTTTTATGGCAGATGTAATTTGTGGCAGATACAGGCACATTGACTTGGGTCAAACAGTCAAGTATGAATTACAGTACTACTTTTTTTTTTTTTTCTTTCCCTGACATCAATAGCTAACCCAGTTTTATTCTGAATAGAGATATCAGCAGTTTTTCAGTTACTACATGGAAGAAAAATGAAACACTGATTCTTTCTTTTTATTTTCTTTTGTAAATGAGAAAGGTATCACTTTTTCATTGCCTAAAGGAAGATTCTCCATCAAAGTTATTACCTCTTACTGTGAAAGCACACGGATTTTTCAGTTGGAATTTAATCTCAACTCAACTTGGATACTTCCTTGTAAAGGATTACAGGAAACAAACCTAATTAGGTAGGAAGTCATAATGAAATAGGAAAGGTAGAATCTCAAACCAGAGTAAATCCCATTAAAACTTATGCTCCTTTACACCCCTGAAGAAGACAGATACTATAAATTGGTACGGTTAGGAGGAAAAAAAAAAATATTTTTTTACTATTGTAAATATGTTTTTGTATCTACAGGGTACAGTTCCCCCTGTTCAAAAACCTGAACTTATAAAAACAAAATATGCATTCTGGAGAAGATTCCAGGTACTTTCAAACTGTGGACCTAACATTTTTCCCTCAGCTCCTGGGAAAGAGCCTCTGTTGAACAATTTCCTGACTTTGCCTGGGTCTGATGACAGGACTGACTTTTAATGCTCAAAGGGAAACTGCAAATCAGCTCCATCTACAGAGGGTGAAAATTAACCAGCAACAGTGAGAAAAGCAAATTCTGGCTACATGGCAATCTGCTGCCTTATGAAAACTAATAAATAAACCTCACACCTGCCGTATCATTGTTCCTGCAAGCTAAAGATCTTGTCAGCAGGGAACTTAGGTGCCCAAAGAAACCCTCTGCATCCTCAGATGTCTGCTGCATCTCCAAGGATGGAGACTCCACTTCTCTGGGCAACCTGTGCTTGTGCTTGGTCAGATTCCCAGTAAAAAAGAAGTGTTTTCCAATGTTCAGACAGCATCTCCTGTGTTCCAGTGTGTGCCCATCAACTCTTGTCCTGTCACTGGGCAACACTACAAAGAGCCTGGCTCTGTCTTCTTTGCACCCTCCCTTCAGGTATTTTCAATCTGCATTTATTTTTCATCCTACAGAACAGCCTATCCTAGCTTCGCAAATGCAGATAACAATTTGAGCATCATTATACTGCATCCTGAGGAAAACAGACTAGTAAATGAGAGCCAGAATGAGTTCTGATGACTCATTTGGCCCCCGCTACATTTCCTCAATGTATTTTTAAAGCCTCACATTTTAACTCACAAAAAAGAAATAAGGTTGAATGCCAATACTATTAACTTGAAAGAATTTTGCTTGCAAGGAATCTGTTTAATTAATATGAATAGAAAAAAAGCAGAGACATGGATTTTGAACTAAATTACTAAAAAATGAGAAGTACAGGTTAACCGTAAAGTAAACACTGGGAGAGCAAAATTCTATCTCCATTACAAGTTGCAGCTCAATTAACTCCATCAGTATTGCCCATGCATAACAGAACTAAACTAACTGGCATGCAATTTTGAAGCAAGATACCACTGCCTTTCTTTCCTCCCACCCAGAAACATGTGCTAGAAGGGAAAAGACAAAATTAATTGCATAATTGAATAGGATGCCTATGATCTATTCATTGAGCACGCAATGTTAAATACACGTGGGCTTCACTTATATTTTATTCTGAGTAACTCAGCAGTGCTGATCACAAAACATATTTATTTCCTTGAACTGTCAACAGAATTTAAATCTCATGCCGTGCTGGATCACTAAATGAATGTGAAACTGGATCAGTATAACTTAGTGTGCCCTTTGCCCAAATAGTGGTAAAAGCGAAATGTTTTTCTCCACTTGTAGCATTGCTAAGAAGCTGTCTGCCTAGGTCACCTCACAAGAATGATTACTAAAGAATTAACTCTTTAACTCCCTGTAGGGTTATTCTATCTCAGAAAAACTGGTTTTTCTTTGAAAAATTAGTCAGAAAATGCAATAAATATTTCACAATAATGTGTGTATAAAGTCAGCTACTGTGGAATAATTTATTGTGCAACAGCAATTCAGATAATTTCCAAATGTAGACAAGCTATTGCATGCTCTTCCCTTTAGGAGGACGAGGACACATCTTGCTTATCTCCCAAACCTTCCTGAGTCACTCACAAGAGGAAAGCTGAAGAACCTTGTACCTGAGGAACCCTCACAGCAAGTGATGGAGTAATTGCCATGGGTCTCCCTGGAATGTTTGGTTTCAAGCGCTTTGTAATCTGCTATTTTCTCAGAGAGCAAAAGGGAAAAGGGTACACCAAGAAGACAAATACTTACTCAGTTTTAAGGAAAAGGTGCCAGCTGTGTTGTGCTGGCCCTTTATTCCCTACCAGTTCTGTTCTGGTTTTTATTTTTAATTTATAGCCAGGGTTGGGTACAACCTCCCCGGCAGATGTTTATTTTGAATATTTATGTAACTTGCATCTCGTGAGGGAGGAGAGGAAGGAAGTTGCCTCATAACCCCTTGCAGGGAGCTGCTTTTTGTCCTGTCACTTTCTTTCCTTCCTGTGGACTGCTAATTTGTTGCTTTACCTGAGAAGGATTTGTCAGCCCGGAGAGTTTCTTGTAATGCCAACTCTCCGAGCTCTCTGAAGTACGTCATCATCTGCGGCAGTGCTTCACCAGAAAGGAGCTTGTTTACTGCACATTCACTGGCAGGTTCTCTCACTTACTCTGCACTACTCGCTGCTCTGCCAGCTCAAAGACAGCATGCATTCCCCTCAACTCTGATCATGCCCTGACACTTCACCAGATTCGCGAACAACGAGGAGCTGCTGCCCAGCACCGATTATTGAGTTGGCCAGATGAGACATCAAAAGGATTTCAGCACAGGAGAGACACCAGCTGCGGTCTTGGCAAACAAAGGTAGATTTGCCCAGCCTTAGCTCCTCTGCAAAGATTATAAACACTCAGATGTGAAATGTAGGAGAATTTGAGCCTAAATGGCAGGAGAGAACACAGTGCTTTCAGTCCTTACAAAGCTACAGGTCACTGCTGTTATTTTTCTCGTGTAGAAGCAGAGCCTCTTCACTTACTTGGTAAAGTGGAGTGTGGAAATTTGTAACACACAGACACAGAGATACAGCAAGCATTTAAACAAGTAACATTTGGTTTGAATCACAGACTTCCTTGAGCTGAGTCTAAATGAATATGTGTATGAAATTTAATGGAAATATTTAATATTTAAAGAGTTATGGTTTCTGGACTCATGATTAAATAATATTTTTAGCATCCCATTGTGTGAGGCTTTCAATTCCTATAATTAGAAGATTACTCTAGCAAGAACTTACGAGTAGAAATGCATTCATATAAAAGCAACTAAAATAAAATTGTAAATCTGGGTAAGTTTGTACATCTTATCTCAGCAGTTTTGTAAAATTTACATGCTTCACACACAATTTCATAATACTGGAAAATCAAACTCGACGTTTTCTCAGAAGTGGCTACAATGACACAAAACGTCTCACCAGCAAAATGCATCCCTCTTCTTTCTCCTCATTCTCATTCTAGGGAAGTCCTTTACCATCTCCCCTTATCTTCCTCCCACTTCTTCACCATTTAATACCTTCACATAATTTTGATTTTTTTCCCCCAAAACCTGTCATGCTCCATTAATGACAAACGTACATTCGTTCCTGCATAATTATAACATTACAAAAATCTGAGAGGCAGAGGAGAAAACCTACTAGCTTTTGCTAGATTGCTCTGAGAGGGACAACGTCAGCTTACATTGTGTTTTGGGTTTCTTTAGGACTGCTAGAGCAGATCTACCAGCACACAGCCTGGGAATTGTAGCAGCATTCTCTGTGTGCTCACAGACCCGCCCCGGGCAATGTTCTGTGATGGATTGAACAGCAAGGCAAGGGGTTCAGAGCACTCATTCCACGTCCTGTGCCAATGCTCAAAATTTCTGTGGATCTCACAGCCTTTTAAAAGCCCTATTTCCTATCTTTTTGAGAGGATACAACAATCATCAGTCACACAGAGAGAGAGGAGAAGGGGAACAAGATGAGATCTATCCAAGCACTCTGAGACTACAGTCTTCCTAGTTTTGCTCTGCAGTGAAATGTCAGTGTGGTACTGGTTCCCCACAGCTCTTCAGCTGCTGAGGCAGAGGAGCTCTGAAGAGTCACGTGGTCCCAGAATAAAGTCAGGCCTTTGGTAATAACCTCCATTTTTAGTCACTAGACCATACCTTGTTAATGCTATTTTCCTGCTGTTGCATTTTCAGCACTTTAATGCAAGACCTGTTCCATGTGGTGTTCACAAAGACATTTAACAAACCGGTGTCTCTGGAATTCAGGCTTTGCTCTTAGTGGTGAATATCAACACCTCCTATTGTGTTAGTAAGGTTTTTATCCACTAAATGAACCCAGAGTGTTTCATTTCACTTCCTACCTCCTTTCACCCCTTTGGACATACAGCTGAAGTGCTGACTTACCCACGAGGCTGGACTAACATCCTCTCATCCTCTGAGGAAATGTACTCTTGACCAAGAACAGCAGGGGAACGAGTGAGGGAAGCTCATCTTCACTAAAGTAGTCAGAGTTTTTTTTTCCAGGTAGAGGTAATTTCCATGCAAATTAAGTGGAATATGCAAAACTATTAATAATAAATCTGAATAAGGCACCCGGAACTTATGAACAGATCTGTAGTTCTGTGAAAGCCTTTATCTTTCTTGTCAAAGTGTAAGTGGTCCAGTGCATTGGAAGCCTTCAGAAAAATGCCCTGTTTTTGCAGTTCTTCATCCTCCCTCTAAACAGTCACCTGGCAATGATTTGGAGGTTTCTCTGTTGTTCAACCCTTTGTTTTTATGCCTCTTCTAGACACCTCTTTTATGCCGGACTGCCCTGAGGTTCTCACTACTAGAAAGGCAGTTTCTCAGTACTTGTATTTTCATTTGCCACTTTCTAGCCTCAGACAATTTTGAATAATTTTTCACAGCAGACCTCTCTGTTGTGATGACACACGATACGGTTTTTTTTTTTCTGTTCAAATGGAGAAAATTACTCTTCCCCACACGGTGGAGGAAATTTCAGTGCTTTAGGAGTCCATCCAGCTTAGAGGATAGGACTTGCTTAGAAGCCTTCTAACTGCATTTTTAAACATTAAATTAAATTGTTCTCACAAACCAATTTCAAATCATTCTGTTTCTAGCCAGTGCTCACAGATATAAAGGTCAGGTATAATTGCTTCAAAACTCCCTGAATATGTCCAGACTTTATATGGCCTATGTATTGCTTAAAGGTGACTATTGTAGCACATTTTATAATGAACAGTGAGACAGAACTTAGTTCTTTTCAGAATCTGAAATACAAAGTTTTTGATCTGACAGGAACACGATTTTTCTGAACTAGGATTTTCTCCACTGATCTTAGTTAGAGTTCACCAGAGGGAACAGTACAGTGCTACTGCTTTAAAATCAATTTAGTTTAATTTTAAATCCGCTAGGAATGACGAGATGTTTTCATAAAAATAACTCAGCAGTGATCTTTTAATCTTTTGTTCTGCTTTCAGTACTTACGACTATGTTAAAATGAACAGCCATTTGCAAGACAGGTGCCACTTTAATAATGCCTTAAAATTATGGAATAGAATTGCTTAAGAATTCTAAAGAACATGAAAATATATGCACCGACTTTTGAGCTATTTTTAAAATTGCTTGGTCTTAGTGAATTTATTCTCCTGCCTAAGTCAGCACAGGCAGGGGAAGAAAAAGATGGGCTTAATGTCACTGAGGTGGTCTGGGGCAGGATGTTTGGCCCCCAGAGCAGCTGAGAGCAATCACAGAAGCTGTTAGGGCTTGGCACAGGCTCAAATACCCTGTGCCTGCTCAGTGTGGCTGCCTGGCCAAGGAACAGTGTGGTCACAGGGCTTCCAGGACAAAGCACCTTAATAAAAAGGAGATTCCCAAAGGAGTTGTTCTGTTTATATCATACTGCAGCAAAAGGGAGAACAGGAATGAAAGAAATCAACCATTCTATATTTATATTTGACAGAGATATGCCACCTGTGTTGGTCACTTAAGTTATAAAGCCTACAATAAAGTCACCCAAAATATCGCTTTGAGGTCAGTAATAAGAGTTTGTTACTAACACAAATTCTACTTTGGTAATACAAGCAGAGGATGCTCTGAACTACAACACTGTGATCCACTTAGCAACGATACGGTTGCTATCACTCCTGAAAAAAAAGTCTATTTATTTAGCAATTCTCAGCATCAGTTTGTTTGAACAAAACCTGCACACATGGACAGCTTGGAGAAATGTGTAGGACTTTGCAGAGCCCTTACCAGGCATCTGTAACATTTTTTTAAAGAATGGCATATTAGTGAGGCTGTTCCTTGAGGAGATACTGGGTCTTACTCATTGCTGAAATGTCTCTTCTGTAAGTACTTACATACATACAGTACGAGGGCTAAAAGATACCAGCTGAGAATAACAGTATTTCCCTTCTCTTTGCAAAACTGAACACGTCTACACAAGAGGAAAAGTAGCAAAGGATCACACACAAATTTCCATGTGTTTTATTGCTACTTTTCTTTCTGGCTGAAACCAAGTGCAGCCGTAAGTACAGAACCTGAATCATTCTCTCTCAGCTGAGAATATCCAGCAGTAACATTAGAGATAGATTAAACTATCCAAAATGACATTCTGAGCAGCATGACTCCATCTTATACCCAGAAATAAGTGGAAGCAGTGAAGCTGTTTCAAGAATACATATTCCTGCTTTAACATTGTATTCTTCCTTTAAAATTAAGCAACTTACAGTTAAAAACTTCTTAATTCTGCCCATCACTTAGAGGGCTGATAGGTCATGAAAACTCTTCTGCTGTTTCATCCAAGATTAAACAATCAAATGTGGTAATTCTGATAATTGTGGTATGCTGCATTAATCACAGATGTGGTTCTTTTCTGACAATCCTTCTGATGACATGCTGAATTAGGGTTTTCACCTCTTCTCTTCCCTCTCTCCCTTCATGCCTACAGCAATACCCCTCTGGCTATCCTCTTGTCAATCAGGCCAGTAAGGATCTGGATAAGATACCTCTTTAACAAATTCAGATACTGAAGGAATGTGTTTCTGATTGCTCAGATTACTACTCTCTAATCAGTACTGAATCAATGCTGAAGTTACTGTGTGCTGTTTATCACAGAATATTCTGAGCAGAGAGGGACCCACAAAGAACATCAAGTCCAACTCTTAAATGAATGGCCCATACGAGGATTAAATCCATGACCTTGGCATTATTAGCATCATGCCCTCACCAACTGAGCTGTCTAAATATATATATTTAGATACATAAAAAGAGATATAGAAATAGCTGAGATATATAAACAAGCTTCTGATGGCCCAGAGCTGCTCAGTTCACATAAATACCTGCCATTAGTACTACTCAAAATGAATTTGAGAACGTGTGTTATTCCCACTTCCGCCACTTTCACTCTCCTGCGTTTTCTAACAACAGTGGTGTGATAGCTCCTACCCGGACCCTGCTGCACTAACTTTGACTTACTTTAGGATCTTTTCCATGAGATCCCCATTGTTCAGTGCCACAGTGCTACTCCTCAGGATTGAAAGCAAACCTGTGTCATCTGCTTGTCTCATTTGTGTGTGGACCGTACACGGTGGTGCACACTGAATGAGCACACAGAAGGGATCACATCCTTTTCTATCCATGCTTACTCTTAAAATCTTAATTCCTCTGGCAATCTGCCCAATGTCCTTCTCCACCATACTGTTTTCTTAGCTTCTGATTTTGTAATTCTACTTTGTAACTGTGCATGTGACATGGATACGCTCTCAGGAGCCGGGTTATGAAAAATTAGGCTCTGAATTGCAGAAATACTCGTATGGAAAATGATGCCTTCTCGCTCGTGAAAGGCAGTAAACAAATTAGCCCATAATACCTCATTATTTTGTATATTCCCATGTCTGTAAAGACCAACAGTTGCACTAACACTTGCAATCTATGCATTATTAGGTTTCCTTTATTAGCTTCAATTTTAATTCAGAAGAAGTTTTCATAAACTCCTCTATTATTTCTCAAAGAGGATGGAGTAGCCACCTGTGGAATATTCCCCCTTCTCCTCCATGGAGGGCAGTATGTAATATTGTTCATTTCAGTTTTCTATTAGCTTGACTTCCTACAAGAAAAACATCCTCAAAGGCCTGAAGCTCAAAATGCTACTCCAACCTGATAGCATCTTAATGTGCTCTTGTAATGGATTCTGGAACAGGTGGCTAATAAATTAACCAGAGGTATGCAATCTATTATTGACTGGCATCATTCCAACCACAGAGCTCTCAAATGACAGCTTGTTCCATGTAAATTTTATTGTACTGAAGGTTCCATTTGTTACTAAGAGGCTTCCTTACAGATGGAAAGAAAATGCAAATAATATTTTCTACTTTACATAGGATAATGCTTGAAAAAAAGCAAGCAAGCAGCATTTTTCTCTAGGCCTTTTATACTCTAGGATGTTAACTAGCAAAGTAAAGATGTTAAAAACATAGCAGCTTGGTAACAGAATGGAAAAAAATAATATATAAAAAGTTGTTTGGTGCTTTTTCACACCACTAAACACAGCAACTCTGAAGCAGATTATGAAGCTCTGCACCAGCAGAGCTCTCAGTACTGCAAACTTACCTTAATTTTGCCATGTAAGGCTGTACAGATTATTGAGTACATTTTAATTTCCCTCTTATACTGAGCCAAATGGCCTCCTTCTTCGAGATTTCTAATCTCTCATCACCCACTGATATCCACCCCTAAACAAGCAAAGCAAAGGCATTTCTGCTAAGTCTGTGCTGCCCTTCCTTCTAGCTGGCTACTTATTTCCTCCTGGGTATGAAGCCATTAGAAGAATACTTGTAGGGCAGTTACTCTGGAAGGAGAGATTCTTATTCATGAAAGACTGCCAAAATCTCTCTCCCTCCAATTCCTACATCATCTTGCAGTATATCTTCTTGTAGAAATTCCTGCAGCACTGCAGGCAGGGCATGGAACAGGCCACACAAGCTGTGCATTCCAAATCATGCAAAGGACTGAACCACAGAGTTTGAGCCTGATATATAAAGGACTGTAGGGCTTAGGAAACAGGCACTAAGAAAAAATGTATTTTCATAAATAACAGAGATTTGAGTCTTCCCTTGAAAAGTGATTGAATTTGGTCTGGAGAGAAAATGAATTAGAAATCAGTATTTCAAGCATGCATCCTATTACTTATAGATTGTTGGAACGGGTGGCTTTGCATGCTATGATTGACATATGCATATGTCAACTTTCTAACTTTAATGTCAAAGGAGACAAAGGGATTGACATCTTTTCCTGTAATACAGCTAAATAAATACATTCTTCTGAATTGATGATTCCCTTCATTAATCCTTTCTACCTAACAATCCTGTCCCAATAAATTTGAAGGACAGCACACTAAAACCAATTCAAATATTTCCACAGATAGAACTATCTCACCTTTTACCCATTATTTTGCTGTTTACCATTCTATGCTCTAATTCTGGAAAAAAAATTACTCCTGCTATGAATTGTAGTTATTGATTCTGTATTTTCTGTCTTTACTCACTGATGTTTATAAGCTGATCCACTAAGTCTTTTAAGAGGTATTTTATTTTTCACCTTAACCACAGCAGTTGAAGCAGAATACTTAGTCATTTACAGAAAAGGGCATTGTTTATAGAGAAAACAAAACAGTTTTCTTCTTTCTTTCTTGGAATCACTTACATGGAGAAGAAATATAGTGGTATTTATGATATTTAAAAACCTGGGTTTTGACTTACTATTTTAAAATTAAATAAAGAATAAAGATCAAGTACTGCATTTGTGAGGTGACAACTTCAAGAGCAGTTCAGTCACTTATGAGAAGAAAAGCACCCAGTGACATTTTCACTTAAGTGTTGTGCTGAAGGCAACACTACAGAGAAACTTTAACCTGTCAAATACACATTTGGGGGTTTCCCTAAGTGAGCATCTTCACAGCATACATAAAAAAAATGATAATTTAAAAAAAAAAAAATCTAATGTCAGTAATGAAATCTGCCAGTATAAAGCCATCAAAAAAACAAGGAATGATGTAATGTAGCACAAATAAAATGAGGAATACTGAAATATGGCACATTTATTCTTACACATGTTTTGTATTTAATGAGTCCTGTTCTGTGGGAACAGGAAATGTTTTCTGTTTTGAGTTCTTTTTATCTGCCTGCCTACTGCCAATGCTTTTTTAATTCTGTTCAATGTGCACACAGATTGAATAATCACTATGGTTATTATTTCATACAGAAAAATAAAGGCCATCAAAATGAGCTGTCTTGATATTCCAACAAAGTTTAATAGCAAGAGACAGCTAATGGTTTGTACCTATGGAAGCTGCAAGGAAATACCAATAAAGCATGGCAGGTTCCAGTGGCCGAAGGGAAGCCAGCTACCCTGAGAGAGAGAGAACTTCCATGTTAAAACAGGAATACACGGAGTGAAACACCTACTTCCTAATTAGCATTCAAAAGTTTTGAATCATGTGTCAGTACATCCTTTCCTGCCCACAGCTGGGATAATATCCCTGCAGACGTGGTGACAGTTACCCAGAATACACCACAGGATGGAGCATTTAAAACAAGAGCCACAAAACTGTCAGAAACTCATCTGTTCTGCCTCACCACATTAACTGCATTTGGGATCTACTACCGTGGGCCTCACTCCTTCTCCCCACAGCACAGAACCTAAGCCAGAGGAGCACAGAAGTCGTGGGAAATCATACTCGGCCCAAGACATCACCTATCTCTGAAAATGATCAGTCTCACTTTCTGTCTAACATAAAGTTTATCCTTTCTCAGATTGATACCAATCACATGACACTGCCTGAGCAGGATCAGGGCACTGTCCTGCAACGAAGTTTTGCACAGGCAGCCAGGGCACCTTTTAACCCTCATACATTATGTACAGAAAACATCAGCCAATCTTTTTCATTTTCCTGACCTCCCTTGTATCTTTTTTTATTCTTCTGAATTCAGTTATATTCGAATTACAGCTTATTTTTGCATTAAGTTGAGATGCAGTACAGTCCTTATCATTTGTTTACTGGGTTGCAATAAGAAGCAAGGTCCTAGTAATTATCAACTAACTAACGAGCTATTAATGCTGGCAGTTTTGCTGATGTTTAGAAATGATTTTGATGTCTGAGTTTAGGTTTATTCTGCAGAATTCCTGATACTGTTACCTCACTTATCAACACTTTTTGTTTTACATAGACAAAATTAATCTTAAAGCTTAAATCCCTAATTTCATTAAGGCATTTAATTTGAAATTTGTGGATTTAATTTCAGGTTAAAAACCACATCTTTTGTGACTTCTAGCTCTTTCCAGATTTAGAAAGTTTACTATGACAAGTACTTTTGTCAGGAAGGTACAATACCAAATATTTTCCAAAAATATTTTGGTGTAATGATGTCATTACTGTAGAGTTATATACAGTATAATTTACTAATCGAGATGTAATTATGTAATGTTTTATCCCAAAGAAGATGCCTTTATTTCATCCTTGTTCTTCAGAAGACACAAAGGAAAGGTAAAATAGTTAAATGGTCAGTTTGATTTAATTATTCTGCTGTTCTTTTCCATGTTGGTCCCGTAAAAGGAACTTTTATTCTTATTCTGAGCCACCGGGTGCTAACATGGTAAGAATAGATATTCACAACCATTGTATAGAACACTTGATAAATCTATCAGATACCATTATTGCTACATTAATCAGGCTGACATTTAAATTGTCTTAGTCTGTTTCAGTACAGTATCATCAGAAAATTTCAAACTGCAAACAGTACAGGTGAAAGTGCAGAGAACAGTACAGAATACATTTAGGAGATAGTTGAAATAACAGGGTGAAGTAAAAATGTTTGCATTATTTTAACCCAAGGGAAGAATTCCTTCTTCTGAAAAATCCAATAGTGACTGACTACTTGTCTTGTAACTTGATAAATCACTTATAAAATAAAGTAATTTTGTGATTTTCCACTGTTTTTCTTGTCACTGCAAAGTATGCTCCCACCCTGGGTATTTCTACTCCACTGTGACAAACTGGCATCTCAGGCAGCTGTTCCTTTTAGTGTATACTATCAGCAAACAAATAGAAGAGCCATTAAAAAAAAAAAAGAGCCAGCTTTTTCAGCAGATCATGTAGATATGCTCCAATTGCATAAAACTAAAAAAGTGTAAAATAAAAATAAATAAAATGAAAAAATAAATAGGACATGATAAGTAAAGAGGTGGTGAAGGAGGTGGAAAAGTAAAAGAAAAAAGTGCTTAAATAAGCAAGTTACCAAAAATGGTCTCACAACCCAACCTTAGGGAGAATTTTGTGTTTCACTGTTCTCATCCCACAGTGATTCTATTCCATGTGCAGACACTCTTGGAACTGCCTGGCTTTGAGCTCTCCAGGACAAAAAGCAAAGCAAGACCTTCTCAGTGAGCTGCCTCCAGCCCTGGAAGTCACCCACACCTTCAGTACCCAAAGGCCTCAGCTCTATGTTGAATTTTTATGACACTGAGCAGAACCCTGGCTAAGCCTCTGAGAATCATAAATGTTGTAGCTTTTTTTTTTTTAAGTCTACTGCAAATAGTAGAGGGCAATGTGAAGATCTTTGTAGAAAAAAGGAATATTTATCTTTCTAGAATGAAAGTTTTGTTTCTGTGGCAGAGAGGATTTTGTGTTTTCTAAATCAAAAGTACCTAAAGCTGACTGGATGGTGAGAGACAAACAACAAGAAGTTCTTTTAAAGCAAACAAATATTTTGAAAAGGAAAAATCTAACGAATGTTGTCAAATACGCGACCTTTCACTTCAGATGATGACCTTGTAACTGGTAAATGGTTCTTGAATTTTACTCTGAATTCTATGGTATTGATAACTGTCAGAAAAATTAATTAATGGCTTAGAGGGTTAATTGATCTGATCTGCTATAGCACATTTTCAATGCTAAATTGAAAAAAGGTAAAAATTATAATTATTGTTACAATAATTATTATCATTCCCTCCACTCCCAATCAGAAAGGTTCTTGAAGTAATGAAGTTCAGAACTTTCAGTAGAGGAATGATTACTTTATAAATAAAATTATCTCTGTCCAGCATATTTACTGGCATGAGACATTTACTTTAGTTAATCACACTGACACAGTACATTTATCAGGAGAAATTTCCAGACAGAAATATAGGTTTCTTCATTTCTCAGTACAGGCAGGACCTAATGCCACAGAAAACTCCAAAAAAAGAAATTCTAGGAGCCAACTTCAAGGGAAGCAAAAGGCAAAAATCTGTGTGATTTCAGCAGTGACTGGAACCGCAGTTTCATTGCATGCTTCCAGTTATTTTTTTCTGTATTTCTAAAACCATTTCCAAAGTTACTCTTCGAGAATCAATCCATAATATTAAAAAGAAAAAAACCCTCCAAATTACCATAAATCAATCATCTTGTATCTTGTGCTTAGTTAATGACTGACACTGAAAGATTTCATAATTGCTAAAAATGAGAACCCTTTATCAGGGAATGATGCAAAATCTCTGTAAACAAAGAACAGAACCATGACAGGCTATAGCTGTGGCTAACGCTGCATTTAAACAGCAAACACATCTAGCAATTTATTTATCAGTCAGAATTCTGAGTCCCTGTTATTGACATTTTCTCAGACCTGTCATTTTAAAAACCCTGCAATTTTAAATGGACCCTCCATCATGTCTAACACCTAATTATCTTGTCTAAGTGGTTTTGCCAGGCAAGGAAGATAAACAATTATCAAGGAGGGTGGTGAAAAGGGAATGTTCAAAAACCAATTGCATTTGAAGAAAGAGTACAGTTTCGACCCCTACACACATGCTTAACTTAAACCTATGTTTTAGCTTCGCCTTTTTTTTTTAACACTCAATTAGTACCATTTTATTCAATATTCATTATGGCCAGTGAGATGAAAGATCAATTAGTCACACAGCTTTGCTCAGGAGACATTAAGTGGTGATGAGCTGGGAAATCATGAAAACCATGAAAATGCTGTAGTTTACAGCGGCAGAAACTTTGAAGGCTTTCCATGTTTACTTGGGCCGTGAGACACACTCTGAACTTGTGCAGCCTCTCAAAATGATGAGGTTTATTTTTTTAATTCAAAACTTAACTACTTTCCTTTTTCTATATTCTATTTCCTATAGGTGTGCACTTCTAGAATCTGATGTGGTTTCAAATGTTTAAGTTTGCTGCCTTTCTCAGCCCACAAATCCCTGCCTTTTGTCCCTGCCCAAGGCAGGGATGTTGGAATGGGATGATCTTTAAGGTCCCTTCCAAACTAAGCCATTCTGCGCTGATTTTCTAAAGTGTGCATTTTGGCACATGGATTTGTTACAGCCCTTTAGCAAACAATATGTAAGCATACAAAGCCTAAAGAAAATCAATTGTACATTTCATTTCTTTCTGGAAAACATAAGCAGCAGATAGGAGTGAGACCACTTTAAATTTTTATATGTTCCCCAATTACAAGAAACACTCAACAGGATATTGCGTAATTGCACTCCAGCCTTGAATATTGTATTTTACTAAAACCAGAAAAGTAATTTGTTAGGCCAGGAAATGTTTCAAATGTCTGACATTTGTTAGAAGATCTCTAGAATTATTTAAGTTTGGAAGTAAATAAATCTTTGAGATATCTCATTGCAGATGTGAACACAAAGTTTAAAGCACTGTGGCTAAATGACCATCCCCAATACTCCAGCACCACTCAAACCCTCTGCTGAGGTCCCAGTGGAGAGCAGTTTATGGCAGCCTGTCCCTGGGGATGTCGTGCTGCCCTAGAATGTAATAGTTTAGCTAACAGGAAAAATTATTCACTCTGAGGGTGGTGAGGCAACTCAGGAGGTTGCCCTGAAAAGTTGTGGATGCCCCTGGAAGTGTCCAAGGCCAGGCTGGATGGAGCTCTGAGCAACCTGGCATAGTGGAAGGTGTCCCTGCCCACAGGACGGGTGCTGGAACTGGATGATCTTTAAGGTCCCTTCCAATCCAAACTGTTCCAAGATTCTGTGATGATTTTGTGCACGCTCAGGTCACAAAATGAGCACTTAGGGCAGCCTGAACAGCTCATCTGACGGTCTAGAAAGTGTTCACGTAAAAAAATGACACCCAAATATTGTTGGCCCCATTTCCAAACCCAGTGGCAAAGGTACAGAGATGCTGTCTACAGCAGACCTTCAGAAGGTGCAGAAGGAAGCACTTCTCACCACCTTCCAAACCAGACACGGGTGAGGAGGATCTCAATAGTTTTGTGAGGGGAGAAGAGAGATAAAACCTCCACCTCCTTGCATGGACACAATCACCAGCAGCACCGGAACATCACATTTGCTTGTTCAGCACCTTGTTTCATCCTAGAGCTTTGAAAGTGTACCTGAGAAGGTACAAAGAACTTCCACAGTTAAGGAGTGAAATTCATGTTATTTATGGAAGTGATAACCAGGACTGCAGAAGACAACTATTGCAAGCAAACTGACTTGTAAAAAAATACAGCAGATTTTCAGAAAATAATACATTTTCAGTTTGCACAGCAGAAACCAGTAAACTGCAGTGTAAATTTATATACAGCAGCTGGAACTGTAAAACCACTAGGAAAAGCTGCTTCTCACAAGATTCTTGCCAGCCATATTTGGCATGTTGAGTAAAACCCAATAAAGTATTTCTGAAGAATTAAAAAGGTAGCGATTTGTACAGGATTATTTTCCTTATCCCCAATTGCTTTTTATTGCCCTTTCATTGGTGAGGCAATTAAAATTTTAAATGAAAATTGAATGAATGCTAGTGAGCATTAATGCAGAACATATGAAGATGGAAACCGGTAGCAATCTGTTCTAGCAACCAAAATTATGTCTTCCAGGCAAGCAAAGGTCTCTTTCTGAAGTGACCTAGCCTGTAATCCCTCGAAAGTATATAGGCTGATACAAGTAATTAGCTCAGCCAAATAACTAAATAAATGCCTGTGAAACACATTCTCCAACTAAGATTTAGTAATGGCAATAAAAATGGCTTTTTAAAACCTTGATTTGAAATGGAAATTGGGTTCCTTACCTGAACTGTCCAATTCCATAAAAAATAAGGTTAGTATCTTGCAGCCTGATGGGAAAAGATACAACCCAACTAAGAATTCCTCCCTTTTCCTTTTACACTCAAGCATTTGACTCTAGATAAGGACCACAGGAGGGATGGCAATATTTAAAATAACACTAGCACGAACAGTAGGAGTAGAGATAATAAAATTAACAAAATAGGAATTGATGTGCTGCATTCTGATTACTGAGGCTTTTGCTATTGAGCCATAATTTGGAGAGCTTCCTTACAACAACATTATGGGTCTAGAAGTCAACACGAAAATGCCAGAACTGTCACCATCTCCACTCTGTAGCATATGTGAAAACCAAAATGCCTTGAGCTCTTTGGGGTATTTCTATTTCTGCTCTGTGTTTCTGAGTACAGAGATGTCATTCAGTGTCTGCATCCATTCTCACAGCATTGTTTCCAGAGCTCCAAGCTGCCCAGCAAGTGACTCCTTTGTAACTCAAGAGTACAGAAAACGGGGCCTGATAATTTTCCAAGCAGATAGGTTTGGCTCTAATAATTTAATTTGCATGGTCACACATAAATTGCATATGCAGAAGGCTTCAGAACTTAACAAAGGCATGGCTTTGGTGATGGGGAAGGGCCTGCCTTACCAGCTCTACTTCATGAAGTTGTCTGTTCATGTGAAGTACAGCAAAAAGATATGATTTCCCTATTTGCATTGGGGTGTTCTCAAGCCTTACCTCAGTCCTGGGGACTTACTGCTTTCAGGACTTCTGCAGTTGTGGGATTTCATCTTGTTTTTCAACTGCTGACAAGCAGAAAAAAAGTATTTTTTTTATTTGTGTATCAAAACAGAAACTGAGACCCTTGCTGAAAGAAAAATGTACCCCAAATTATGTACCATAAAGCAAAAATCAAATTTAAACAGAGTTTTCTGAAATTATAGCAAATATAATCACAGAATCACAGAATATGCTGAGTTGAAAGGGACCCACAAGGATCATCCAACTCCTGGCCCTGCACAGGACACCCCAAGAGTCACACCCTGTGCCTGAGTGTTGTCCAAATGCTTACTGAATTCTGTCAGGCTTGGTGCTGTGATCAGTTCCTTGGGGAGCCTGTTCACTGCCCAACCACCCCCTGGGTGAAGAACATTTTTCTAGTATCTAGAAGAAGTTTTGGTGTTTCTGGTGGTTTGTTTTTTTTTTTTCATATTATAAATGACTTATTCCAACTGAATTTAAACCAATTCCTAATTAGCTGATTTCTAACTTAAGTTAGTGCAAACCAAGATCATTACCCAGTAAGTCAAGAATATCAGAAACTTAATTTTGGCAAAACAAAGGTTTTACTGAAGATGCCAGATCTTCCAGAAATGACCTTGTCCAATTTTTTGGGGGACTTCTGAGTAAAATAACAGTTGCTGCCCAGAGTACATCAGTGCAAGGCTTTGACTGATAAAGGTCAGAGGGCATGCAGAAATCTTGGTTTCCCAATCAATGCACAGCCCTTTCCAACACAGTGACTGTGTGAGGGAGGGTCTCCTCTGTCCCCACTTCCCCTGAGGTCTGACATGACATGACAGATCTGTCACCCACAGGCCTCTGAGAAGTGACATCCAGAAGGTTTGCTGTGATGCTGCTTTAACAGTGATTGAAGAGCAAAACTCGATTTGTAAAAGCTTTCACGATTCCTCCATACCCATCAAACATGACAAAAAAATCTGTCAGAAGCTGTTCTGTCCCAGAAAGGAGTGAGGGCTGGCACCAGGGCATCAGATGAGGAGAAAAGGCAGTGCCATCAGCTGGCAGTGGGCACCAGCAGCCACCCTGGGCAGGCTGCCCAGCCACCTCCACTCAGAGCTGCAACAGCAGCTGGAGCTTGACCCCTTCATCCAGTTCTACACTCAAACTCCTGCTCTTACTGTCTTGCTGTGGCTCTGTGGGACAGCTTGGGGACAACAGGGCTCACTGCTTATTCTCTGACACTGCTGTGCTGAGCTTGGCATGGTGACACTCAGTGTGCTAAAGCAAAGAGCTCATTCTCCCAATGGCAGAAATGTCTCTGCTTCCTAAGCTGGACTTCAAAAATAGCCAAGGTGCAGAGAAATGTGGAATGGCACCAGGCCACAGTTCAGAGACTAAAGCTGGAGCTGGCCAAGCATTGACTGTTACAGAATGCAGAATGGGTTGAAAGGTGTCAAACTTTTAAACTTCTTTCTTTCTTTTTCTCTCTCTGCATAAATAGGCATACAAGCATGCATATATATTTATATACATGTCCATATGTGTGTTTGTGCATATTAAAATCAGGCCTGACAAGCCTACAGTGAAAAACTGTGATGAATTTATTCTGGCTTTGTCATTGTCTCTCTTAAGCAAAGTAAAAAGCAAATACTTCCTCTTAAAATGAAAGAGAATTTCCCTCCTGCAAAAGCACTTTACGGGACCATGCTGTTTGCCCATCTTTTTGCTAGCTCTTCACAAACAACTCTAGAGCAAACTGGCAACTTTCAGACAAATTTAGAAAAGTCCAAAAGATCTATTTCTGTAACTTTCATGAGAATCAATATCTGGATGAAGACAGACCCTGCAATAAATGTGTAACTGAAAACAAGCTGTGGCAATTTTTCCCCATATTCCAGCCAAATCACTAGGAAATAGATGAAACAGCCCCAAGCACAAATGTGAAGGAAATGAAGTTATACCAGTCCTGCTAATGATACTACAAATCATTTAGTCTTAAAAAATAATAATAAACAAATTAAGAATATTTTTACAAAATCACAGAGATAATATGCATTAAAAAGAAGCAAAAGGCTGAAATTTGCTAGGCATGACTTTGGATAAAGACTTGATCTATTTATTTCCTGTATTCAGACAATAATATCACTGGATATGAGAAAATGTAGTTTCTAAAACTTTCTACAACAGGAAACCAGAATTTATTAAATTAACAAAGTTCAAATTAAAGACCTGTATTTATGAAGGCATGCTACAAGGATAATTAAAATTTACAGAGACAAATTAAGTGGAACCAATTTTATTAAGAAGCATCATGTTTTTTAGAATTGAGATGAGACTTCTGTTGCCAGGAAAAAAAAAAAAAAAAAGAAAGAGAAAGAAAATACTGTGATTTTGAAGTCAGTCTTTTAAGACACGACTCCAAGCTGATGCCTCACTTCTAAATGACTGCAGAGTAGTTAAATCTCTTTGTTAAAAAGTGTGCTGGTAAATGGTTACACACAGACCCTCATTGAAAATGACACAGTAGAATCTGTGATGGCTTCAGAGTATGTAAAAATAATCTATTCCTAAACACATTTCTTCCAAAAAATAGTGGTTTATATTGAACTACTCAGGCAGATCAGGAGAAGCAATATAAGCAGCAAATGCCTGAAACCAACTCTTTTAAACAACAATTAAACACTTTTGAACTGCAAGGTACACTGACTATAAATTGCCCTTTTCTCATATTCTAATATGATATTAGCAGATTTAATCTAAGTGCAGTTACACAACTTTAATAATTCTATTAAACATATATTTCAAAAAGGTGATTTTGAATGCAGCAAATGGTGGACTACTGAATTTCAGATAATGCTAATAAGCCAGACTTTTTCTAAACACAAAGTTTTGTGTTTCTCTAGTGAGCTCATCCCAGCTCTGTGAGCTTTAGTGAGCTGCACGAGGATTGCAAACTCTGAATTTCAAGGTCTGAAGCTCCCCTGTTCCAGTCCTAACACTGGTGTTCAAGTAGTAGGCAGGTGTTACAGAACACCAGAGAACAACAGAGCAGAAAGCTGCCCCTTCAAAATCCCATCAGAAGTTGTAGCTTTCTATGCAATCCATAGAAAGGGTTTTGTTTTTAATTTTTTTCTTAAATTTTCAGTTTTTCTGTATCAGTTGCTCTGTCTTTATCTAGTATTGTGCAACATTTGTTCTGCTGCAAGGGAAGTTTTAGTTGTGTAAGAAAAGGCTTTCAAATCAATAGGACGTTTTCTCTTGTCATGATACCTGCCTAACACAATAATTTTAACAGTTCCCCAAATTTTAACTCTTGCTCTGATACTCTACAACAAAACTGTAACTTGAAGATAAATGTTTAGGGTGGAATCTTCAAGTTTTGAAAGCATGTATGGGAGGAATATTGGAAAACCCTTAACTGCATAAGCAGAACCACACAGCACAGTAACAAAATTTGATTAAAACTCTCCAAAATAAAGAGGGCTTGCACAGTGACAGATTGAGAGCACACAGCAATTATCTCAATTCATGATTGGCAAACTGGTACAAGACTCAAAACTGCAGAGGATACTGAACGTCTGCTGTGCGTTCTCTCATGGGTTAAAGCAATTTTTAACTTTCAGGCTGTGCCCTCTAAGAATAAGCAACAAGTGACAAACTTCCCAGGACAACTGGTACCATATGGATGGATGGATATATGCATTGCAAGTCACTACTCCAAGGCAGGACAACACCCACACGACGACACCATCAGCTTCACAGTGGCAAAACAAATCAAGCAGGAGATCAGAAAAGAAGTGGAAGGGTGGAAAAGTGAGTACCAAGCAAGCTCCTCAATAACAAGGAAAACAAAAAGCTCAGTTTAGTATTCTTATTTATGCTTTCACATGTGCACTGTGGGAGCTCTATCTTAACTCAAAATAATTGTTTAACTTCAAATACTTGTGTCCTTGCTTTAGGAGGCAGACTCCCTTGCATTGATGCAGCATTTGTAGTTGGTTTGGATTTTTTTATACTTTTTCACCTGAGGCAAACAGATAAATATTTCACCACTTTATGTACTATCAAGGGCCTTTTCATGCTACTAATAAGGAAGTAATGCGTTGCTGGAAAGAACAAATAACTGATTAATTGTGAAATAGTCCCACTGATACTGAAACTATCTGGAAATTTAGAAAAAGGAAACTGTTGTCTGGTGAATGCCTGAATGTTGTTGTGTCTGCTTTTATATCTGTGCATTCTGGACAGAGAGTAAAATAAATGAGAGACTAGTTAAGATTTACAGCTTTACTCGCTTTTTTAAGGTCACACTCTCTTAATGAGTAATTGTTCATCCTGGCACTTGCTGCCACTGAAACAGTTGATAGCAACTGTAATACCACATCAGTAGTGATAGAGACGTATGTCCCCAACCCCCAACAACCTACAGCTGAGGGAGAACAATGTCTCATGCATCTTTCAATTTTCTCTTACATTTTTAAGCTGGCAAATGCATTCTGAAGGAAAGTCACCTTCACAGCCACACAGCTACTGCCACAGTTATACCCATAACTAATGCCCATTTTCACAATCAGACTAATTTTTATTAGTATTTCTTTATTTTTGACACATCAGATGGCATTGCTGCAAAGAAAAAAAATTGTTTTACGATGGCTTTTCCAATCACCATCATCACTTTTATTCCAAGCTAGCAATTAACATCGTGCCTAATTTGTCACAATTTAAAATGAAGCATGTAGCATTGTTTAGAGGCAGAGTCATGACATTTGTGTTTGGCTGAGGCAGTAGTCACTAGCAGTCTCTATTTACCACTTTTAATTTAAACTCCCATGCCAATGATTTTTCTTCTTAAAGCTATGACTGGCATTTATGGATTTCAAAATCAAAGGGAAAATAAGCTACAGTTAGGAATTCAGCCACTCAGATCAATGAAAACTTGTTTTATAACTGAGAGTGCTCCAGTTAAATCCCATCTGCCTGACAGAAGGAATTTAATGTTTCAAACAGTTCCTTCCCCACTTTAAACTGAGAATAACTTTTTATTGCAGCACTAAGCCACTATTTGCTGGACAGATGCAGACTGTTGATGTGCTCTCAGGAAATACTGTGAAGCAAGTAAAGGTGAGTGCATCAACCTAAAGAACCATGCACTAATAACCAAATGTCGATCCCTGAACTCTCTGATTATGACTGCTGTTCTCCTTTTAGACAACTGATGCACTATTTCACTGCTGGAAGGTAAGGAGCAAAAACTTAAAGAGAAATTAGTAAATGGAAGAACATACTTCATATGAACTTATTGTGAAAACAAATGTCAGTTAAATTTCTGAACCATTTAGAAGGTGAATAATCTGGATTATTTGGTTCAATATCTCACAATTAGCAGTTAATTTGAATGAGAATTATTTTATATCACTTTCAAAAGTTAAATAGATAGGTACATGTTCTTTTACTTTTATTACTTGCTAAAATATGTACTAAAATAAAGACTGAACAGAGACATCCACATGTCTGTGTAGAGTGGTGTCATAAAAGCATCCACCCACTCATGTCAGAAAAATAGAGAGTGAAGGAGAGAAACAGAAGTCCACATATTATTCCACTACTCCATATTACACAATAAGAAACAATCTCATTCTATGGAAACTGGGAAGTAATTGAAAAATGTTAAAATAGACTTTATTTGGCTATTTGGACAGAATGCTTTGTTTTGGTTTGTTTTCTAAATAGGCTTTCCTTGACCACAGTTTTCCATCCAGAAAGAGATGCTACAATTTTTTAAATAATTCATAATCTTTCAGTGAATCACTGTTTTTTTGTTTTGAGATCATCAGTGCCATCCAAACACAGAAGATTTTCCTACATTTTAGCTGTGAAATCGCCAATGATGATTTGAGGGCAATTCTCTCTCTCATTCGTCTCTCTGTAAATCCTTGAATTTACAGGATTATCTACCCCCACTCTACCACTCTGAGTTGGTTCCCTTCCCAATTTATCAGCCAGTAAAGCAGCCAAAAGGAGCCTGCTGCACTTTGTAATGAAATGTCCCATACAGGAAATAAGCCTCAAGAAAAAAAAACTGCATAGAAAAGCAGTACCAATTAAAGGATTGATCATACACATTTTGTTTTGCATAAAATGGCTGTGAAAGTCACCAGAAGTAAAATAATCTCTTTTATTAAAATCTGGAGAATTCGTATTACTGCAGAGAAATTAGTGCTATTCTTGTTTCCTGTTGCAAATATTGCAGTTTTTACAAGGACTATTACATATTGCTGTAACTCAGAATAATGGAATCTTTTCTTTGGATAAAGTCCAAAGAGTACATTGTAATAACATACTCTTTAATAACCCTTATTAAATCTTTTTATCTTTAATTATTGCAAAGGTATCTAAAACCCCCCAATAGATAAGCAGGACTTTCTAAGTAGAAAGAACAAAAAAGTCCCAAAAAGTTCCATGGAAAATATTAAAAAATATTTCCACAAAATTAAATATTTTTAATAGCAAACAGAAAGATGTTAACATATTAACCTGTATTTAGTTTTAGTTAGACTAATGAATCAGTGACAAACTATTATTTTCACACTATTTATACATATATTGACAGACTTTTTTTTATAATATATGGATAGACACAGAAACAAAATTATATGTAGTATTATGCTTTTTTTATCCTTCAAATATATTTAATTATAGAAAAAGTTACAGACTGATATTTTAATTAATTTTAATCTTCCATCAACTGAGACTAATAGTGACTTGCTCGTAAAAAATGACATATATTCCACCCACTACAATTTTTTGGAAGGTGTTAGCACTATTCTCCCTAAAACTGCCTTAGAAAGCCATATTTTTAATGTCTGACAATATAACCATCATCTTAAAAGGAAAACAAATTTTATTCACAGTGCTGCTTAAAAGAGCTTAGCTTTATTATGTTTATGAGAATGTAAGGATTATCTAGGAAGTTTATCCAGAACGCTGCTACAGATATGGATATGGAAGACCAGAATCTGCGTGGATTTTTCATGCAGTAGCCTTTTGGAACTGTTCACCACCCAGAATTGTGCCTGCAACATCCCTGATGCTTAGCTAGGCATATCAGGCCCTCTTTACAAACCAGCTGTGTTACAGGAAAGGAAGAATTCTAAAAGCAGACCACAAAGTAAATGTGGTATTAGATAAGGTGCTAGACAGATAAATCGATAAAACCCCCTGCAGTTTGTCCCCAGCCCTGCAGAGAACTGCACTGAGACACTTTGGAACGTGATGGTAAAACCTTACAGTTCATGGTAGTGCCTTAGTGGTGTGTTTGGGGCGGGGCTGGACCTGTTGGGACCCAACTTCCTTTCACACCAGCTCCTATGGGTTGCACCATGAGAAACTGTTCCCAGTGCAATTTAGCTTAAAAAAAATCTCACAAACATTCTTTTGTTGAGCTGAGATGAATCAATTCTTCAGTATCAGTGTGCTGTTGTATGCAGCAAAGGTTACCACTGACACTGGCACCACTGAACCCGATTATTTCAGGAAAAGGTCCGGGAGATGAACGCAGATAAAACTCTGCTCTTCTGCAAGAGATAATTTCCCAGCACAAAAATAATACACATCAGGGAACTATGCTAATACAACTCTGCAGTCACATATGTTCTCCAAAAAGGTACAGATTTTCATCTTTCATGCTCTCAACTTGCTTCTTTGACCAAAAAAACCTCACTTCCAATTACTATTTAAAGCAAAATACTATTAAACACCAGATTAGAAAAATGCGATTTTCTCTATTTCCTTTCCCTGAAGATTTCCTATTCTAGTCAGAGTTGCATTATTTATAAACTGAAATCAATACGTTCTGTAAATTTGCATAGAGGGATGCTGAAATATCAGTTAAAATATTTTCCCTTTTAGAATAAATCATGTCTATGAATGATATATCAAAAATTCATCTCATGTCTAGTTAGTAACTGATATTTCTAGCTTGACAGAAAAATGTATGAATTGAGGGAAAAGACAAACTCATATTTTCTCTGTTGTTGATAGACTGCAGCCCATCATCCTTGAACTGAATTTCCTCAATCCCAATACTCCCTTACTCTAACCCTGTAAATATGGTTTTTTTTTTTAGTCCTCATTGATCTTGAATTACAGGATAAAAGAAAGAATTGTTAGAAAATGTCAGGAGAGCAATCTAATTCTGAATAATGGAGCTCAGAGTTTAATATTATGTATATATGAACCAGTTACTGGAATCAGACAATTTGTTTCCCAGATAAAATTCAGCTAATATAATATAATGATAATTAATTTCTAAACTGTAAAACTCAGTATTGGAAACTGGCTGAACAACTTGTCCGTAGTTTACAGGAACATACAACAGCTGTTTGCCGTGTAAAAAGTCAGAATTTAAAAATCACTTAGAAAATGCTCATGACTCTCTAAACACTTCAATACAATTATGGATCAAGCTCATTATTTAGAAGCAGTTGCATGATTTAAAATAATATGGAAAATAAAAGTCTAAAAATACAACTTTATATTCAGACAGGATAAGCACAAAGACAATTCTTGCAAATGTAAATTAATTCGAAGAATGAGATTTAATTAACATTGCAGCAGTTTATAGGTTTTGCCATTAACTTCAGCAGAAAAGTTATGACTAATTATCCAAGTACTGTGGATGAAGGCAAAAGAACTAAGCAAGAGCAGAGGAGACAAGAGGGGTGTTCAGGAAACGTGAGCAGAAGTAGGACTACCTTGCATTTTTATCCAGTGGGACATCTGTGACTGACTGGTAGTGAAACAGCTTTAGGACATTAAATCTGATTTTGCAGTTAGAGATTCCTTGTAAATATTTGCTTTAAAACCTCAGTTTTAAAATGCTGGGTGGTTTAATGTAGAAGATGACATCGTTATTTCAAGGAAGAAATACAGTGATGAAATTAGCGCAATTTCCTGAATACATGTGCTTTTAAAAATTATTAAATTTTTTAAGTGTGTTTTTTTTTTTTTTTTTTTTTTTTTTTTTTTTTTTTTTTNGTTTTTTTTTTGTTTTTTTTTTTTTTTGTTTTATTTTATTATAAATGATTTTATTACCATTTTATTACCCCTTTCACTCAGATTTGCCATGGGAATGGTTCTGTGTGGCATGTTCCTTCTCCTTTTGGCTATCCTGACTGTACATGTAGACAGCAAAATAGAACACTTGTATGTGATGCAATGTACGTCACTTCAGCAAGTGAAAACAACAAAAACAGAACAGTCTGAACAGAACAGAATTAGTTGCACTTGCTCCAGGTCAAGAAGTATGAAATAGATTTTAAATGGTTTTATTGAAAAAGTCCACTTTAGAACCTCTAGCCATGAATTGAATACCTGATAATATCCCTGCTTAAGTGAAGGTTTTAAGGGAAGCCTTAAAAGAAGAGAAACAAAGAAAAATATGCATATTTAATATGCAAAAATCAGTTCTCACTGGAAACCAGAGATTGCGTGCTAGATAGAAATAAGATTTAGCAGATTATGAGAGTGGCTTTTTTCCCCTTCTTTTGCTCCTGGCCAGCCAATGTACCCCTAATCTTGACACTTCTTGTCTCATCTCTCTGCCAGAGGAGGATTCAGACTCAAATATGATTTAAGTCTCACTTCAGACAGGTGTTTTTAAATACAACATGCATTTCTAAATTAAATATTAAGTGTGCATACCTGGCTACTATAAACTTTTCAGAGGAGCAGTCTTTATTATTCATTCACAAGAGCACAGCAGAAATTTTACCACAGTAGGAAAACATTTAAATATGTAACATAGATATGAAGATAGTGAACAGATGTCTCTCATTGTTAGTCTGGGCAGAAAAAGGTAAAAGCAAGTTATTAGAAATATCTTGAAGATAACAGAGCTGTAAAATAAACTTCTGAAGCTTAGGAAACTGTGTAAATTTGAGTCCGCTCTGATTCCAAAGTGCACAACTTAATGCCATTATTACGTATAAATTAAAACTATTTCCAAAATGTGAGCCTAAGGCAAATGCATATGGAAAAGTCAAGAGCTGTTGAGTGTAATGAAGAAACTACTTTTAAGATGCAAATGAATCAGGCAAACTGTTAACGACATTATTGCTTTAAAGACCCTAAGCATTATCAGAACTGGTTTGTGATTTCCCTTGTCCTTCGTTTTGAACACACTGCCCAAAGATTTGTGTCAAGGTCATGACATGTACAAACACAATTTGTGTCAGATGGACCATTAACGTCTTCCTTTACTACACTTGACCAAAATCACTCCTTTTACCAAGAACGCAACAGAAATTTTCATTTCACATACTGGAAACACCAGTTTCTTTTGGTTTCTTGTTGCTGTTGTTTTTTCTAGTTTGCTTGGTCGGTTTTGTCTTTTTTAATGAAATATCTTTCAGAAATTTTTAGGTGAACTTTGAAAACAGAAGGTTCTTGATGTAGCTCTGAAGATTTTCCCGAGTTGGTCAATTGACATTTGTTGCAAAAGTTTCTAATTCACCAGTTTATATCTGAAATATCTTGTTCCCTACCCTGACTGGAATACTCAATAGTGATTCTTCCCACTACATATCATTCATTGTGAGAGGTTCCAGATAACTGCAATGTGCTTAATTATCCTAACATGGTTCTTAGGCAAGTTTGGAGATAGCATCAATGAGCTTATTTGACATTCTAGTTAAAATCCCCACAGTCAATAAATATACATCTCATTCTTAGGGGTTTTAATCACGTGCTGAATGCCCTTCACAGCTACTTGACCACAATAGGAACAAACAAAATCGAGGCATATTTCTTCTCTCAGTGCTATGTGCCTGCCAATTTCTTTGTAATGACTATTTTACATATTTCTCCACAAACGCCCCTTTCACAAATTGAAACATTCTATTATTATTAAATATAAAATTGTTGCAGCACTTGGGCGTTGCATTTTAGTGCCTACAACTTAAATCAGAAATTTGCTGCAAACTCATGTCATGGACAAATTGCTAATGGTTATAAATAATGGTTTACTCTACAAAGAAAAAAGCTATTACAGAAGCTGAGAGACCACATTGGTAAGTAAATTGTGGGAAAAAAATACAATATTAATTAACCTGTCCCCTTCTCATTCAAACTAGAATTTAATTTTGTTCTCCTCATATTGTGCAAGTTAGAGGAACATATCTTAAAAGATGCATTGGCTGACTCACTTATGGCTAATTCTAGTGTATGGGAAATGAAAGTAAATGCAACCAGGTTGATTTTTTGCTGCCTTAAAAAATGACTGGCCATCCATATTTCCCAGCAGAAAAAGAACGTATCTGTTAAAAAATTTATAAGCATTAAAAAAAAACCCAAAAAACCATTCAGGAAATAAATCAAGATTGTTTCAAAAGCCACTTTTCTCCTATGAATACTGTATAGTAATCAGGCATATGTGCAAAGAAACATCAGCTACAAGCTGTGTAACTGTACAGAGGTGACCAGCAGATGAAAATCTGTGATTAATAACTACGTTGCACAAAGACTTTGGCGCTAAACTCTTAATTCTGGCAGACCTGAACAAGTCTGAGAACTGAGATACGGAATTTCTGCCCTGTGGTTTTCTTTCCAACTGAAAATGCTTAATTTATATACACACTGATATAAATATGTATACATAGTCACATCATTGATCACACTGAATATTCATTGCATAATACTCAATTCCTCTTAAAAATGCATTAAGTGTATTGTTCAGAAGTGACTTAAAATAGAGAGCATGCATCTCAAGCTTTCTTTGAAAATTGTAATTTTTACTATCTTCACATCGCATTCAGTGTAGATGTTTACAGACTGCCCCATGTCAGTTACCAACAAGTTGATATTTCTCTTCAAATTTTTCACAAAAATAGCACCAGCAGTGCTGATAACAGTGCAGTGTTTGCTGGAACTACCAATGCAGCTGCAGATACCCAGTAAACAAATGCCACAGATTTCTTATTTATTGTCATTTATGAAAATTTCTTTCTTCCACGTGGCCTTGAGCTCTGGCAATGTCTGATGGAGAGTTTGGTTACTGTTTCATAACTGTCTTTTATGTGACCTGCTATTCCAATAATCAGCCATTAGAAAGAGCTGTTCCTTTAGATATATAAGCTATTAACATAAACAATCTGGAAGATGGCTCAAAGGGCTTCATCGTGTCATTATCAAAAGAGAAGCCTTCTTGACTTTAAAGTTACAGAGGACAATCTTGCCTGCAGAGATTTGAGACTCAGGGGAAAAAAAAGAAAACTTGATTTTTGATTAGGGTGAAAGTTGGATGCTATTGTGGGAATCAATTTAGGATGAGTGAATAGGGAACTCCCCTGCCACCCCAGTGAGGATCCTGAAACTCTGCTGTCACCAGCCAGAAGGGTTAATCCTAATAAACTGTTCTGGTAGTGTTACTGAGAGACAGAATGTCAGTCAGATGAGGCTCTTAACCCCTTACACCATCTCCATAGTGATTATACTACTATATGCCATTAATTCATGGTGATACAGTCATGTTTATTCCTGGAAAAGACACTGAAATCCTTCCACGTATTCCTCAATTCCCACAGCAATAAGTGATAAGAGGTTGCTCTTTCTACAGACTATCTCCACTGAACTACAAATATGTCTGAGGAGCCACCTGTACTAGAAATTGGCCTTATTTAGAAAAAGGAATCGATAAAGGCAAGCCCTTTCAAACACTGGCAAGATTTTACCATCAGATTAGGAAACATCACCTAGGATGTATCTGCTGCTGGCTCATGTAAATAAGATGTATTAGACAACAGAATCCTGACAGATTTGCACTTTCAGAGTCAGACTGAATCTCTCAGCTGTCAACACTAGACAGACAGAAAAATGAGACAGGTGTTTAATACAGTGGTAGGGTGTGTGCCCTCAGAATGAAGCCTCTCGTGCCTCAGATTCTGCCAGCTGGTAGCAGGTCTTTGATGTCACAGGGACCAGAGTCACCCACAGACTGCAGAACTGAGAAAGGACAAGACTTTCCAGGATGAAGTGGCAGAAGAAGAATTTCTCCAGTGTAAACTTTCCACCACTTGGGATATGTGTCATACTCCCACTCCTTGCAGTGTAATGTTAAAACCCTCTCTGTTCTAAAGGAATAGAACGTGTGAATGCACACTGAGTGAATGCGTACATGGACTGTTATTTGAAAACAGGAACTACTGTTTTAAGTTCTGTTTTGCTTAATTATTCATTATTTACTACTTTAATTATGCATGAAAAACCTCAAGTACTCCTGAATTTTCTTTAGGCAATGCAGACACTATGGCATGCTAAGAAAGTTATATAGTGAGATGTCTCCTCCTTCCATTAGTCGTAAGAGAAACATAAATTACAATTCAGCATATAATTCTCTGCTTCTTCACACAATGATTTAAAGTCGATTGAGCACAATTACTTTGTACTCAGCATATTTACTGCTGTATAAAACTTTTTCTCTCCCATAAAGAAAAGGCATCCAGGCACTTTTCTGAACAATAGCATAGTAAAACATTTTTTGATGAGGCTTTTTGTGAAAACATGTTTTATCTTTCAGTTGTTTACAAATCACTTTAGCTGTGATTTGAGAAAGCGCTTAATATGTGCTAATGTTCCTCCTTGAGCAGGAACTTTGCTTAAGTGCTTTTCCGAGTAGAATCGTGTTTATCTGTCCATTTATCTGAGTTTAAAGTAGGGATTATTCTGGTATCTCAAAACATTTTGAAACAAAGCTACTCAAGAGTAGCATATAGATCACTTCCCTCACCTCTTCACCTGCAACATTGGTGTTTTTTAACACACCCTGCCCCATCCTGCTTTGCCACACTGGCTGGACAAGATTTCAATGCTCTGATTGTACAGGATCATAAATATATTTTGTTTGCTAACCAGTCAACAGGCAGGCCGAGTGGTCAGTCAGCTGGCGTTTTTAATGCAGAAAGCAAACAAACCTCAGGTAGATCAACTTTGCTTTTCAACGTGCAGACCTAACCAAGGGCTTGGTGACTCTAAGGGGTCATTCTTCACAATTCTGCTGAATCTTTTTCACTGTTATCAAACTCATGTTGGCTAACAGGTTTCTTTATGGTGCCTGACAGACAATGTGACCACAGAAATTTTGTTTCCTTATGAAGATGAGGGGAAAAAACCAAGCCTACAGATGTCAAATTTATGAGTACTCGTATCAAATTAAAGGAAAAGGTAACAGCATTAACAAGTGAATTTTACAAGACTTACTGATATTAATGTTAGTAATGATTTTTAGTATTTGATCAGGTCTGGTAATGCTTTAGACATCAAATTACAGAGAGGTTTGAGGGATGCAGTTTGCAAAGCCTTTTTAAACTGTTACTGTCTTTTAGTCTGCTCCTTGTCAGTGTTAAAGCTGAGTACCACCCAGTACCAAACCAATCTTGTTGGTACCTGTGACTGCACGAGGAGGCAGTCAAGATTTTAATATTAGTTGTGGTAGGGCTCTGTGCATAAAGATGAGTTTTAATCACTTTTGAATTAGTTCACTTCTCCTGTCAGCAAATATTCCCCCTCAGGTGCTCTCAGACTACTCTCTTCACTAATGTGGCAGAATACAATTCTTCAGCTGCTGTGGATGCCCACAGAACTCTTCACTGAATTACTTTGTTCAGCAAAATGCCAACAGCAACATTCTTCTCCCAAAAGAGAGAAAACCCCCTGAAGAACAAGCTAATAATTTTGCACGTTTAATGATGAATCCGTTGATTGCACACAAACCATCCAAAATAAAAGACCACTAGAGGGAAGTAAATCCAATACGCTCAAAGAAAATAAAATGCCAGCTACTCTAAATGATTGAATCTAACAGAATGGTCTGGATTTACAACAGCTGAAGATTTTGGTCTATATTCTTAACAAAGACATGATAACAATAAAAGAATTTATGTATTTATAAAGAGGTCTTGCACTTTATGCAATGTGCATACCAAAACCATTAAAACAGTGTGTAGGAAAAGATTGCATATAAAAAGGCAGTATGAACATGGGATAAATATGTTGTATAATTTATGATACACCTGTATCTTTCACATTAGACACACATCAAAAGCAAAAAAAATGGATTTAAACCAATATCTTTGGACTTCTGGTAAAGCAGTCCTTGAAAAAATTAATATATTTTTGATTTGTTGGCATGTCATATGTTTAATCTTGGATCTTTGTTTTCTATGAATATGTGCACAAACCTGCAGCATCATGCAATAACTACTGTCCATTTCATCAGAATTAAGATTATAAGGAAAGATTACAACAGTGAGTTTATAATAAAATGTCTGCAGTGTTCCAAAGTTTTAATTCTACAGCTTACTTTTCTCAGGTTGGATTCCCTAACTTTTTCCATACCCCTTCTTATTTATGACTATAAGTAACTCACAAAAAATGTTTATTGCTCTCTCAATACTTTCCATCAACAAAAACTCCATGAATTTTCTTCCACATTTCATACAACAGTGAATTAAACTTCTTCTTGTCCTTATAAATATATAGTCACTACGCTTATGGTTTTATAGAACTACACAGTCTGTAAGCCTACAGAAATGGTTTTATCTTTATAACTACATTTTATAGATGACTCAATTTCATTTATTACAGTGTTTTCTCCTGCAAAGCTGTCTTTTTATATCCAGATAAGCTGACAGATATTCTGAAAGTCTGGTCTTAAATTCTCTGAAGCCCATCCAATAGCATTTGTAGTAATGTAAGAATTATTAAAGGGAATACAAACAGTCTAGATTTTACTGTCAGTGTGTCAAAAATTATCAAAACATTGGTCTTTTCCCTGTTTTGAGTAAACTGCAGTGAAAATCTATATCCTTAAACCAGGGACAGACAACAGCAAAAGAAAAAAGCTTATTTTTTATAAGCCTACCACTTAAATACACATCACAAGCTGCATTCACACAGCTGTTATCCACTTTAAAAATGAACTGTATTTCAGGTGACCTCCACCTGGCCAAGCTTGGTGACTTGCATTTAATACCATGGAGCAAAAGATCTAAAAGGGAGTTTACATAGGGGAACTTTCTGGCACCTCACTTTTTCCCTTTAGTGAGAAAGGAAAAGGGAGATGCAGGTTTCCAACATGATACATTGCCTCAGTGCTTCAGGCAGTCCTCAGTGCAAGGCCTATGTATCATTAGGCATCTTACATAATTAGCTCTTCTGTTACCATCATAGACAGTGAGTGAGTGGGTTTTGTGCTTTTCCCAATCCATTTTCATGAATATTATTAGTATTACCATCACTGTCATCATCATCATCATCACAGCAAGCTGTTAATTTTTGTATGCCCAAAGGCAAACGAGTCATTACTTACTCATCAACAAAACTACTCGGCCCAGATACACAGGTAAGCAGATTTTTGCTAGGCTGTTCCTCCCTACAAGTGGAACTTAACAGGATTCTCCTGAATGTTAGCACTTTTACTAAGCAGAAACAGATTATCGAATGTGTTCTACTCAAAACAGTAGTTCTGCCAGCTCAGTTCCTGTTCTGCATTAAACACTTCAGCTGCAGTTGCAATGTCACTGCACAGCAGGTGAAAAATGTTTCTGGAACAAATGTCAGCAAGGGATGATTTTGAAATAACCTTCCTGTCTACAGTTACACAAGCCAGAAGAGAGTAGTGCTATATGGATTGCATTGTTGGTAACCTATGATGCTGTTCCCTGGCAAAATAAGTATTTCTAAAGAAGAAAAAGTTGCAGGAAAAAAAAATAATAGAGAGCTCTTTTAGTTTCCCACGTTTCTCACAAAGACTCAGCTCGGACATGAATTCAAACTGAAATGGGGGCAAGAAAAAACTCAAAACAATAATGCAAAGTTTACAATTAAAGCAATAAAGAAAAATCTATTAGGATAGCTCACCTGAGGAAATGGCTCATAGAGATGCAGAAGTGTCTTAGAGTGAGGCAATGCTGTATTACCAAAGAAAGTAAGATACTAAAAAAAGTAAGCTCACTTTCACTCTGCCTTGGGATTGTGGAGTTGCAACAGATAACCTGTGGTGTTTTACTCTTGCAAAACTGAAATTGCAAAAGCACCAGACAGACTCCAGTCCTGACGAACCACTGACACAGCTGGTCTCAGATGGCTGAAGCTTGCACTTAATTTTAAACAGAAAGGTATGGGTGTGCACCCTGTGTAATGGGGTCAAGGGCCAACTGCCAAAAGCATTTAATGCCCTCATCAGCAGAAGATGAAAGTCCTCTGGAAAGCACTTAAAAACATTTAGCAATCTGCAAAACACCCTAACTCGCTGACCCAGACTTCCAGGAAACAAAGGATCCCCACAGTGAGTGCACAGGTGACAGGGACACAGAGACAGACACGCAGTGCTGGCACTTACCGTCTTGGTCTGTGGTGACCGTGATGGCTGTGAACTGCTTGGGGGAGAAGCTCAGCTCGGACACTCCGTTGGTGGCTTCTATCTCGAAGGTGTAGTTGACGTGCGACACGAAGTCGAGCACGGTCACGGAGGAGTTGATGAGCCCCGTGTGCCTGGGGATGAAGCGGATGCCTCCCCCACAGATCTCGCACTGGCTGGCGTCCGACCCGCACTTCTTACAGATCACACTGTAGGTGAGGTCCTTTCTTCCTCCAGTGTCACTCGGGGGGCTCCACTCCAGCATCAGAGCTGTTTCGTTGATGTTAAAAACCACATTCCTCGGGGCAGAAGGTGGCCCTGCAGAGAAGGAGGGGAAAGCCTGTTAAGCCACTGGTATCTACTCTGGAGAAAAAAATTGCCTTAAGGCAATTATTTGCAAATAAAAGATACAAGAGTTATGTTTCAATAACAGATTCAATGTGAAAATTAAAAGTTATCTAAATACAATCCTTGAAAAAATGCAGGAACAATAAATCGGTGACATCTTAAAAAGCTGAATAATCTAAATAACTTAGAATTAATTCAGAAAGAATTTAAGGCAACACAAAAACGACTTGATAACACAAATTTTCAATAAATGGCTCTTGATGATGTGGGATACTGGGGCAGAGCTCAAACCACAAAATTTATATCCTTATTTTACGTCTAGTAATGTAGACTTTTCAAAGACTTAAAATCTTTGACGTGTTGTAAGAGACAAGTTGAGTAATAAATAAATAACAGCTTTGGAATAACAACAAGACATAACATTTTTGTATTAGTTCTGCAGTGCCAGCTATTTCTTTCCATCCTTCACTGCTTATCCCCAGGGATTTCTTTGCTGCTGTTCGTTAACAGGGTTAGGTGGCAACAGGCCAAGACTATTAGGCACAAGAGACAGTTTACAAGTTTTCTTTCTTTCCCCCCTGGCATCTCATCAGCATCAGGATAACAGTGAAGACATCACCTTTGCAACTTAAAGGTCTAAAACGATGCCGATGAAGTGGGAGAAGAAGTCCTTCTCTAAGGCTGTGAGGAGGAATGCAAAGGCAGTTGCAGCACGCAGAGTCTGGGGAAGCTCTCACCCAACAAGCAGGTGGCAGAGCTGTCTGTGCACTGCCAGATGAACCACAAGTGACCCACTTCCAATTTCCCACTCATCGCACAACAGCCAAGGAATGTCCAACAAGTTTTAAACTGTTTGCTGACTTACTGTGTAGGATCACATGAAGATCATCTGAGGCTTTATATTTACATATAAAAATAAATATATAGAGTGATCTAGTGATCATCCCCCTGTACTGAGCACTGATGAGGCACCTTGAGTCTTATGTCCATTTCTGGGCCCCTCACTTAAAGAAAGGCATTGCGGGTCTGGAGTGTGCCCAGAGCAGGGCAACGAAGCTGCAGAAGAGTCTGGAGCACAAATCTTGATGAGGAGTGCCTGAGGGAGCTGGGGGTGCTTATCCTGGAGAAAAGGAGGCTCGGGGGGATCTTATCAGTCTTTACAACTCCCTGAAACGAGGGTGCAGCCAGGTGGGGGTCAGGCTCTCCTCCCAGGGAACAAGGGACAGAACAAGGGGAAATGGCTTCAAAGTGTGGCAGAAGGAGGTTCAGGTTGGACATCAAGGAGAATTTCTTCACAGAAAGGGTGGCCAGGCATTGGAATTTACTGTCCTCAGGGGTGGTGAAATCAAATTCTCTGGAGGTGTTCAAGAAACAATGGGATGTGGCACTTAGTGCTGTGGTCTGGTTTACAAGGTGGTGATTGGTCACAGGTTGGGGTGTGTGATCTTGGAAGTGTTTCCAGCATCGATGGTTCTACAATTCTATGATTCCATATCACATTCCACCCTCTAACGGAAGAACTTTACCACATAATTATTTTTTAGATAGGAATTAATGAAGGGGTGAAGGAAAGGTAGAAATTGTTACAGGATATCTGAATAATGTTATCTCAATTTCTTATTACATTATTCTTCTTCCACTTAACATGTTTCAACCAAGAACTTAAAGATGTATGGTTCTCGAAAACAATTTGGACATAATCCCAAAATAAAAATTATGATAAGAAACACAGACTTGGAAAAATGTGAGGCCTCATACTCCAGGTGTTGATATATGTGAGACGACAGTGGTAAACTCAACTGCTGACCTCTGGGTTTTTCGGGCTGAATAAGTTGAATAAGCATTATATTCCCAGCTCTCAATAAAATCACAGGGCTTCGCCAATGGTTAGCAGAACCTGGAAAACTTGCAGCTTGCTTTGCAGTTTTTGATGATATATACAACCTGCCAACAGGACTTAAGGATAAACTTTTGATCGTGACACTGGTCAAACTTCGAGTGAGCTTTTCCTCATTTCAGAGTTTCTTAAGCAGACTGAAAGACTGCAAGGAGCATTTGAAAATGACACCACCTAACTTTTACACAGAGTATAACATTAATAATTTTTAAGTGATGCTTTTTATTTACTTATGTGGCATAAGTGTGTGGCATAAGCGTGGGTATAAAAGCTAGAATGCTTGTAAATAAAAAAGTTGGTATGGTGTGGGAGTGATAATGTGAACTAATAAACATTAAGCTTTTCTGTGAACTGTAGTTCAGTTGCTTTTTCATTTCTGGTATTTAGTTGTAACTTTTAATAACTGAGATTGTGTTTTCACTATAATTAATTTTGCCCTGAAGTAAATGATGAGTTATCTGCTGGATTTCAAGCACTTGATAGTTAAAATATATGGCAGTGTTAAACTGCTTTGCATTTTTTTAGTGGATAAGTTTAAAATCTTTTGAATGGATGAGCATTTATTAATATATGTACCTGTCCAGAGTTCATAGTTAATAGATCACCAAGCTTCCCACAAAATCACTGTCAGCTACTCTGGAAAACAGGTCTGAGATCTGAATAAGCTAAAACCAGCACACATTACTTCAGCTTCAGTTCTTATTATTTACATTCAGAAGACAGGAATAATTATGTTTCCTCTAAAGCCATGCTGTGAAAATAAAATAATGACTGGGTCTTAACAAATTCCCACTTTTAAAACCATGGAGGAGTTTTAGGAATATGGAGGATGAGCCATAATCGCACTTCCATATGTGCATAACTTTAAGTGGATCAGTAATCCCCTTGAAATAATTGGTAATACTCATGCACTTAAAACTAAGCATCTGTGTAATTGCTTGAAGGATTGGAGTCAATGTTTTAAAACTGTCTTAAATTTAATCTTACCTAAACCACAGATATTATGACAACAGGTCACCACAGCTCACACTTTTTTTTGTATTATTTCATCAATTTTGTCAGGCCAAAATAGGATTTTTGTGAATCTGCGCAATAGGAGAGTTTTGTCCGGCTTTGTGGATTTTAATTTTCATATCAGATTTTCCTTGTACTATATAGAATGGCATCTACAGAAGAACCAATAGAGTAAATAAAATATTCTTTTAAAAATACGTACTTTTCATTTGTACTAGAGAGTGAAGGTTCTTATAGTCATGACTTGGGACTTAATCCCCAGTTGTAAGAGAAAATACGTATTATTGTGCATTCACATTTCAATGAGAAGGAAAACATTATCAATTATGTTAGAGGTGTCTTAAAGTATGTGACTGTCCTCTTGAAAACGCAGGAAAAACCCTCAAACGCACTTATACTCAAGGCCCCTCATGCCAATTTGCATGAGGATTAAATAGCTTTTTAATTGCTGTTAAATTATGCCAGTTAAACTGTGATTTCATGCAAATATTAAGCTGTAATGACATGCAGTGAATCATTTACTAAGATTTAGAACTTGGAACAAAGAGAGACAATTAATTGTAATCCTCAGATTCAGCTAAATTACGTGTCACTGGGCTTTTATGAATGTGGCCTGATTGCTTTCTTATCGTTTATAAATTATACAAAGATTATTTGACACATTGGAAAAACCTGGCAGCAATAACCCTTCTGCAGACATCTGTATGCAGAGCTCTCGGGGTTTTCCTTGTATTGATTTTTAAGGAAAACAAGTATAATAGTGAAAACAAGGGATCCTTTCCTCACAGCAAAATTCATGACATCGAATTTTATGCAAAAGAATAAAATACAGTTCAGATGGATGAGCATTACAAAAACATGCAGCTCTTCTGCTGAGATGGAGCTCAGCCAGAGCGTGAGCAATGTCTTTTGCTTCATTTACAAATTACAATAAGGAAGTATTTTGACACTTTCTGTGGACGAAATTGGCATGGATGTCTTATGGTGAAGCAGGGTCTGCTCTGAAAGCAACAGAGCTGAGTTTGTGCCTCATGCAGTGCTTTGCACCTCATCTCTTTTTATGTATTCTCTTCCTCTGTGAAGGCAAAGTGCATTTTCCTGTGCACGGAAGGAAGAGGAACAAACCCAGCACTGCAGAAGTCTGGTGAGGGCAATGCAGTATTTTACACATTAAAGAGTGAAGACTGTCTGGAAAAAAAACCTGTTGCTTTTCAAGTGAGAACTGTCCATTATACACTACTGGACTCTTGCAATTTGGTGTCATTTAACTACTGAAGTTACAGCAGAAGGGCAAAGATTAACCAGCACATCTTAGGATAGTCAGAATCAGCATCTGGCTGTGCCCCTTGAGTTCATAACTGCTTTTTGATTTTTAAATATATATATGTAGCATAGATGAATAGTGTCACTTGATGTAGAATTACATTCTTCCCTTTTCACTTACTCTTTTCCTTTGAGGCAGGCAGGAAGAATGGAAGCCAGTGACTGCAAACCAATACCCCAAGTCTGAGCATAAGGATAAACTGCAAACAAGTGTATGTGTGTATGTATATATATATCTAACACACACACACACACACACATATATATATAT